>OY856409.1:1928622364-1929222364 GCA_963693085.1 Alisma plantago-aquatica | reverse complement strand
TATTTGTCTTATTTTTCTCTTATTATTATGTTATAGGCCTTTGTTTATTAGCCAATTAGCATATATAGGAGTTTAGAGAGTAGGAATAATCTACAACAAAATTATTCTAGAATAAAGAAAAATTCTAATGGGATAATAAACAAAGGCCCATATTAAGAGAAAAATAAGACAAATAAAGCCAGGAAAAAATATACACTATTAGAGTCAACCATTTAAGTTGATGTGTGATACATCTGATTTTGTAGTAGGGGCTGTTCTAAGACAATGTAAGGACCGAGCATTGTCGGTCACTTACTATGCATCTAGAACACTTATGATGCACAATTGAATTATACCACCACAGAAAAAGAACTTCTAGTTGAAGTCTTTTCCTTTGACAGATTTAGACAATACTTGATAGGGGCAGAAGTGATAGTATCGACTGGTCATGGAGCTATCAAGTATCTTTTACAGAAGAAGGATGCTAAACTGAGACTAATTAGATGCATTTTTCTACTATAGGAGTTTGATATAT
The DNA here is from genome assembly GCA_963693085.1 of Alisma plantago-aquatica. NCBI lineage: Eukaryota > Viridiplantae > Streptophyta > Magnoliopsida > Alismatales > Alismataceae > Alisma > Alisma plantago-aquatica. Next base: position 1,929,221,850 of record OY856409.1, on the reverse strand, counting down.
AAATCAAGGAGAAGGATGGATCAAAAAATGTAGTAGAAGATCACTTGTCTATGTTAGAGAGAGAGTATGAATATGAGATGGAGGTACCCATTGTTGAGGATTTCCTTGATGAGAAACTATTTTCCATAAGGAATAAGGATTGTTGGTTTGCACACATAGTAAACTATTTGTCACGTGGAAGATACCAAATGATTGGGGATATCAGGAGAAAAATATTTTCTTCCACTCCTTGAGATATTTTATATTGAATGACCCTATCTTACTTAAATAGTGCACGAACAAAATTCTGGGGAAGTGTGTGCCAAAGTGTGAATTTGAGAGCATACTTGCTCATTTTCATTCCTTACATACTGGGGGACACAATGCTAGTTCCAGGATGGTGGCTAAGGTATTAAGAAGTTGTTTTTACTGACTTTCTTTATTTAAAGATGCTTACAATTATGTGGAGAGGTGTGATGCATGTTAATGGGAAGGTAACATATCTAGGAGACACGAAATGCCTCTTAATATCTTTCAACCTTTGGTTTATGGGGAATTGATTTCATGGGAGCTTTTGGGTCTTCAAATTCTAATTTGTATATCTTGCTTGCAGTGGACTATGTGTCTATATTATGTGGAAGTGATTACAACTAGAGCCAATGATGCATGGGTCGTATGTAAATTTGTAAATGATCATATTTTTCGTAGGTTTTGGGCAAGAGTCAACATAAGTGATGGAGGATCCCAATTCACTAACAAGAAGTTTGGGGCTTCATTGATAAAATATAGAGTGAAGCACAAAGTAGGGACCCCATACCTTCTCTAAACTCAAGGCCAAGTTGAGGTGTATAATGGAGAAATTAAGATGATCATAGAAAAGATTGTCTCATCCACTAGAACAAATTAGAGGATGAAATTGAATGATTCTCTATGGGCTTATAGTACAACTTTCAAGACACCAATAGGCATGAATCCCTATAGGCTAATCTATGAGCATGCATGCCATTTTCCCATGGTGCTAGAGCACAAAGCCAAGTGGGCTTTGAGGAAATGGAATTTTAATCTTTCTAGTTTTAGGAAGAAGTGGACACTACAGCCCAACAAATTAGATTAGATTAAGCTAGATGCCTATAAGATCTCTAAAATCTACAAGGATAGGACACAGAAAATGCATGATCTCCATATTCTCCATAGGATTTTTTTGGGCCAATGGGTTTTACTATTTAATTCTAGGATGCAATTGGATCCTGGGAAGTTGAGGTTCCCGTGGAGTGGACCTTATGTGGTCATCAAGCCATTTCCTCATAGAGCAGTCAAAATGAGTGATGGTGCTAAATGCTTTTTAAAAAATGGACAACACCTCAAACATTACTATGGGGAAGAGATGGACCATGAGGAGAAAGAGTTGAAGCTCATTGAGATTCCTTGAGCATTCAAGCAACCAAAGTTCATCGAGCCTAGAACGTAAAACAAGGGTTCTTTTAGGAAGCAACCCATAGTTTCATTTTTTGTTATTTATTTTTCATTTAATCTTATTTAGCAGAAACTTTTGTATTTGCATTTTGAATTGTTTCTTTTAGATATAACAGAGGTACCTTGATGATTCTTGTTTTTTGTGTAGGTAGAGACAAACTCAATACCAATAAAAAATCAGTCATTGGAACTGACAAATGTGTAAAATCAATAGGGATGACATCAAATTTCAGTATCACCGACTCCTTGATAGACAAAGTGGAACAAAAATATGCATAAAGTTGGCACCAACTACTTGTTGCATTAGTGGCATCGAAATATTTGGTAGAAAGTAATGCTCTAAGACCAATACACTGAGAGGACGCTCAATCGTATAAAAAGGTATGAAGAAAAAGACACAATTTGGTACCACCAACTACTAGGTCGATGACAACGACATAATGATCCTGTAGCGAGCTCAATTCCTCTCAGTACCACTGATTGCATGGTTGGTGGAAGCAACACAAAGTCATAGTAACTTGCAAGAATCAATTCGGTACCACCGACATCCTATTGGTGGCACTGGCATTTAAAGAATAGAGTATGTGGCACTAACATCAATGCTCAAGTTCATCTACATTAATGGTTGGTGGCACCGATCCGGACTAACGTTGAAAAGTCAATACCATTGACTCTTGTCAGTATGACCGATACAGAGCGATCTATGGTTTGGTACATCAACTGACACTGACAGACCCATAGATAGAGAGAAAAGACAATACCTCTGACTCCATAGGTCAGTGGCACTAACTTGACGTAAGAGGGATGTTCGACCCCTATATAAGGGCATGCAATGAGGGGATATACATTCATACCCAAAGCATTCGTTTGCACTCTAAGAGACATACAAAGCTTCCAACGTACTTGAGTCTCTTTCAATATTTCTTTCTCAATCTCATTTCTCTTGATGTCATCCGTGGCTTCAAGAAGAGAAGTGTCATCAACAGGTACAGTCGGGCAGATAGTACTGACTCTATCTAGGATGGTTTTCATAGAATAAGACCAAAGGAAGCTCTTTTCCAACATGACAAAGAGGAAGATTATACCCATGAGGTATGGTGACCATGCCTTCCTCAATGACACCTGCTTCATCGAGAGCCTCTGCCAAGTCTGCCACACCCAGGAGATAGTGGCTGATCACCCCTTCTTTGGTGATTGGCCCACTTACCAAGAAATCACATGCAAGTTTCTTGCATAACTATAGATATGTTTCATCCCCAAACATGGGGAAGGTTGGGAAGAATGGTGGATCAAGTTTAGACTCTACACTGCCACCCACCACCTCATGCTGGTAGAATTCAACATAATCTATGAATGCCTAGTGGGGGGAGTATGCTTCACCCCACAACGACTTTGACTATGCCATGGCTAGGTGGAAGATGACAACCCATGCTCAGGGGTACACTGTCAACTAGAACCAAGACTCGGTGATGGACATTGATTATCCCTTCATCCAAATTCTACACCATTACTTGATGAATACGATATTTTCCTGGTCCACTTGGGGACAAGGGAAGCCGTAGAAGGTGGACCTGTATGTTCTATGAGAGTTTCTCACATTAGGGAGAGAGAACATCAACCTCAAATCATTCTTATTACAACACATGCTAGAGGTGAAGAGGCATGCTCAGAGGAGGCCTTCAATTCAATATGGGGGATCACTCACACCTTTGGCTCTTCACCTTCTCCTAGACCTCTCCAAGGCTGCCACCATCAAAACATCCACGATGCTTGATTTCAAGCATTTCAATCGGGCTCATCTTGTCTCCAAGTATGAAGGGAATGTGTATGCATGTTGAACCATTGACATGTAGACGAATGAAAGGGATCTCACCGACCCCATCTTCCACCTATGAGGGGTGCAGTTTCTCAGATGGGTAACAGACAATGAGGTACCAATCCCAGAGTGTGAGAATGAAGAGGAGTCTGAGTCATAAGAAGAAGAGGAAGAAGAAGAAGAGGAAGAAGATGATGAGGAGGATTCCATGCCTTTCACATATATGCAACATCTACACAAGGCTCCACGTAGTACACATAATCTAGCTACATAACTCCACAGTCTGGAGATTCTTTCTCTATGGAGGGTATGAATGAGATACTAAAGTCTGTATAGTAGGGACAACAATAACAATCAACCACTCTAACACAAATACACAACATCCAAGATAAGCTTCTTCAACAGAAATAGGATATCTTCTTCTTCAGTAGAAACATGCCATCTTCACTAATGAGCATCTTCTCCTGACCAATCAAGAGAACATGCACAATCACTTGCAACACTTTGAGTATCACCATCAACCGCTCTACAACCACTATTAGTATCAGGGCAACTTTTCTATCTACCCTCAACCACATGCTATTCTAGCACACCCACCCACATTAATTGGCACCTTCAACCCTCCTGATCTGGAGTTGCCACCGGAAACGTTTCAGCTACCACCACCATTGTTAGAACATGGTACCCTCATTCCACCTCTTTGTTTAGATTCAGACCATGAGGACATAGTCAAGTTCAAGCTTGGGGGGGTGTTGGAATGGCTTTAACTATTACATTTTATTTTTGTTAGTTATTTTATTTTTTCTAGTGAAGGATCCACATCTCTCTAGTGTAATCGGGGAGCTTAATCATCATGATTTCATAAATCATCAAAGAGAAATGTGTTTTTTTCCTTTGCAATGATTTTTTTTATTTTAATGATCACATATTTTGAAGCTGAATTTGCAAAATCTAAAACAACATCACCTAGAGTAAGTTTATGGGTTAGTCAACTTGAGGACACATAACATGAATGAAAATCTTAATTCATCTAAGATCTGTAGATGGTGATGGGGTTTGAGACCAAGCCAACCAAACAAGTAACATGTCCTTAAACATGATTTTTGGGATGGTCCTAAGATTGCCATGTACATAGGTTGATGAGAGAGGGGCATATCATAGTTTGAGACAAACATTGTTCTAAATCATGCGCTTCCACCCACCTTTCATGGCATTTCATCCACCACCTTAAGACGATCAAGTAACCCCAATTGTTTCCCCTTTACTGCATTATATAGCATAGTAGGTGGCATGATAGCTAGTCTTTATATTGCATTAGTTAGGAAAATTGCAGAAAAATATAGAGATGTGCATAACAATTAGTTGCATAACAAATTACATGTAGATTTCATTCTCTTTCTTACATCATTCTTTACATCATGTATCTATATAGCTTTCTCACCTAATACAAAGTGAAAGGATAGACATCCATACCCCTCTCAATGAAAAAAAAAACAATTCTTTATGGAAGAATAGCCAAAGCATAAATTATAAGCCATGCTAAAATAAAAGGGCAGAGAGAAAAAAATGTGAGACAAAAAGAAAGAAAACCAAATAAAGAGGGAGAAAAGGATGAATTGAACTTAAGTCTAAATTTTTCTTCGAGGAGAAGTGAAAATAGTTGCATTTATGCGTTGATTTATTCCACTCTCATAAATCAGATGCGATTTTTAGCACATTCATCATTCCACAAAAATAGTAGGCACTATGATTCATGAACTTCACAATCCCTTTATTGTATATATCCTTCATATGCCATTTTTGAATAAAAGATTCAGATATTACTTGTGATTCTTATTCATTACCACCGATTTCATTCCACCCATTGGTCTTTATGGTAGGCCAAAAATATGATTGATCCTCTCTTTCAATTTTTACATGGGGAACTAATTCCAACATAGTTGGTAGGTAGACAATATCAATGTAGATAGGTAATCACATGGTGCATCAAGTAGATGTTGTATTGATTATGATATTAACTACTCTATTAATACTATTTCATTGATCTATGGGTGGACATATTTAATGAACATTTTTGGTCAATGTCGAGTAGTTATTTGTTTAGTGCTTAGTAAGGGCAGGTTCGAGACCATCAAGAGGGGATATTTGAGAAATGTAGTTCATATTGCTTGTCCTCTTGCTGAATTATTTCAAATAGATCCAAAGGTAGTTTTTCTCAAGGGAGATTAACATTAAAGTTTAGGGGATTTTGATGCACTAAGTTTTATTCGCTTTTAACAGGCTATTTTTCTACGTATTTCATGCATTATTGTTAATTTTGACATTATTCTTGATTTGTTAATCATTGTTAGCCAGTGAAACATTATTGCATCAAATAATAAGTAATTTCAATGAATTATGTCAATTTGTCATATTTTATTCAGACTTATGTTAGTTTGTTCTTATTTCAAGTAATTTGAGAACTTACGAGGCAACTTGGTGCCACTAGCATCTAGTCAGTGGTATCGACTTATTGCAAAAATACAACATGGAAATTAAAGAAATATCAGTGCTATCAAGATATGACTTAGTGCTACCAAGATAGGGTTCAAGACCAAATAAATGAAAAGTTGGTTCAAGCAAATGTTTGGTCCAGGGAGCATCAATAACTGAGGTTTATGAAGTCTCTGCCACTGATACCCAAGTCGGTAGTACCAACTTTCATAAGAAGAAGAAGTCAAAACTCATAGAATGGAAACTCAGTGTTTTCGACCCACCTATCGTTAGCACAGACACTCTATAAGAGGTTTGAGTCAATCGACGACTCAGTGCCACTGAAATCTAGTTGGTGGTACCAACTTTGCACAACCAGTGTAGAGTGAAGATCAATCTAGGTCCCACATCTCAAACTTAATGACAACCTGAGTCCCACTTATGACCTAAGGGGAGTTCAGATAGACTTGGGAATCATGTTATTTTATATTGCAACAGAGCACAGAGCCAAGAGAGGAGGAGACAACCACATCCCATACGATTTTGACACCTCCAGAGAGCATATTTGCATATGGAACGATGTTGAGAAAGATGTTCGATAGAGGGGATCTTCTAGACTGATTTCTCTACAGGGTTACATTAGTTTCTTATTTTTATCACACTTTCTATGTTCTCCTCCATGAATGAGACATTAGAAATCATGTGAGGCTATACTCTTGTTCCTTAGGACAATGGCGTATCCTGATATTGCATTATAATTAAATTCTATGATTTGATATAGTTATTTCCTTTAACTCTAGACATAAATCTATGATTTCTTAATGAACTTCCCGTGCCTCATCACCATAGTCAATACTTAGACTGTTAATTACTTTAGGAGAGGGATCAAGGGTCGGAAAGGTCATAGATTTACATAGCTTATATCGTGCCTCAGGAGAGGGCTTATGAATATGAACGGTATAACCCAATTGTACCGCAAATACACCTAGCTTATTCCTAAATTGCTACATAAGTGGGATTTGTCTTAGTATAGGCAGTGTACTCCGCTACGAGAGTGGGTAATACTTGTTATGGGTCCTTAGTATAGGCTTAAGGGTAAATGATTGTTAATGAAATGGGGTTATTTGCAATGTGAATTGTGGTGAAATTGTAATCCTAAGGAATCCACCAATTTGTGATCATGATTAACTTAACTTAGTTTTTAATTCCTACAATTAGTTATAATAAAACAACCAATCACCTTTTCCTAAGGCCTAGCTGATTTGGTTATAGTTAGTAGTATTCTCTACAGTACATTTTCCTGAGTTCAACATTTGGACCTCATAGGCCTATACTACTCTATGCGTACACTTGTGTTTTACAAGCATAGTTTAGGCATGTCAAAACCTCCTTCCCTACCTTTCCTACAAATAGGGGTAAAATGATCAATATTTTTCTTACACCTTTTGTCTACCCATAATTACTGTCAAGGGAGAGAGAGATATAGAGAGGAAAAGAATGTGAAATTATAATGCTAGCATGTTGCCAACTAGAAGGCTACCCCTTATCCACCTGATCTTGGAGAGTGACAAAGAGTTCATCTCATCTGTGTGAACATCATAGACACATACACACACTGGTGACTACATCAGAAGAACATCAATAAAATCCCCTCTCCAATATTGTTGTGAGCATCATCATTGAATCTACTCTTTTACAAAAGTATATATCATATCCCTTACTTCATGGTATATTGTTGTTTACAAGATCTGCTTGTGGGAACATATACTAAGATTTTTGTAGCTTACATTGTGCATGTCACATCCATGTAACCCTACTTGGTTGTGGTGGGTGGGAATGACTACGGTTAAAAGGTGAAATGGTTAGTTAAATTTTGGGTTTTGGGAGTGGTGGGAGCATGGCCATGCTGGGCAGAACAATCTTGGAGTTCATCTTGTAGAACAGCTATGCTAGTTGGAACGACCATTTTGGAGAAATTAAGGTAGGGTCATGCTCTGTGACACTGTCGTCTTGGGGGCTACTTGGAACATGCATGCTGGGTAGAATGAGCATTTTAAAGGTTGAGTGACATGACCTTTTTGCCTAGAAAGGTCATGCTGATTGATCTTGTGGAAGTTGCTTCTGTTGCTACTTTCTTTTGTGAATGTGGTGCTTCTGGCATGATTGTGTTGTATGACAGTCATGTTGTGGGTTTTGTTCTACATTCCAATCTTGAACCTGATCATCCATATAACGTTTTGCTTCTAAGTAATTTTAGATCACTTGGGGTTAGTTGGGAGCAATCATGGCTTCACATGGACTCCTCCAAGGATTGATAAATCCTAGATTCTACCTCCTTCTCTCTTATCCATCAACCGGTGCAAAAAATGCTTAAAAACCATTCTAATAACATCCATAAGAGTATTTCATACAAAATACCATTTATGGGGGAAATCACGCATAATGAAAAATCTAATGTGAATAATGGGAAAAATGGCTCAAGATGAAGACCTAATTAAGGGCTTCATCACCACAACAAGCTTAAAACATACTTGTCAAGTACGATCCAACTCAACCTTTATACAATTTATTTGAAAATTAAAATGATAAAAACACTCACCAATCACACAATGTGATAATTTGATTAGATATACCTCAACCTTGACTATATACATGCATTACATTTCTCTCTTGTTTCCATTCATCGTTTGAATACAAACAAAGCAAAATGCATATAGACTTCACATATAGGGCATCACACTTTAGGTAAGTGACATGACATTCCACAAGACTCTAGGTAAATTGTTTCATTTTCTATGATTTAGTCTGAGCTTTATTGACCTAAGTATTACACATTGTCCATATTTTGATAATGACTCAGCCATTCCATTCATATGTATCTAATATGTTTGTTTGAGATTGATTTTAGGCATTAGGTACATGAAAAGGATCAAATTCATCAAGCCCTAGCTTGATCTGATCTCAAGTCAAAGTAATGCAAATGCACTTTTCTAGAAAACACCCTAAATCCCTTAGGATGATTTTTGTAATCATTTGTATTGATGTAATGACTTGTAACTAAGATGAGAAAAAATTAGGAACCCTTAATTCAAACGATTAATCACCTTGAATAAGATTTTCCAAAATTCATTATTGGGAGTTTTCTGATTGAGTTTTCTTTCACAAAACTCCACCGATCCCCATACTAGATTTTGTGAAAATCCAAGTTTGGGCTAGTTGCACATTCACATAACTCGACTGATCCCTACACTGAGAAAACCTAATTAAATCTATTGATCAAGTTTCATCTAGAGCACCAAATCGATCTCCGATCAACCTGGCCCCCAAATGGCTGTCTCTATAACATACTAAGTCTTGGACCCTACTCTGGAAGTTGACATTTTGGACTTAGCTAAACAAGGTTGAAGGTTAGACCTAAATAAATGTTTAGTATAACCCCAATGAGCTAATGCATGTATAGATCACCTTAATGTAACCTAATGTTCTAACATTAATCTTAGGTTTATAATGGATACATAAAATATGCCACATAACTCATTTTGGTGGTAATATGAAGATAAGAAACTTAATTGGATGAATAATTTAGATAATGGGCCATTAATGGGCCATATGACATATCTCATAAAAATAAGTCTCAAAAGTGGAAACAAATTTCAAATTCTAAATCTACATTTCATAATTTGACATGTTTCAAAATTAGCCTACATGTCAAATTTCATCTAATTTGGACTACCATGAAATATTAAGATAAGTTTAGGAGAGAGAAAATGAGTAAAAGGTATAAGTAATGAATAATGTGATTATATAACTTCAAAATAGGGAAATAAAGTTCAACATGATTCAAATTAGGTTTGTCACATAGTGCTATTGGTTGAGTTAACTTTATTGAAATTTGAACAAATGTAATGTATGAAATGTGGAGATAAAGTGATTCTAGCCATTAGAGAGTTGCAATACTTAAAAATATATGTTTCAAAACCATAAAAATGGCTAGTTTTCCTTCCTTAGTGCTACTACCCTCTAGTGGACACCCCATCTATAAATAAGACTTCTTGGAGTTCATTACAAGGTTGCTCATTAATGCTATTCTAGGTCCTTGCTATTATTGAGTTCTTTTAGTCAACTTGAGCCCCTTTCTCTCTCTTATTTACACTTCATTTCGTCCATATGAGTGAGATAGGATATGTGTGAGAGAGATACTTCATTGTATGCTTGTAAAGATCTCAAAGATTCTCTTTTCCCAACCCCTTTCTTTAAGATCAAGTTGGTGAAAGCTTCTCCAAGTGAAGGAGAAGGTGCAAGCTTCTTCAAGTTGTAAAAGAAGGTGCAAAAAGCTTCTTCAAGTGAAAGAGGAGGACAAGGCTGAAGATTTGGGAGTAGAGTGGGTAAATCCTTCAAGTCTAAAGATTTGTTGCGAAGAGGGGATCTCCTTGGTAAAGGTGTCCAGCTACTTGTAAGAGTGGGTACTATCTTTGTGTGGTAGAAGACTCTAGCTCTAGATAGGTAAGTCCTTGATGAGGTAGAAGACTCCAGCTCTGGAAGGTAAGACCTTGACTTCAAAGGGAAGTGGGTATCCTTGTCCTGGATAGGTAAGACCTTGACCTATTCGGAGCTAGAGTTTTCTACCTTACCATGGTCTTTCCCACTCTAGCAAGCAGCTGGACACCTTCTTTAAGGAGATCCCCTCTTTGCAAAGAGTCTTTATCCTTGAAGGATTTACCCTCTCTACTCTTAGATCTTCATCCTTGTTCTCATCCTTCACTCAGAGAAGCTTTTTTCACCTTCTTCTACAGCTTGAAGAATCTTGCACCTTCTCCTTCACTTGGAGAAGCTTTTACCAACTTGACCTTGAAGAATGGGGTTGGGAAAAGAGAAGCTTTGAGAGATTTACAAGCATACAATGAAGTAGCTCTCTCACACTGATCCTATCTCACTCATATGGATGAAAGGAAGTGTAAATAAGAGAGAAAATGGGGATCAAATGGACTAAAAGCACTCAATAATAACAAGGACCTTGAATAGCATGAATGAGAAACCTTAGAATGAACTCCAAGAGGTCCTATTCATAGATGGTGGTGTCCACTAGAGGGTAGGAGCAATAAGGAATGAAAACTATCCATTTTGGGGTTGCAACAGATATATTTTTGAGTTTTGCAACTCTCTGACGGCTAGAATCACTTTTTCTACACATTCTGTACAATACATTTGGTCGAGTTTCAATAAAGTTTACTCGACCGATAACACTATGTGAAAAAGCCAATTTGAATCATCGGTCGAGTTTTCTCTGGATGAAACTCAATAAATTGATTGAATCAATTTTTCTCAATTTAGGGATCAATCGAGTTCTGTGAGTGTGCAACTTGACTGAACCTGAATTTTCACAAAATCTAGTACGTGGATCGGTCGAGTTTTGTGAAGGGAAAACTCAACTGAAAAACTCCTTGTAAAGAATTTTGGAAAATGTCATTAAAGGTGATTAATAATTTGAATTAAGGGCTCCTAATTTTTTCTCATCTTAGTTATAAGTCATTACATCAATACAAATGATTACAAAAACCAACCTAAGGAATTTAGGGTGTTTTCTAGAAAAGTGCATTTACATGACTTTGACTTGAACTCAGATCAAGCTAGGGCTTGACGAATTTGATAATTTTCATGTACCTAGTGCCTAAAATCAATCTCAATCAAGCATATTAGATACTGATGAATGGAATGGTTGAGTCATTATAAAAATATGGATAATGTGTAACTCCCATGTCAGCATTCTCCCTCTTTTTGACAATGACAAACCATCCCTCAACATATTGAAAAGGATATGGAAGTTAATCTTTTACCTTTGAGTATGATGCGCGATTTAAACCTTTACCTTGAGAATTGTAAGGGGATTCATGATTTGAACAATGTGGATTTCTCCCCAACAATTCATGCTTATTTTTACCTACATGATTAGTTTTTCCACAAACAACCATAGCATAATATATATTGCATGATCCACTAGCAAGTCATATACTATTTTAAATGGGAGACTGGAAAAGGATCACATAGAAAATAAAACCAATAATGCAAAGTTCACTTCCCCATATAAGCAATAAATCAATATGGTGAGATCACTTTTCTCTCCCCCTTTTGGCATTATCAAAAAGGAAGGGGGTTAGAAGAGCCATAAAAAATAGGTCTTCTCCCTAGGTACGCATGGCATAAACAACCACTAAAGCACCAAACATGAATATAGCAGAGAGAAATAAGAAATGTAGAGTTATGATCAAAATATGGAATAATATACAAAGAACAAATAAGATATAGTCAATCAAGTTGTTAAGGTATATGAGATTAAGATTACAACACTAATCATATCCTCTCTAAGAAAGAACTACAAGACAATGAAAAATGATAAGATGATAAAAAAGGTATGCCACAGATACAAAATGCCCAAATGTCTAATACATGACATTGTACAAATGAATATATATCTGAGCATCATAAAGACTATAGAACTAAATATCTATGACATCTACAACATCAAAGATATCCTCACCATCCTCATCCTCAAATTGGTAATCCTCATCATCATTAGATGGTGCATCAACATCAATAGTAGCCTCACCATCATCACTGAAAGACCCTACAAAACCATCATCATAGGAACCATCCTAGGAACCATCATCCTCAATCTCCTTATCACCATCAACCTTGTCATCAACAACCGGTTCAGGCATCTCCTCATTAGTAGGAGGTCCAAAAGGAGCACCAAGCCACTTGGCAAACTGCTTTGCCCAGGACATGCCACAAGCATGTAAAGAAGTGGCTTACGAAAAGGTAGGAGTGGAGACTCCATCATATCTAGTGAGCAGAGTGGCAGCTGGACCAACATGCAGGGCCAACAAGCTTGTTAGGTGAATGATTTTCACATGCATGCATTCTTTTCTAAATTTTAATGCATACTTGATGATCCACTTGGATTCAATTGGGTAGACGAGCTAGGGTTTATTTTCCCTATGCCTAATAGTAGTAAATAGGGCATAAAAGGGATGTGGAAGGGAATATGAGTGCTATTATATGGAGAACCCATGTTTTATTTTATTCTCTTGAGATGCTAATACATAGAGCAATCTGTTTTTTCTTTTTCGTTCTCTTTATCCCATATGTAGTAAGGAAATATGATGTTTGAAAGAAGCGGGGAGGTGGAGATATGGTGATGTGGTATATTATCACACTAACAAACTCACTCAGGGCTGAAATCCCCAAGCTTTTACCAAAACCTCGTGCAATAATACCACCCGCAAGCGGACGAGTCTTATCACAGTATAGTTAAGGATCGAATCCCAAATGACATCATTTTTAAGAATCTTTATCAGTCAAATCTAGCTCGAGTAAGACTAATATTTAGAATGATTTATTGGGTTGTGGTTGATTAAACTAATTGTAAGAAAGTAAAAGAGCAGAATTAAAGTTTGATCTAGATTAACGATATGGAATCGCTGGGATGGTACTGGGTTTCACCACCACTACATATGCAAACACTTCCAAACATCAAACATCCAAGCAAGAATCTAACTATCCAAATGGAACTGATGCGAACCCTCCCTAAGGGATGTTTAGGCCCACGTAAGAATCCCCTTAGGCATCAGATTTCTCATCGCCATCCAGATCATGCTCTCACAGTTATGAAGATACAACATTCAACTGAGGCTGAGGTCCTCCCTAAGGGATGTTTAGACCACAGAAGCATCACCACAGGCTAGATAGCTTGTCCCCTCACGGATCATACACTTATGACCTCAAGGAATCCCATTCTATTTATAGTCAGGGAGTCAACCACACTAATCGACAAGCGAGTAGGTGATTAATCTACAAGAAAACATCAACGATTAACAAAGAAGATACAAAATCCAACTAAGGCTATGGCCCTCCCTAAGCGATGTTTAGGCCACAAAAGCATCACCGTAAGCTAGATGACTTGTCCCTTCACATATCATACACTTACGACCTCAAGGAATCTCATTCTATTTCTAGTTTGAGAGTCTACCTCATTAATCGACATTCCATCCTACATGCAGAAGTTCTCATAACATAGGGAAGAACAAGATGAAAGGAAGCATGTAATCAAGCTACAAACACTATCAATTAACAACGAAATGGAAAGTTATATATATTTCCTTGGAATGTTAAATGAAAAGACATGAAATCATGGGTAGCGGGGCTAGTCCCCGCACCCCAACAAAAAGTGACTACTCGCTCATGATGCGAGAAACAAGAAGAACAAAAGAGAAGGTAGGTTTCTCCATGAGCATGATGTAGAAGGTAGTTGCATCTTGGTGAAGATGATGCAGTCTTCTACGTTGTATTGGGGCAGATCTGGATGAGGAGGAAGAACCACCGAGGAAGATCAGGCAGACCTTCTTATCCACCTTCTTTCTCTTCTTGGCCTCCTAGCTCGCAACAAGAGGAGGTGTGGGTGGCGTGATAATGGCGTGGAAGGAGGACGGCAGTGTGGAGGATGAAGCTTAATCGAGCCTTACACTTAGGCATCCTATCGGCGTCCCTGGATCGATGCCCAAATGAGGACCCTTGTGGTCCTATTTATAGGCTTGGTTGGGGTCCTCACATTTTTGCTGTGAGTTTGCTCCAAACGGTTTGGAGCAAACGATTTGCTTGAACAGTCTGGAGCAAACGGTTTTGGAGACCATTTGACATCCAAACAGTCTTGGCTTCTATCGGTCTCTGCCTCTGATTGGTATTGAGTCTCTGTCCAAACGGTCTTGAAGACCGAACATATCCAAATGGTCTTGGGATATCGATGAGGATCTGATCTGTTTTGCACCCCAACCGGTCTTGCTTTCAAATTGTTTGGAGATGGAAACGGTCTTGAAGACCGATGGGTTGAAAATATTGAAATTTTGGACAAAAATGCAATGATGAAATCTTAAGTATGAATTAGATGGGTGAAGGTGGAAAGTAACATACATACCACCCACCCTCCACCCCGAACATAGAAATTTTCTCGTCCCGATCAAACTCTAAATCTGAGATGGAGGGGAAAGTTCATACCGTTTGGACCATCAAATGTGGTTGCATTCCAATCAGTGTGTGTCCTCCATATGAAAATCTCAAAAATGAAAACCAATCAGAACTCAAGATAGCATCTCGTGATGTGATTTTTATTTGGTGCAAAATTATCTAAAAAGTAAAAACAAAATTAGGTAAAATTCAAAATAGAAACTAAATATGAATTTATTGATTGGGTTGCCTCCCAACAAGTGCCTTTATTTTACATCGATGGCTCGACTTTATTTCTTCAACTTTTATGGTGGATACGTTGGATTGGTGAGTTGCAGTATTTCTTTGGTGCCTATGTTGGATGAGGTGAAATATCTCTTCATTCATTGACCATTTTCCATGAATTCACCTGGCTTTTCACTCCATAAAGAAAAAGCACCATGTGGGGAGATGCTCTTGACGATGTAAGGTCTTGACCAACGAGAATGGAGTTTTCCTAGGAATAACCTTAGTCTTGAGTTGAACAGAAGAACTTGGTCTCCCACTTGAATGTCCTTCCTCTTGAGATGACCATCATGCCACAACTTTGTGCGTTCTTTATAGATTCTAGTATTCTCATAAGCTATCATTTGGAGTTCTTCCAGCTCCTGGAGTTGCAGAATCCTGGCTTGTCCTGCTTCTTTCATATCAAAATTTAGTTGTTTTATTTCCCACCATCCCTTGTGTTCCAATTCTACCGGCAGGTGGCATGAATTTCCATAGATTAGTCAAAAAGGGGTGGTCCCAAGGGGAGTTTTAAAAGTAGTTCGGTAGGCCGATAATGCGTCATTGATTTTTACTAACTAATCTTTCCGATTGTGGCCTACAGTCTTTTCCAGAATAGCCTTGAGTTGACAGTTAGAAACCTCTACCTGTCCATTGGTTTGTGGATGGTAGGGTGAGGCTACCTTGTGAGTTACACCATATTTCCTCAATAATGCTGCAAAGCTTCTTTCCAGGAAATGAGAACCTCCGTCGGAAATCACGGTGCGTGGGACTCTAAATCGGGGGAAAACGATATCTTTGAACATTTTGATGATAGGTTTGGAATCACTAGTGATGGTAGGTATGGCTTCAACCCATTTTGAGACGTAATGCACCGCCACTAGGATGTAGGAAAATCCATGAGAAGATGGGAATGGAACCATGTAATCCACACCCCAAACATCAAATATCTCGACTTCTTGCCACAAGTTTAGTGGCATCTCATCTCTCTTTGTTATATTGCCTGTTCTTTGAGATTTGTCACATGATAGAACAAAGTCAAAGGAATCTTTGGATATGGTTGGACAAAAGAATCCACATTGCAAAACCTTTAAGGAAATTTTCTTGGAACTCATCTGGGCCTGAGTGACATTGTTCTAAGATAAGTTGAGCTTCTTCCTCAGCAATACAACGTCTATATAGACTATGAGCACAAAGTTTAAAGAGGTACAACTCATCCCAGTGATATTGTTTTACATCATGCAAGAATTTCTTCAGTGCACTTCTGGTGCAGTTGGGGTGGATAACACCTGTAGCCAGGTAGTTTACATAGTCCGCGTACCAAGGGATAGCCCTTGAAACTTTCATAAGCTAGTCGTCTGGAAGAGAATCATTGATGGGGATCTTCTTAGTTTCCAGGGCATGGATACGACTGAGGTGGTCTGCCATGACATTCTCTGTACCTTTCTTGTCTCTTATCTCCAAATCAAACTCTTGTAAGGGGAGAATCCATCTGATTAACCTAGGTTTAGCATCTTTTTTTTTGTCATGAGGTAACAAATAGCGGCATGATCAGTGTAGACAATGGATTTTGAACCAATGAGGTAGGATCTGAATTTGTCAAATGCACACACGACCTCAAGAAATTCTTTCTCGGTAGATGCATAATTCCTCTGAGCTTCGTCAATGGTTTTTGATGCATAGTAGATCACATAATGTTTCTTTTCTATACATTGGCCCAAGACAGCACCCACAACATAATCACTGGCATCACACATAATTTCAAAAGGGTGATCCCAATCAGGGGCTCTGATGATGGGTGTTGTTGTAAGAGCATGCTTTAGATGGTTGAAACTTTTAATGCATTCTTCATCAAAATTGAATTAAGCATCCTTTAGTAGCAAATTTGTTATCAGCTTGGCTATCTTTGAGAAATCCTTTATAAACTGTCAGTAAAAGCCCGCATGACCTAGGAATGCATGAACATCCCTTACATTGATAGGAATAGAGAGCTTGGAAATCACTTCTATCTTGGCCTTGTCTACTTCAATTCCTCGATTACTGACCCTATGGCCAAGGACAATGCCTTCCTTTACCATAAAGTGACACTTCTCCCAATTTAACACAAGATGTGCTTCTTCGCACCGTTTGAGGACAAGGGAGAGGGTTTTAGGCATGATTCGAATGAATCTCTGTATACAGAAAAATCATCCATGAAAACTTCCATAATTATTTCAGTGAGACCAACGAATATGGCAGCCATGCAACGCTGGAAGGTTGTAGGGGCATTACAGTGGTCGAATGACATTCTTCTAAATGCTTATGTTCCGAATGGGCAAGTGAAAGTAGTTTTCTCTTGGTCATCTGGATGTATGGGTATTTGATAGAATCTAGAGTAACCATCGGGATAATAGAAATATTCTTGATGAGCCAACCGTTCTAATACTTGATCAAGAAAAGGCATTGGGAAATGATCCTTTCGAGTTGCCTTGTTTAACTTTCTGTAATCAATGCACATCCTCCACCATGTAATCATTCGAGTGGGGATGAGTTCATCATTTTCATTTCGTATCATAGTAGTTCCACCATTCTTCGGGACCACATGCACATGACTCACCCATGGTGAATTCGATATCAGATAGATTATTCCAGCAATGAGTAGTTTAATGACTTCAAGACAGACTACTTCCTTCATATTTGGATTCAATTTGCATTGATGTTCAATAGTTGGCTTGTGTTCTTCCATCATGGGGATTTTGTGCATGCACATCGCTTGACTAACCCAGTGAGGTTTCTCATCTTGTAGCCAATTTCTTTTCTTCTTTCCATCGATTCCTTCAAAAGTTTGTCTTCTTGTTCTGTCGCTAGATATGAATTTATGATGACTAGGTAGATCTTGAGTTCATCTAGAAACATGTATTTCAATCCTTCTGGTAGGGGCTTCATTTTAGGAGCTTGTGGCTTTTCACATGCTTCTTCAGTAACATCCACTGCTTTTAGTTCCTCAATCTTGGCTTCAGGATCTTCTTCAGCAGTATCGAGGTGGAAAACACAACTTTTCACTTGTTGGTCATCTGAACTTTTTGTGTTCAGATTGGTGAGGGTCATCCCTAAAGGATCTTCTTGTTCATAATCCTCCTGTGTTAGGAGTGACATCTGTTCTATGCACTCAATCAAGTAGACTTCCTATTGCATGCTTGGCCTTCACATGCTTTCAAAAACCTAGAATTCGAGAGTTTCTTTACCTAATATGAGCAGCAAAGTTCCTACTTCAACGTTGATCAGAGCTCTTGCAGTGGTGAGGAAAGGTCATCCAAAGATGAGAGGGTATCTAGCGTCTTCCTTTATATCCATGATGACAAAGTCACACAGAACATATGAATCTTTTCCTACCTTGACAGGGACATCCTCAATGATTCCTAAAGGTAGGGTCATAGTGTTATCTGTAAGTTGTATGGTCATTCCAGTCGGGTGAAGTTTGAAAAACCCTAGCCTTTTGCAAAGGCTAAGTGGCATGATGGAGATACTGGCGCCGAGATCGGCCAATCCTTTCTTACATGATGAATCACCGATATGGCAGGAGATCCAAAAAGATCCTGGATCTTTTTGCTTCTTGGGCATCTTACTCTGGATGATGTATGAAGTAGTTGTTGCTAACTTGACTGTTTCATATTCTTCAGTTATATATTTTCTGGTGAGAAGTGACTTCAGGTACTTTGTCCAAGCTGGTATCTCAGCCAACACATCTAGAAAAGGTATATCAACATGAAGCTTTTTCATGGCTTCCTTGAACTTGTTGAATTGAGTGTTAAGCTTGGCCTGGCTCAAATGAGCTGGGAAAGGTATACGAGGCTTGTACATAGGAATATCAGGCTCTGGTGTTTCTTCCTCCTCTTTTGTAGTAGGTTTCACAGAATTTTCTTTCTCTGACTTATCATTGCTTGGCTGCTCCTTCGGAATATTTTCAGGTTCTTTGTCAACTTGATCATTCACCTGGTCCTGGTTATCTATGACAACCACTGGTGTCTTGGTAGAAGGGTCAGGATATACATTACCAGAACGAGTCATAACAACCTTCAATTGCTCAGGATGTTTAGGGTTGTTCTCCGGTTGACCCGCAAAGGCTCCAACAGGTGGCTTCACGCTAGCTGCAAGTTGAGCTAGTTGAGATTCAATGGGTTTCTGATCTGCTTGCTGGTTAGCCATCAAGGTTTGCTGGTTAGCTATCATGGTTTGCTGCGACTGCAACATCTTCTCAATGGTCGTCACTTTGTCATCAGGAGAAATGGGTCCGGTTTGTTGCCCTTGTTGTTGATTTTGGTAAGGGACCTGGTTGGGATTCTGGAATTGCGAGTTGTTCTGATAATTGTTGAAGTTCCTATTTGGGAAGTTTCCTCTGAAGTTCCCTTGATTCCCAAAATTTTGTTGTTGGTTATACTGGAATCCTAGTGGGCCTCGTTGTTGATTGTTTGAACTAAGTTTTTGCGAGTTTTCTGCTCCTAAAGGATTTCCATATTGAAAACCAGGATGGTTCCTATTCTGATTTGGATTGTAATATCCTTGACCATGGATGGTATTGACAACATTAAGATTTTGCATTTGACCATTATATCCTTGGCCACATGCGTTGCTTAGAACAACATCATAGAGAACATTGCACACTAAAGTGGAATGATCAGTACCTTTACATGCTTCATAGAACAATGAAGCTGACTTGATCTGTTCTTGTTGTTGAGGGGGTGAATGTCCTCTTCCAAATGCAGCAAGGGATGATTCAATATGGTCTTGCTTGGCAACTAGGATTTTAGGGTTTAAACAATTAACTTGTATTCAGGAATAACTTCAGCCATAACTACCTTCAACACTCCCTTGCCTACAGATCTACTCGAATTAGCTTGATTTTCTGCTCCAAGGGTGACAACCCTCCATGCGCTATCATAAATTTGTCGCATGAAGTTTCCTCCGGACGAGGAGTCTAAAAACCTCTTGATATCATCGTCCACACCCCTATAGAAGATTTTGATGAGTTGATTCTTGGGAATACCATGGTGTGGACACTTGCGTAGAAGCTCTTTATATCTTTCCCATGCTTCAACAAGGGTTTCTCCAGGGGCTTGAGTGAACATTGTTATACGACCCCTAATTTCATAAGTGAGAGAAGGAGGATAGAACTTTTCTAGAAAAGCATTTTGAAGCTGCTCCGAAGTAGTGATGGGTTCACATTACAGGGAGTTGTACCAACTTATGGCTCTATCAACAAGTGAATACTTGAAGAGTCAGAGTCGAATAGCATCATCAGACACTCCATTTTGCTTCGTCATAGCACATAGATCGATGGATCTCAAGAGATGTTCTTGACTGTATTCTCCTTGTTTACCATAGAATGGGTTGTTTTGTAGCAAGGTAATCCAATGTGCTCGTATCTCAAAGCTGGGAGCATGGATGGGAGGAGGTTGGACAAGGTGATGAACATCAGCAGCCTTAGGGATTGAGAATTCCCTAAGATCCTTTTGCAGTTCTGCTGCTTGCGTTGCTGCTTGTGCTGCTAAGATTTCCTCTTGAACTGCAGCCCTAGCTTCTTGCATTAGTCTTTCTCTCTATGCATTGATGGCTTGAGCCACCCTTTAGGATATTTCCTATTCTTGAGCCATTCTTGCTTGGTTCTCTCTATTTTGACGATGAAAAGTTCTGTCTATCTCTGGATCAAAGCTGGCAGTGAGTCCGGGACTGTTCAAATGGTGCATACACCAGTCTTGGGGGTACCTGAAATGAAAAGATCTGAAGTAAGATTGATGAAGTGGAGTGAAATTCAAGTAGATGATCGATTGTATCAAAAGAAAAACAAAATCCTAGATTAGTCTTAAAAGAACTAGATTTGACTAACTGATTCTGTTGTCCCCGACAACGGTGCCAGAATTTGATGTGGTATATTATCGCACTAAAAAACTCCCTTGGGGTTGAAATCCCCAAGCTTTTACCAAAACCTCATGCAATAATACCACCCACAAGCGGACGGGTCTTATCATAGTATAGTTAAGGATCGAATCCCAAACGACAATGTTTTTAAGAATCTTTGTCAGTCAAATCTAGCTCGAGTAAGACTAATATTTATAACAATTGATTGGGTTGTAGTTGATTAAACTAATTGCAAGAAAGTAAAAGAGCATAATTAAAGTTAGTTCTAGATTAACGATATGGAATCTCTGGGATGGTACCAGGTTTCACCACCACTGTACATGTAAACACATCCAAACATCAAACATCCAGGCAAGAATCTAACTATCCAAATGTAACTGCTGCAAACCCTCCCTAAGGGATGTTTTAGCCCCACATAAGCATCCCCTTAGGCATCAGATTTCTCGTCACCATCCCAATCATGCTCTCATAGTTATGAAGATACAACATCCAACTAAGGTTGAGGTCCTCCCTGAGGGATGTTTAAACCATAGAAGCATCACTGCGGGCTAGATGGCTCATCCCCTCACAGATCATATACTTACAACCTCAAGGAATCCCATTCTATTTCTAATTAGGGAGTCAACCACGCTAATCGACAAGCGAGCATGTGATAAATCTACAAGCAAACATCTACAATTAACAAAGAAGATACAAAATCCAACTAAGGTTGTGGCCCTCCCTAAGGAATGTTTTGGCCACAGAAGCATTACCATAGGCTAGATGGCTCGTCCCCTCACAGATCATACACTTACGACCTCAAGGAATCTCATTATATTTCTAGTTTGAGAGTCTACCTCATTAATCGACATTCCACCCTACATGCAGAAGTTCTCATAACATAGGGAAGAATAGGATGAAAGCAAGCAGGTAATCAAGCTACAAACACGATCAATTAACAACGAAATGGAAAGTTATATACATTGCCTTGGAATGTTAAATGAAAAGACATGAAAGCATGGGCAGCGAGACTAGTCCCCGTACCCCAGTGAAAAGTGACTACTCCCTCAAGATGCGAGAAAAAAGAAGGACAAGAGAGAAGGAAGGTTCCACCATGATCATGATGTAGAAGGTAGTTGCAACTTGGTGAAGATGATGCGGTCTTCTACATCGTGTTGGGGCAGATCTGGATGAGGAGGAAGAACCATCGAGGCAGATCAGGCAGACCTTCTTATCCCTCTTCTTTCTCTTCTTGGCCTCGTTACTCACAACAAGAGGAGGTGTGGGCGGCATGATAATGGTGTGGAAGGAGGATGGAGGTGTGGAGGATGAAGGTTGATCAAACCTTGCACTAAGGCAACCTGTCAACGTCCCTGGATCGATGCCCAAATGAGGACCCCTGTGGTCCTATTTATAGGCTTGGTTGGGGTCCTCACATTTTTGCTGTGAGTTTTCTCCAAATGGTTTGGAGCAAACAATTTGCTTGAACGGTCTGGAGAAAATAGTTTTGGAGACCGTTTGACATCCAAACGGTCTTGGCTTCTATTGGTCTCTGCCACTGATCGGTCTTGAGTATCTATCCAAATGGTCTTGAAGACCAAGTAAATCCAAACGGTCTTAGGCAATCGATATGTACTGAACGGTTATGGATCTGATCAATTTTGCACCCCAACCGGTCTTTCTTTCAAACTGTTTGGAGATGCAAACAGTCTTGAAGACTGATGGGCTGAAAATTTTGAAATTTTGGTCAAAAATGCAATGATGAAATCTTAAGTCTGAATTAGATGGGTGAAGGTAGAAAGTAAGATACGTACCACCCATCCTCCACCCCGAAATTAGAAATTTTCTCGTCCCGAGCAAACTTTAAATCTGAGATGGAGGGGAAAGTTCATGCCGTTTGGGCCATCAAATGTGGTTGTGTTCCAATCAGCATGCGTCCTCCATATGAAAATCTCAAAAATAAAAACCAATCAGAACTCAAGATAGCATCTTGTGATGCGATTTTTATTTGGTACAAAATTATCTAAAAAGTAAAAACAAAATTAGGCAAAATTCAAAATTGAAACTAAATATGAATTTATTGATTGGGTTGCCTCCGACAAGTGCCTTTGTTTTACGTTGATGGCTCGACTTTATTTCTTCAACTTTTATGGTGGATACATTGGATTGGTGAGTTCCAGTATTGCTTTGGTGCCTGTGTCAGTTGAGGTGAAATATCTCTTCATTCGTTGACCATTTTCCATGAATCCACCTGACTTGTCACTCCTTAAAGAAAAAGAACCATGTGGGGAGATGCTCTTGACCATGTAAGGTCTTGACCAGCGGGAATGGATTTTTCCTGGGAATAACCTTAGTCTTGAGTTGAACAGAAGAACTTGATCTCCCACTTGAATGCCCTTCCTCTTGAGATGACCATCGTGCCACAACTTTGTGCGTTCTTTATAGATTCTAGCATTCTCATAAGCTATCATTCGGAGTTCTTCCAGCTCCTGGAGTTGGAGAATCTTAGCTTGTCCTGCTTCTTTCATATCAACATTTAGTTGTTTTATTGCCCACCATGCCTTGTGTTCCAATTTTACCGATAGGTGGCAGGACTTTCCATAGATTAGTCAAAAAGGTGTGGTCCCAAGGGGAGTTTTAAAAGCAGTTCAGTAGGCCCACAATGCGTCATTGATTTTTACAGACCAATCTTTCCGATTGCGGCCTACAGTCTTTTCCCGAATAGCCTTGAGTTGATGGTTAGAAACCTCTACTTGTCCACTGGTTTGTGGATGGTAGGATGAGGCTACCTTGTGTGTTACACCATATTTCCTCAGTAATGCTTCAAAGCTTCTTTCTAGGAAATGAGAACCTCCGTCAGAAATCACGGTGCATGGGACTCTGAATCGGGGGAAAATGATATCTTTGAACATTTTGATGTTAGGTTTGGAATCACTAGTGATGGTAGGTATGGCTTCAACCCATTTTGAGATGTAATCCACCACCACTAGGATGTAGGAAAATCCATGAGAAGATGGGAATGGATCCATGTAGTCCACACCCCAAACATCAAATATCTTGACTTCTTGCCACAAGTTTAGTGGCATCTCATATCTCTTTGTTATGTTACCTGTTCTTTGACATTTGTCACATGATAGAACAAAGTCATAGGAATCTTTGGATATGGTTGGCCAAAAGAATCCACATTGCAAAACCTTTAAGGAAGTTTTCTTAGAACTCATGTAGCCTCCAGCTGGGCCCGAGTGACATTGTTCTAAGATAAGTTGAGCTTCTTCCTCAGTGATACAATGTCTGTATAGAATATCAACACAGAGTTTAAAGAGGTACGACTTGTCCCTATGATATTGTTTTACATCATGTAGGAATTTCTTCAGTGCACTTCTGGTGCATTTGGGGTGGATAACACCCGCAACTAGGTAATTTACATACTCCGCATACCAAGGGATAGCCCCAGAAACTTTCATAAGCTGGTCATCTAGAAGAGAATCATTGATGGGGATCTTCTCAATTTCCAGGGCATGGATACGACTGAGGTGGTCTGCCACAACATTCTCTGTCCCTTTCTTGTCTCTTATCTCTAGATCAAACTTTTGTAAGAGGAGAATCCATCTGATTAACCTAGGTTTAGCATCTTTCTTTTCCAAGAGGTAACAAAAAGTGGCATGATTCATGTAGACAATGGCTTTTGAACCAATGAGGTAGGATCTGAATTTGTCAAAGGCATACACGACTGCAAGAAATTCTTTCTTGGTAGTTGCGTAATTCCTCTAAGCTTCGTCGAGGGTTTTCGATGCATAGTAGATCACATAATGTTTCTTTTCTATACATTGGCCCAAGACAGCACCCACAACATAATCACTAGCATCACACATAATTTCAAAAGGGTGATCCCAATCAGGGGCTCTGATGATGGGTGTTGTTGTAAGAGCATGCTTTAGATGGTTGAAACTTTTAACACATTCTTCGTCAAAATTGAATTCAACATCCTTTAGTAGCAAATTTGTTATCGGCTTGGTTATCTTTGAGAAATCCTTTATAAACCGTCCGTAAAAGCCCACATGACCTAGGAATGCACAAACCTCCCTTACATAGATAGGAATAGAGAGCTTGGAAATCACTTCGATCTTGGCCTTGTCTACTTCAATTCCTCGATTACTAACCCTACGACCGAGGACAATGCCTTCCTTTACCATAAAGTGACACTTCTCCTGGTTTGACACAAGATAGGCTTCTTCAAACCATTTGAGGACAAGGGAGAGGTGTTTGAGGCATTATTCGAATGAATCTCCGTATACAAAAGAATCATCCATGAAAACTTCCATAATTGTTTTAGTGAGACCAACAAATATGGAAGACATGCAACACTGGAAGGTTGCAGGTGCATTACAGAGGCTGAATGACATTCTTCTAAATGCGTATGTTTCGAATGGGCAAGTGAAAGTAGTTTTCTTTTGGTCATATGGATGTATGGATATTTGATAGAATCCAGAGTAACCATCGAGATAACAAAAATATTCTTGATGAGCCAACCGTTCTAATACTTGATCAAGAAAAGGTATTGGGAAATGATCCTTTCGAGTTGCCTTGTTTAATTTTCTGTAATCAATGCACATCCTCCACCCTGTAATCGTTCGAGTGGGGATGAGTACATCGTTTTCATTTCATATCCTAATAGTTCCACCTTTCTTCGAGACCACATGCGCGAGACTCACCCATGGTGAATTTGATATCAGATAGATTATCCCAGCAGTGAGCAGTTTAATGACTTCAAGGTGGACTACTTCCTTCATATTTTGATTCAATTTGTGTTGATGTTCAATAGTTGGCTTGTGATCTTCCATCATGAGGATTTTGTGCATGCACAATGCTTGACTAACCCCAGTGAAGTCGCTCATCTTGTAGCCGATTGGTTTTCTTCTTTCCTTCATTTCCTTCAAAAGTTTGTCTTCTTGTTCCTCCATTAGATCTGAATTTATGATGACTGGGAAGATCTTGAGTTCATCTAGAAACACATATTTCAATCCTTCCGGTAGGGGCTTCATTTCAGGATCTTGTGGCTTTTCACATGCTTCTTCAATAACAACCACTGCTTTTAGTTCCTCAATCTTGGCTTCAGGATCTTCTTCAGTAGTACCGAGGTGGAAAACACAACTTTTCACTTGTTGGTCATATGAACTTTCTACGTTTGGATTGGTGAGGGTCATCCCTAAAGGATCTTCTTGTTCATAATCCTCCTGCGTTAGGAGTGACATCTGCTCTACGCACTCAATCAAGTAGACTTCCTCTTGCATGCTTGGCCTTCACATGCTTTCAAAAACCTTTAATTTGAGAGTTTCTATTCCTAATATGAGCAGTAAAGTTCCTGCTTCAAT
The DNA here is from genome assembly GCA_963693085.1 of Alisma plantago-aquatica. NCBI lineage: Eukaryota > Viridiplantae > Streptophyta > Magnoliopsida > Alismatales > Alismataceae > Alisma > Alisma plantago-aquatica. The sequence continues at coordinate 1,929,195,603 of OY856409.1, read as the reverse complement.
GTCAATCAGAGCTCTTGTAATGGTGAGGAAAGGTCGTCCAAAGATGAGAGGGTATCAAGTGTCTTCCTTTATGTCCATGATGACAAAGTCACACGGAACATAGGAATCTTTTCCTACCTTGACAAGGACATCCTCAATGATTCCTAAAGGTAGAGTCACAATGTTATCTGCAAGTTGTATGGTCATGCTAGTCGAGAGAAGTTCGGCAAACCCTAGCCTTTTGCAAAGGATAAGTGTCATGATGGAGATACTGGCTCCAAGATTGGTCAATCCTTTCTTACACGATGAATCACTGATATGGCAGGAGATCCCAAAAGATCCTGGATCTTTCTGCTTCTTAGGCATCTTACTCTGGATGATGTCTGAAGTAGTTGTTGCTAACTTGAATGTTTCATATTCTTCAGCTATATATTTCCTGGTGAGAAGTGACTTCAGGTACTTTGTCCAAGCTGGTATCTCAGCCAACACATCTAGAAAAGGTATATCAACATGAAGCTTTTTCATGGCTTCCTTGAACTTGTTGAATCGAGTGTCAAGCTTGGTCTGCCTAAAATGAGCTGGGAAAGGTATACGAGGCTTGTACACAGGAATATCAAGCTCTGGTGTTGCTTCTTCCTCTTCTGTAGTAGGTTTCATAGAATTTTCTTTCTCTGACTTATCATTGCTTGGCTGCTCCTTCAGAATAGTTTCAGGTTCTTTGTCAACTTGATCATTCACCTGGTCCTAGTTATCTATGACAACCACTGGTGTCTTGGAAGAAGGGTCATGATATACATTACCAGAACGAGTCATAATAACCTTCAATTACTTAGGATGTTTAGGGTTGTTCTCTGGTTGACCCGCAAAGGCTCCAACAGGTGGCTTCACGCTAGCTGCAAGTTGAGCTAGTTGAGATTCAATGGCTTTCTGATGTTCTTGCTGGTTAGCTATCAAGGTTTGCTGTGACTGCATCATCTTCTCAATGGTCGTCAGTTTATCATCAGGAGAAATGGGTCCGATTTGTTGCCCTTGTTGTTGATTTTGGTAAGGGACTTGGTTGGGATTCTAGAATTGTGAGTTGTTTTGATAATTGTTGAAGTTCATGTTTGGGAAGTTGCCTCTGAAGTTCCCTTGATTCCTAAAATTTTATTATTGGTTATACTGGAATCCTGGCGGGCCTCTTTGTTGATTGTTTGAACCAATTTGTCGCGAGTTTTCTGCTCGTAAAGGATTTCTATATTGAAAACCAGGATGGTTCCTATTCTGATTTGGATTGTAATATCCTTGACCAGGGATGGTATTGACAACATTAAGATTTTCCATTTGACCATTATCTCCTTGGCCACATGTGTTGCTTAGAACAACATCATAGAGAACATTGCACGCTAAAGTGGAATGATTAGTACCTTTACATTCTTCACTGAACAATGAAGCTGAATTGATTTGTTCTTGTTTTTGAGGGGGTGAACGTCCTCTTCCAAATACAGCAAGGGATGATTCAATATGGTCTTTCTTGGCAACTAGGAGTTTGAGGGTTTCAGTGATTGACTTGTATTCAGGAATAGCTTCAGCCATAGATACCTTCAACACTCCCTTGCCTACAGATCTACCCCAATTAGCTTGATTTTTAGCTCCAAGGGTGACAAGCCTCCATGCACTATCATAACTTTGTCACATGAAGTTTCCTCCAGACGAGGAGTCTAAAAACCTCTTGATATCATTGTCCACACCCCTATAGAAGATTTCAATGAGTTGATACTTGGGAATGACATGGTGTGGACACTTGCGTAGAAGCTCTTTATATCTTTCCCATGCTTCAACAAGGGTTTCTCCAGGGGCTTGAGTGAACATTGTTATACGACCCATAATTTCATAAGTGAGAGAAGGATGATAGAAATTCTCTAGAAAAGCATTTTGAAGCTGCTCCCAAGTAGTGATGGGTTCACATTACAGGGAGTTGTACCAACTTATGGCTCTATAAACAAGCAAATACTTGAAGAGTGGGAGTCAAATAACATCATTACACACTCCATTTTGCTTTGTCATAGCACATAGATCGATGAATCTCAAGAGATGTTCTTGACTATCTTCTCCTTGTTTACCATAGAATGGGTTGTTTTGCAGCAAGGTAATCAAATGTGCTCATATCTCAAAGTTTGGAGCATGGATGGGAGGAGGTTGGACTGGGTGATGAACATCAGCAGCCTTAGGGATTAAAAATTCCCTAAGATCCTTTTACAATTCTGATGCTTGCGCTGCTGCTTGTGCTGCTAAGATTTCCTCTTGAACTACAACCCTAGCTTCTTGCATGAGTCTTTCTCTCTATGCATTGATGGCTTGAGCCACCCTTTAGGATATTTCCTATTCTTGAGCCATTCTTGCTTGGTTCTCTCTATTTTGACGATGAAAAGTTCTGTCTATCTCTGGATCAAAGCTGGCAGTGAGTTCGGGACTGTTCAAATGGCGCATACACCAGTCTTGGGGGTACCTGAAATGAAAAGATCTGAAGTAAGATTGATGAAGTGGAGTGAAATTCAAGTAGATGATCGATTGTATCAAAAGAAAAACAAAATCCTAGATTAGCCTTAAAAGAACTAGATTTGACTAACTGATTCCGTTGTCCTCGACAACGGCGCCAGAATTTGACGTAGTATATTTTCGTACTAACAGACTCACTCGGGGTTGAAATCCCCAAGATTTTACCAAAACCTCATGCAATAATACCACCCACAAGCGGATGGGTCATATCGCAATATAGTTAAGGATCGAATCCCAAAGGACAACATTTTAAAGAATCTTTGTCTATCAAATTTAGCTTGAGTAAGACTAATATTTAGAATGATTGATTGGGTTGTGGTTGATTAAACTAATTGCAAGAAAGTAAAAGAGAAAAATTAAAGTATGTTCTAGATTAATGATATGGAATCACTAGGATGGTACCGGATTTCACCACAACTGCACATGGAAAGGCATCCAAACATCAAACATCCAGGAACGAATCTAACTATCCAAATGGAACTGCTACGAACCCTCCCTAAGGGATGTTTAGGCCTGTGTAAGCATCCCCTTAGGCATCAGATTCTCGTCACCATCCAAATCATGCTCTCATGGTTCCAAAGAAACAACATCCAACTGAGGATAAGGTCCTCCCTAAGGGATGTTTAGACCATAAAATTCTCACCGCGGGCTAGATGGTTCATCCCCTCATGGATCATACACTTACGACCTCAAGGAATCCCATTCTATTTCTAGTCAGGGAGTCAACCACACTAATTGACAAGTGAGTAGGTGATTAATCTACAAGCAAACATCAACACTTATTAAAGAATATACATAATCCAACTAAGGTTGTGGCCCTCCCTAAGGGATGTTTAGTCCACAGAAGCGTCACAGTAGGCTAGATGGCTCATCCCGTCATGGATCATACACTTACAACCTCAAGGAATCTCATTATATTTCTAGTTTGAGAGTCTACCTCATTAATCGACATTCCACCTTACATGTAGAATTTCTCATAACATAGGGAAGAACAAGATGAAAGCAAGCAGGTAATCAAGCTACAAACACTATCAATTAACAACAAAATGGAAAGTTATATACATTGCCTTGGAATGTTAAATGAAAAGACATGAAAGCATGGGCAGTGGGGCTAGTCTCCGCACCCCAGCGAAAAGTGACTATTCGCTCATGATGCGAGAAATAAGAAGAACAAGAGAGAAGGAAGGTTCCGCCATGAGCATGATGTAGAAGGTAGTTGTAGCTTGGTGAAGATGATGTGGTCTTCTACGTCGTGTTGGGGTAGATCTGGATGAGGAGGAAGAACTACCGAGGCAGATCGGGCAGACCTTCTTCTCCACCTTTTTTTTCTCTTCTTAGCCTCCTATCTTGCAGCAAGAGGAGGTGTGGGCGGCATGATAATGGCATGGAAGGAGGATGGCGGTGTGAAGGATGAAGCTTGATCGAACCTTGCACTTAGGCAACCTGTTGGTGTCCCTGGATCGATGCCCAAATGAGGACCCTTGTGGTTCTATTTATAGGCTTGGTTGGGGTCCTCACATTTTTGTTGTGAGTTTGGTCCAAATGGTTTGAAGCAAATAGTTTGCTTGAATGGTCTAGAGAAAATGTTTTTAGAGACCATTTGACATCCAAACGGTCTTGGCTTCTATCGGTCTCTACCTCTGATCAGCCTCGAGTCTCTGTCCAAACAGTTTTGAAGACCAAACAGATCCAAACGGTCTTGTGTAATCGGTCTATACTGAACAGTTTTGGATCTGATCAGTTTTGCACCCGAAACGGTCTTTCTTTCTAATGGTTTGGAGATGCAAACGGTCTTGAAGAGTGATGGGTTTCAATCGGTCTTGAGACTGAACAGTCTCTATCCCCATACGGTCTTGAGGACCGATGGTCTCCAAACGGTCTTCGTCGTCCTAATGGTCTTGCTCTTGATCGATATTTGCTTGAGTGTCCAAACGGTCTTCATCCAAACGGTCTTGGATCCAAACGATCTTTGTTGTTCAAACGGTCTTGAGGACCGTTGGCCTCGAAATGGTCTTTGGTCCAAATAGTTTTGAAACAGTCGAGCGTCATACAGTCTTGAGACCATTTGGGCTCAGGCGGTCTTGAGACCGTATGGGACCAAACGGTATTGAGACCGTTTAGGTAGAGTAGTGAATGGAGGACCGTGTAGGTGAATGTCTAAGACCGAGAGGTCAAAACTGCGTGGGTAGACTATTAGGGCAAACTATTTGGTCAAGACCAAAGTTGAGAGGATCTCGAGCGAATTCCCTATGATGGTTGAACCTAGTCAGGACCTGCACAAAATCAATATAGATTTAGTTGATAATCTTGATAATTGAATTAGTTAAGTAATCTTGCATTTTGTGAGATTTAGGAGGTGAAATTGAAAGTATTGAATCGAATTCATCCCAAAAAGGCGACTGAAAATCATGATGAATAAGCATTCATCATATGGGCACTCCCACTTTCCAGAGGTGGACTTGATTTTCAATTTCCTCTTTGGAATCTTATCATGAGGCCTATAGGTAAGAATGAATGGAAGAAATAATGAGGGTCATATTCATCAAAGTTCAATTAGCTCAAGTTCAGTCCATTTAGGTAGAGATTATGTTAGAACAATATTTTTGGCAAATGGTCAAGGTTTTGATAAAAACGTCAAAGTGGAGCCAAAGTCCCCTATCCGCATCAAGAATAAACTGCTATGAAATAATTAGCCTAAAAAAATCTAACTAAAAATACAAGAAGTTACTAAAACATACATGCAATGTAAATGCAATGTATGGCATGGCAAGAAATGCAAATTTTTAAAAATTAAACAAAAATATTGAAAAATAAACTAAATGGCATACATGTATGAAAAATAGTAATAACCTACTCTAGATAGGAGGTAGTGAAAACATTATCATACAAATCATAATGGGATAGGTAGAAATTGAATCAAAAAGAGAAAAGAGGATGTGTACCACCCTACCACCCCAGGCTTTTGAATAATGTTGTCCTTAGCATGAAACAAAAGCTCCAGAGTGATAAGGTCTTTCCACTATTGTGGCGATGATGTATCTGACAATCCTCCCTGGGGTGGAGGGTATTGGTAATTGTTGGTATGTATGCCTTGAGAGCCAATCATGGGATGATTGGTGGGATACATTAAGATTGATTTGATAAACATCAAAGGAAAGCTTCCAATTCATTTTGGTTTAGTCAGTTATGAGATAATGACAGAACAGATTGAATGTCTAGAGAATTGTTTTACTCAATGATGTATACTTTTAGGTTAAAGACCTAAACGATGAGATCATTTGGATGTTAAGAGTATACATTATTGTTATGTCCCTAGTCAGATGTCATTGTGGAAGTTTGATGGACAACAATGACACATAATCGAGATTGTGTGTTGGTTGATGACAAAATCTCATTAGTCATGATATAGTGATATCAAACCAAGCACATAGGTACTTGTTAGAGAACAAGTGTATCAGACAGACCCACCGTGAGAGTGCTGCATGGAACCATGACTTGGTAGTCACAATCAACTCTCACATTGATGGTGGTGAGTGTGATTCTTTGACCTAAAATCACTACACCCAACACATGTCATTGGGTACACTTTGACATCATCAAATACAATCCTAAAATATAGATTGTTATAAAGGTGATGATTGGGTGACTTTGACACATGGGGCTTTTGAGGGGTGAGTGATAGATATGGGATTTGTCCCTCCTAAGGGAGTTTGATGTCCATGGACACTTGATGAGTAGGACTGAGAAAGGAATGCACATGCATGTGTGAATCAATATGTGATATTGATGTCACACATATCTCATCCAGTTTGCTCTGAGATCAAGGAAGTGAATGAACATTGAAAGGATGACTATTCCATTCCTTGAATTCATTCAGGATATCAGTGATAAAGGAATTATACATTCACTGTAACACCAATCACATATTGTAGGATTGAAAGTTGTTCTCCAAATTTCCCTTTTCACTTTGGTATCACTAATGTACGACTGGGCACCACTCTTTGCTTGTGAAGTCATAAATGTTATGGACATTCACTGCCAATGTGAATCGGGCCTACAGGATCACACACATAGGATTCAACCTAGAAGAGGAGTTTATCCACCAATGATGTTTAGATTGTTTACTAAATGTGTTTAGTAGTTGAATTAAACATTCAATCAATTGACTTGACTTAGAATCACCAAGTTCAAGTGTTGGACTAACTAATTTGGGTGTCAGATTGATTGAGAACTGCATTGACCGATTTTTGGACAACCTGGACTGCCAACCGACTGGTTCAAGCTATTGAACCGATCGACTCAGGGTCAAGTGAGACGACCAGTTCAAGTGTTGAACCAATCAGTTTAGCTGGACCAAACGTGCCAGTTTGGGAAAGTTAGGTTGGTGAGAAAATATTTTCCTTTCACTTGTACAATTCGATTGGGAGAAGTATTAATCTTTGGATTAATTGGAAAATGAAAGAAGAAAGTCAATTGGGAACTACCCTGGGAAGTGAAATGACTGGTTCATGAATGAAATGATCGGTTCAGCTCCCCAAACGACCAGTTCATGAGATGAACCGATCAATTCAGTCCCCAAATGATTGGTTTGTTCATGAAACGACTGGTTCACTTGCCGCAATGTATCAATTCATGAAAATTCTAGACCCTTCTACTCCCACTTTAATCCTGCATTGACAAGGGCTGAGAACCCTGACCCTGACCCCTCCTATATATAGAGGGGTATTGGGGGATTATCAGAGTACAACTCAGAACCTTAGTTGTTGTGATGGAGTGGATTTTTGAAATCCATATATCTCCAATAACATATTAGAATCCATATCTTGAGTTATAATGAGAGTTCCAAGTATTTTTTTTATAGTAAAGTTGGAATGTTGATTGAGATTTATATATTGATTAAGATTTCTCTTTTTATGCCTTCTTGAGGAATTTAATTGGATGGTCTAACAATTCAGTTTCGGCACCAAATGCATGTACACCGTACCTTTTGTAGCGAGGAAGCTATGGTTAAAATTTGGTGGCAATTGGATGTTCCTAGACGAAGTTATTTAGGTTTGAATATCATGAAATAATGTGCATTTTGAGGATTATTAGAACAAAGTTTAAGGGAAATGAGCGTGTCACACCCCTTTAGGTTGGGCTGGGCCTGCGTGGCCAATCTTGGCCGTCCATATCTGATCTAGTGGTTGGGAGTGCTGACTTAAGTGAGCCGTGGATAGACTCATCTGGAGGACAGACTCAAGCCTTTGGATTCGAGATCAAGGGTCCTTGTGTTGTCCCTAACCTTGCGGTTACTTCCTTGACCGCAAGCAGGGACCACGACTTCGTGGTGCTCGCTGATCATGGGATGAGAGGGAGGTTTGGCCCAACAGTTGGCTCTGCACTGGCCTAAGCTTTCTTTTGACCCCTCATTTAGGATACGATGTCACCCAATGGAAGAAGAACCACCTTCTACTCCTGCCTGTCTTCTCCACCGCAACTGCAGGTGGCGGCTTGAAGGGGTAGACGAGTTTTGAAGGAAGGGAACCAAGGAAGGAGGAGATCTGGACTATTCAAGAGTGCTAATATTGGTCTTCGAGAAGTGTTGTGATGCTCGTGGAAGGGTTTTGATTGCCTTGGTTGCCTCATATGGGTGTGAGATCGTCAGGGGTTCCTTTTCCCTTTTTGCTCCACCGCAACAGCTGCAAGCGGCAGTAGGCCTGCGATGGCAGAGCTCTAAAGGCATATAGGAAGACTTGAGAGGTTGTGAGTAGCTAGCTGAGGTCATCAACACTGATCATGGCCTAGGGTGCTGACGATGAGCTGTTGATCCCTGAGTCCTTTATTTTCACTCGTACAACGGTGAGGTGGCCGGAGATCCCGCCGATCTAGAACTGCAGAGGCAGAGCACCTGAGTCGAGTGGCCGTGGAGATGCGGAGGCCTGCGTCAAAGGTGAGGGTGGAATTTGGAGATGATGAGGACCACTCCAACTCCGTTGTTTGCTCACCGGAGGATAGCTCATGCGGCGGAGCTCTGTTTCACAGAGGAAACAGAGTCCTCGCGTGCGAGATCACGAGAAAGGGGGAGAAGCCTGACCGGGCAATGACCCCTCAAGTCCACATATCCTGCCCCAGAACCGGACCGGGTCCCAGCTAAGAGAGGAAAGGAGTTGTGCCCCCACTTTGCCACGTGTCGACGTTGGGTTGGCCGAGAAAGGTAATTATCTCACAAAATGTTCAGAACTTCAATAATCCATAGAAATTAGTACGAATGTCATAAAAATACAAACAAGGTACCACTTTTCTCAGAAAAATGAGTAGAACATAATTAAAGAATAATATTAGGCTCTTGATGCATTAATATCAGTGATATATTGTTAGTTTTGAAATGCTTAATTGATGGATAATAAATATCAAACGTTGGCCTAAAATTATGAGAATATGTCAGTAAATCAATATTCATGCTTATAATCCAGTGTATGTCATCGATTATGATGATGATGCACGAAATCATGTAATTTTCTTAATATGTCTAATTAGGGCTAATAACCCTAATAAAATGCAATAAATACATACATGCTCTATAAATGATGAAATTTGTAGAGAAAGCTCATGTCAGTATATTGAACCTCAGTTTTAATTATGAGATCATAATGATGAACAAAATCCATGTTATATGAAGATGAATATTAATACATGTTATAAAACCCTAATCTAGGTTAATGATGTAACCTAGGGTTAATATGTGCACAAAAAGGATATGGAACCTAATGTTCAGATGATGAACTTTGATAATGAGATGTAATCTGTTAAATAACATCAGTACGATAATCTAAGAAGATAAGACAAGTAAAAGTGGGATTGTCCTACTAAGTTAAGTAAACCCTAAAATGGATATAATTAGGGTTAAGTTGATGAGAACCGGATGATAGTGCATGATCTTGTATTAACCAGGGTTTGACCAAGTTATAGATGACATGAGGAATATGTGATTAGGATGTCTCTTTGGAAGGTACGCCATTACCTCTTACTTGGCCTATTATATAATATGCTTATGTTATATGTGTGGTAAAATACTTGGCATATGATATTGGTTGAAATGATTGTTCTTGAATGATATGTTGCATGATTCTCCATACTTATTGCTATTAACACATCAAACATAATATATCTATTCCATTATATGAAAGCACTAATTCTCTTTGGTAGCATAGTGCTGGAAAGTGATCATTCTCTTTGGTAGCAGATCACATTGTACAATAATCTAACTCTTTGGTAGTAGATCATAAGGCCTTACATCTCATTCTCGTTGGTAGTAGAGATGATGCATTATTCCCTCAAGTGGCAAATGCATGGATATATAATGGAAAATGAGCTTAAAATATGTGTTCTCTTTTGTTAATGAATATCTTTGTGCAAGTATATGCTTTTCTTATATTCTTATGTTACTGCCAAGTATTAGTTTTATCTTATTGCCAAGATATGATGAGAGGTATATAAAAGACACGTAGGCGTACTCAGTACAATATTCTTGAATATTGTGCTGATCTGTACTGCATGTAATCTTTTGTTTAGGTTGTGGTTATGGTCTTAAAGATCCATGATAGTGAGAGTTGTGTGGGGAGCTGATGTGTAGGTGGACCTGTTGTCTTAAGATCTTGTAGTTTAGTGGTAGTACATGTATATGTATAGTTTGTTGTTCAATGTGTAATATCAAATGTTGTAACAATTCATGTTGTAATTATATGTTGAATGGTGAACATGTGTGTATGGTTTTCTTATTGTTCATGTACATGTGCTACCGATTGTTTCCTTCTGACTTCCTCTGATTTTCTTCTTCTTAGCCTCGTGTGGGATGTTTAAATTGGGATTCTCACTGAGGTGAGGGTTTCAATTTGGATGTCACACATCAGATTAAGTTTTAGAAAATCCAGGGATGTCACAGGTGGTATCAGAGCATGAACAATAGAAAAACATGACATTTTCTCATTATGCAACACAAAACTAAAGAACCTTGAACATAATAATCTTATAAGTAAAACATTCACTTTTTACGGGGGCTCTCTCTCTAAACGGGGGCTCCCGCTTCTCTCTAGGGATTCTTCCGTAGGGGGGAGGGGCGCCGCTTCCCTTCTGGTGTGCCCTCCCCTTGGCATTTTCAAGAAGCGCTGTCAGATGGTGGTGGTCTTCGCTGGAGAAAAGGAAGCTGGGCTCTCGTGGCTACTCCGGCGCTATGTTGAATCATAGGGTCCCTTGGCTTGCTGGAGTGGAAGGAAGATGGTCGTGCCGCCTAGTCGAGACCTGGATCACGGGGGCACTCGGCTTATGTCCGACTTCAATCGTTCAAGAGAGACGATTGGAGGGAATCCATCCTCGCCATGGTCTGCGACGACAACGTGTGGATCCAAGTTTTGCAGGTGAAGAATAGGTTGGTCGCTCGTTCTTCTCAGGCGCCTACTACTCCAGCGGCTGAGGCGTGGTTTGCTGGCTAGGATGACGATGACCCTGCGACTCCCAACGAGTTCCTGGAAAAGTGGGTTTGGTGATGGATGACGGTGCCCCTCACCACTGGTCTGGTGCGAGCTTTGGCATCTAGAACGGCGGAAGGGTGCCTAGGGCGGAACCCAGATCGCCGACGGCGGTCTCGCAGATGTGCTCTTGCTCCGACGGCGGCCTCTGCTTGGCTCTGCTTGGTTCCCTGTCTGTCGACACAAAGGTCTGTGGGTTCTCCTATCTACCTAGTGGTCAGTCTTCACCCCTATCCGTAGGAGGCTCAAAGCGTCAAGGATGATTGGGGCTTCCTGTCGTTGCAGATCTGGATAAACTCCAGGCGTCCGACGATAGGTTGGGCCTCTTGAGGGTGCGAGCTACTGCCCTGCCTCGTGCGTCCATCTCGTTCGACGACTTGGTTGGCAATAGAGAAGTAGATAGGAGCACCCTGCAGCACCCTGTACGTGTTCGATGATTGGTTGCTGTGACTCCTTGTAGCAAGTAATCGATCGCCCTCAAGGTGTTTGACAAGGGGTCCCTGTGCATACATGGGCCTTAGGTGGGATTGGGTTCAGAGGGAGGCTTGGTGCCTTTCTTCTCCTCCTAATCCCTGTTGTAGTTGCGTGATGTCGATCTTGCTGGTTTGTGGCCTTCTGTTGTTTGCCGACTGATGAAGAGGGGCTGGACTTCTACTAGGATCCCACACATTCAGGGAATGTTTCAAATGCGAGTGGGGGAATAGTGGATGTCCAGCTCAAGGACATAAATCGGTAGTCAGCTAAATGATGGACCCTGTTTTGCTTCTTGTCTCCTCTGCTACAGCTGGATTAGAACACCTTCAAGGTGTTGGATGATATGCATTCAAGTGCATCATGCGGGTTGGGCTTAAGAGGGGGGTTGACCCCCTTTTCCTTCCTTATTCCATGCTGCTTTTGTGTGTAGGTTTTACCTTCGGGTGATTGCTGATGGTAGAGGTCCTTTTGGTTTTTGGCCAGTAAGAGACGTGGTCTTGAGTTGCCAAGAAGACCTGAGACTACATGGCTAGTTACTGACAAGATTGCTAGTTTTTGTTCTAAGACAGGTTGCTGTTACTAATTGTGGGTACGCTGAATGCATGTATCAATGGCTTGTAATAGACTTCTTCTAGTAGGATTGTCAGGTCCTAGCTTGCATAGTTGATTTGTCTTCTTAGTCTCATTTTGGTTTAGTTTCTGGTGTGTCCCCCTGCGTGGGGATTTTGACCCTTGTTGAGCTCATTAGCTCTTGTCTATGTAATGGGGTACCCAGTGCCCAAAGTTTTTTGGTATTAATAGTAACACGCTTTTTGACCGGCCAAAAAAAAATCTTTTAGGGTTAGATTAGTCATCTTTTAGAGACTGGATTTGACCTAGCCTCTAGGTTAGCACCTTGATGTCTGAGAACTAGGCCTAGACTAGCGCTTGTTGTATAACAAGTCCTTAGATGTCGTTCTTTCCTTATAGTACAACGGTATGGGACGTTGTACTATTTGGAAATGACGTGCATCAAGGGAAGAGAAACCCTAGACATATTGTGCACGTTGTCTAGAGTAGCTACACTAGTCTACCCCTTGTTCTCACCCTTTTCATTAGTTTTCATGACATTGTACTCTCTACTATGTGTGGGACACTCATTTTTAGGATTTGGTTTTGGTATCCAATCGGATCGAACTGTGATAGTTTTCTCTGACGCTTGTTTTATCGGAGAAAAACTATATAATATTTTATTATGTATATGTATTACAAAAATGTGTCCCCACACATGTACAAGTAGGAGGTGATCATGCAACCTAAGTGAAAGAGAATGACATCAGTTTAGAAGAGAGACTAGTTCTAGATTAGATGTCTAGAGCCTTTTTGCATATGTGATAAATGGAATACATGATATAAGTTTTGATGATATGATGTAAGTCTTATATAGATGATATAAGATGATTTATGTTTGTCTTTGAGGACTTAAGTTCAGTTTGAGGATTTGAGATAAGTTTTGATAATGCAAGTATGAGTTCTTTTATGAGATGAGATAAGTTAAGTTAAGACAAGGTTGTGAGTCAGCATGAGCCTCAAGTTCTTTTACAAAGGAGGACCTCTAGTGTTAGGACCAATTTTGGGGTTAGCTCAAGAGAGAGCAAGACCCACACGGAGAAGGTCAGAGAACCTAGACTCCACGATATGAGAAATATGAGATACCCGATATGATATGTCCTAAACTAGACTACTCCTGAGTGATTGAGTTGAGTTGCTTTATGCATGATTCCTATAGTTTTGTTGAACCCTAGATGTCCTTGGGAGGACCAAACCCTAGAGTCAGAGAGAGGCTGGTTATATGTGCATATGCGAATAAGAATGTGAGAACCTACCATCTGGGTGAGGGAGAGAGAGTCCCAAGACCGTGGAGAAGGTATCTATGTTAGTTTGGGTGAAGCCTCATGCTCGGGATGGTGGTTTACCACAAAGGAATCTAGTGGTGTATATAAGAGAGTTTTGGGTAAGCATGTTTCATAGGTAGAGATCTATGATGAGAATATCATAACATGTTTTGGTTTGTGCTTACGTGGCTAGAGCTATGAAGCTATCACTAGTTCCAATGAGGTAATCCGATAACCCTAGATCATAGAGGAAAGATAAAGTATATGCATATGAGATACTCATTGAGTCGAGTTGGCTCAGAGAGACTGAGCATGATACTACCCTCATGGTATGGGTTAGAGGAACCTCATTTGGACTATATAAAGTTTTGATATATGTTTGACTAGCCACTTGTATAAGTTTGTTTAGCACAACCATGATTTAATATATGTAAGGATGTGACCTAATCTTGAGACGTGATATATAAGCATGATATGATGAAATATCTAGAGATGGTTTAATGACAACAAAGTAGAAATAGTTAACCATACACATGAATAATGATTGTAATGTGAGATTGTTGGTTAATCTTGTGATAAAATCACTAGTAAATGTTGGAATTTATTATGAGCAATGAAATAAAATCATATGAATGAAAAATGTTACATGAGGTGTTAATCTTAGTGCTGAATAAGGATGAAAGATATAGTTGATAGTTAGCACAACATAACAATTATAACACCTTGATATGATCTAGATGGATAAAGTGGGTTAACTATAGTTAACATCCTCCTAAAAGGCATATGTAATGTTGACCATGTCCTAATAATTAGCTCAATAAAATGTTGATGACACCTTGATAATGGATTAACTTGGGTTAACTCCTTTGGAACGTGATGATATGATGTGGAAACCCTAATGCACTGGTTAAGATAAGGATGCAGCCCTGATATATGAGATATGTCATGACATAACCTAAGTTTCTAAACCTTGAGTTTAACCTTGAATGGAGTGTTTGTACACCAAGATGGTTGTAAAAAAAAACCTAATAGTGCTTCAGATACATGGTTCTAGGTAACCTTTGCAGATAGGTTACACATATAATAGTGCCTACATGTGGATGAAGGCAAGATAAAGTTTTCCCTAAAAGTATGAGTATGGTTTACTTTCGAGGACGAAAGTTCTTTTAAGATGTATATGATGTGACAAAGTGGATTTTGGCTTAATTTTGAGGACAAAATATCTTTTAAGGTGTGTAGGGTGTGATGGAGTGGATTTTTGAAATCCATAAATCTCCAATAACATATTAGAATCCATATCTTGAGTTATAATGAGAGTTCCAAGTATTTTTTTAGTAAATTTGGAATGTTGATTGAGATTTATATAATGATTAAGATTTCTCTTTTTACGCCTTCTTGAGGAATTTAATTGGATGGTCTAACAATTTAGTATCGGCACCAAATTCTTGTACAAGGTAAGTGAGGAAGCTATGGTTAAAATTTGGTGGCAATTGGATGTTCCTAGACGAAGTTATTTAGGTTTGAATATCATGAAATAATGTGCATTTTGAGGATTATTAGACCAAAGTTTAAGGGCAATGAGAGTGTCACGCCCCTTTGGGTTGGGCTGGGCCTGCGAGGCCATTCTTGGCCGTCCATATATGATCTAGTGGCTGGGAGTGCTGACTTAAGTGAGCCGCAAAAAGACTCATCTGGAGGACTGACTCAAGCCTTTGGATTCGAGATCAAGGGTCCTTGTGTTGTCCCTAACCTTGCGGTTACTTCCTTGACCGCAAGCAGGGACCACGACTTCGTGGTGCTCGCTGATCGTGGGATGAGAGGGAGGTTTGGCCTAGCAGTTGGCTCCGTACTTGCCTAAGCTTTATTTTGACCCCTCATTTAGGATACGATGTCACCCAACGGAAGAAGCACCACCTTCTGCTCCTGCCTGTTTTCTCCACCGCAACTGCAGGTGGCGGCTTGAAGGGGTAGACGAGTTTTAAAGGAAGGGAACCAAGGAAGGAGGAGTTCTGGACTATTCAAGAGTGCTAATCTTGGTCTTCGAGAAGTGTTGTGATTCTCGTGGAAGGGTTTCGATTGCCTTGGTTGCCTCATATGGGTGTGAGATCGTCAGGGGTTCCTTTTCCCTTTTTGCTCCACCGCAACAGCTGCAAGCGGCAGTAGGCCTACGATGGCAGATCTCTAAAGGCATATAGGAAGACTTGAGAGGTCGTGAGTAGCTAGATGAGGTCGTCGACACTGATCATGGCCAAGGGTGCTGATGACGAGCTGTTGATCCCCGAGTCCTTTATTTTCACCCGTACGACGGTGAGGTGGCCGGAGATCCCGCCGATCTAGAACTGCAGAGGCAGAGCACCTGAGTCGAGTGGCCGTGGAGATGTGGAGGCCTGCGTCGAAGGTGAGGGTGGCATTTGGAGATGATGAGGACCACTCCAACTCTTTTGTTTTCTCACCGGAGGAGAGCTCATGCGGCGGAGCTTTGTTTCACAGAGGAAACAGAGTCCTCGCGTGCGAGATCGCGAGAAAGGGGGAGAAGCCCGACCGGGCAACGACCCCTCAAGTCCACGAATCCTGCCCCAGACCCGGATCGGGTCCCAGCTAAGAGAGGAAAGGAGTTGCGCCCCCACTTTGCCACGTGTCGACGCTGGGTTGACCGAGAAAGGTAATTATCTCACAAAATGTTCAGAACTTCAATAATCCGTAGAAATTAGTACGAATGTCAGAAAAATACAAACAAGGTACCGCTTTTCTCAGAAAAATGAGTAGAACATAATTAAAGAAAAATATCAGGCTCTTGATGCATTAATATCAGTGATATCTTGTTAGTTTTGAAATTCTTAATTGATGGATAATAAATATCAAACGTTGGCCTAAAATTATGAGAATATGTCAGTAAATCAATATTCATGCTTCTAATCCAGTGTATGTCAGTGATTATGATGATGATGCACGAAATCATGTAATTTTCTTAATATGTATAATTTGGGCTAATAACCCTAATAAAATGCAATAAATACATACATGCTCTATAAATGATGAAATTTGCAGAGAAAGCTCATGTCACTATATTGAACCTCAGTTTTAATTATGAGATCATAATGATGAACAAAATCCGTGTTATATGAAGATGAATATTAATACATGCTATAAAACCCTAATCTAGGTTAATGATGTAACCTAGGGTTAATATGTGCACAAAAAGGATATGGAACCTAATGTTCAGATGATGAACTTTGATAATGAGATGTAATCTGGAATATGACATCAGTACGATAATCTAAGAAGATAAGACAAGTAAAAGTGGGATTGTCCTACTAAGTTAAGTAAACCCTAAAATGGATATAATTAGGGTTAAGATGATGAGAACCTGATGATAGTGCATGATCTTGTCTTAACCAGGGTTTGACCAAGTTATAGATGACATGAGGAATATGTGATTAGGATGTCTCTTTGGAAGGTACGCCATTACCTCTTACTTGGCCTATTATACAATATGCTTGTGTTATATGTGTGGTAAAATACTTGTCATATGATATTGGTTGAAATGATTGTTCTTGTATGATATGTTGCATGATTATCCATACTTATTGCTATGAACACATCAAAATAATATATCTATTCCATTATATGAATGCACTAATTCTCTTTGGTAGCAAGTGCTAGAAAGTTATCATTCTCTTTAGTAGCAGATCACATTGTACAATGATCTAAATCTTTGGTAGTAGATCATAAGGCCTTACATCTCATTCTCGTTGGTAGTAGAGATGATGCATTACTCCCTCAGGTGGCAAATGCATGTATATATAATGGAAAATGAGCTTAAAATATGTGTTCTCTTTTGTTAATGAATATCTTTGTGCAAGTATACACTTTTCTTATATTCTTATGTTACTGCCAAGTATTAGTTTTATCTTATTGCCAATATATGATGAGAGGTATATAAAAGACACGTAGGCATACTCAGTACAATATTCTTGAATATTGTGCTGACGTGTACCGCATGTAATCTTTTGTTTAGGTTGTGGTTATGCTCTTGAAGATCTAGGATAGTGAGAGTTGTGTGGCGAGATGATGTGCAGGTGGACCTGTTGTCTTAAGATCCTGTAGTTTAGTGGTAGTACATGTATATGTATAGTTTGTTGTTCACTTTTGTAATATCAAATGTTGTAACAATTCATGTTGTAATTATATGTTGAATGGTGAACATGTGTGTATGGTTTTCTTATTGTTCATGTACATGTGCTACTGATTGTTTGCTTCTGACTTCCTCTGATTTTCTTCTTCTTAGCCTCGTGTGGGATGTTTAAATTGGGATTCTCGCTGAGGTGAGGGTTTCAATTTGGATGTCACACATCAGATTATGTTTTAGAAAATTCGGGGACGTCACAGTTGCTCTGTAAAGTTTTCCTCTCTGGTTGTGGTAACTGAGAGAGCCCAAGAAAGTGCTACCCGACTAGGGAGGCACAACGAGTGAAAGACAACTGCAGGATGACAAGTGGTGGTGGGAGATCACGTCAGTGACTAGTACGCCGACATAAGGGGATGACACCTTCCAGTCTCCTATAGGATAGGATGACTAGAGTTCCCGATGGTCTGTGTGGACTACTACTGAGGCGGGAGATTTCTACCACTCAAAGGACAAGTGTCAATCCATCAGTCTGGGTGTTACCAGGAGCCATAAGTCTGGGTGTGACCAGGAGCTACACAGACGCCGTCCAAGACTAGAGGTGAAGACCACGCTAGCCATGAGGTAACATCGATGAGCAAGCCTCTAGACAAGGTACTCCTCTATAAACCATCCTTCCTATCGTATAGATGTTGATGAGATCTCTTTGGGTTTTGGGTTTGGGGAGAAATTTTTGTTTCTGCTGCAATCTCTACCTCCCTAAAACCCAACAGTGGTATTAGAGCCACGTCAACGTTCTATACTTTAGGATAATTGATGTGATCGGTTTTTGGTTTGTCACCTTTTATTTATTGCATACGATGCGAATAATTAATTGGTTTTATGAATGTCCAATATAAATCCACAAATCATTATATATACATATATGATATGGTGTATAAATGCACTCAATACACGTCACCCTTAAATGGTTTCTATGGTGATTGTGGCCATAAACCCTAAATCTATGTGTGGTTGATTGTGGCTGCTTGCATCTCAGTCTACGCACCGATTCCCTATCTCATATTCCTGATGTAACACGAGATAACTTGAGAATTCTTTCCTACCTTTATTCCCCCTGAATGTAACTTGGGGTTTCCCAATGCAATTATAAATAGGATTATTTTATTTCCTGTTATGTCAAAGAACGATAGACACCTGGAGGATCGAGATGATCATCTCAAGAGTGAGATGATCAGCTGGTGGACCAAGGAGGTAGGTTCTTGGAGCTAGATGAGCGGGTGGCGACCTAAGGAGATACACGACCACTAGTGAACCGATTGACTGGAGGTGCCATTCGATCGGCTGGTGGAACCCAACCGACTGGCCTGATGGTGAGCCGATCAATCATGGAGATGAGTTGATCAAACCCAGAATGGCAAAGCATAGAGTTCATCTTGTACAAGTTGCATGTGATGTGGACCTAGATGACCGTGATTCCTCTTGGCTCGAGGAATCACATTAGGATGGCCATAATCATCTCTTTTATCATTTCACATGTTTTCTTGTGGGATATAGCATGCATATGATACATACTATATATTGTGGTGATTGGATATGTATATGTACCTATAAAACCAAATCCCTCAATAAATATTAAGTCTTAGATGCCTTCCATTAGCGGCACACATGAAAAACTTGATCAACCAAGAGTAGGTTATGCCAAAGCGTGGTGCGCCGTCTATCTCGTGGAAGTGTGATGGTGGACATGTTGGATCTACCAAAGCAGGGTGCATGTTCATCACGTTGGCTTTTGGGTTAGACTCAACTGGTGATTCTTAGAGAGTCTAAGATCCAGAGGCACATGGATGACCATGGAAAAGAGTTGAGCATGGAATCCATCTGAGAGTTGTATAGGATGCAATTGGCAAGTGTTGCCTACCTAAATAATCTATATTGTGGGCGATCAGCCAAAGCTGACTCATGATTGGATGAAATATGGATCTTGGACCCACTAGAAGGTTGTACGCTGCAATCTTTCGAATTGATGGTGAGGGCTATAAATTTGAACAAAAATAGTGGGAGCAATAATTAATTAAAGTCCTAATTATGTTGTAATTTTTTTAAATCAATCAAATAAGTCAAAAATGAGTTTTTGGACTAAATTGCATATATTTCCTTTTGTAGTACAAATGGCCACAAACAACAATCACTTCTCATTGCGATCGGTCCTTGATAAGGACAAGCTAAATGGGACTAACTTCCACGACTAGTTTAGGACATTGAGAATTGTTCTCACTTAAGAACAAAAGCTCTATGTCCTGGATACTCTAACTCTAGAGGAACCTGCTCCTACCACAACAAAGGTACAAAAGGATGCTTTTAAGAAGCATTTTGAAGATGTCATTGATGCGAAGTGCTTGATGTTGTGCTCTATGAACCATGATTTGCAGAGACAAAGTGAGAACATGGAAGTCATTGAGATGATTCAACATCTCAAGAACATGTATCAAGACCAAGCACGACAAGAGAGATATGATGTCCCCAGGCACTATTTAAGTGCATCATGACAGAAGACGATCTAGTTGGTCCTCACACGCTCAAGATGATTGGGTATGTGGAGAACCTGACGAGACTGAGATTTCCCCTGAGCCAAGAGTTGGCTACTGACGTGATACTACAATCATTGTCAGAATCCTATAGTCAGTTTGTGATGAACTACAACATGAACAACTTTGACGAGCCATTGACAGAGTTGTTGGGCATGTTGAGGATAGCTGAGGCACAAATGAAGAAGGACAAGCCTAAGTCTGTGATGTTGATCAATAGAAAGAAAGGCAAGTCCAAGGGCAAGCATACAGATAAATCTAAGAAGGGTTCTGATGCTAGCCAACAACCCAAGTCATCTTCAGTTCTCAAGGCCAAGGGAGGCATGAACAAGGAAGACAATTGCCACCATTATCAAAAGCTAGGACGTTGGAAAAGGAACTGTCCTCTCTATCTAGAAGAACAAAAAAAGAAGAAGGAGGCGATGGACATCTCCACCTAAAGGTGTCATGAAATAAACTTGTAACACTTTTGAGGTATATGATACCAAGATATAAAGTGATAAGCACTCAATAAATGGGGCAAGTGTTGCCTCCATAGAAAGGAGTAATTTAGGTTATTTTCAGACTTGAAGGCATGTAATAGAGTTATGAACTGCTATTTCATATTTTCCAATAAATAGAAACACTTTATTTTTGCATACTATGTGACAAGGATGGCTATTAATAAAGTTGATGTTTCAATTTCAAAGATATGATCTTTATGGCAATGCCTTTCCTTATCTTGTTGTACTTGGTATGCATAAGATAAAATTATACCTAAAAGTTATTGATAACTCAAACAAATAACTACCATTATCATGAGAATTCATTTCTTGTTCCATATTAATGGATAAAACTAGACTATTTTGGTTGTGAACCATTAAAGAGACATGAATATCTTGGACATGATGACAAGTCAATCTTCACTAGATGTAGTGGGAGAATGACTATCCTATTAGGTATAATTCATATGATATATTTACATATCTATTGGAATAAATGCTAATACTTCAAATGGTGTTTAGAGAAATACCAATATGAATATCTTGAAGTGTTCAAGAAGATCATGAATGAAGTACAAATTTGGTAAAAGTAATAATTGTTGATGTGATCAATGAATGAGATACTTAAACCAAATGTTTGAGAACCTTATGAGTGATTATGATAGTGTATCATAGAGAACTCATGATTAAGGTATAGTGATGTCTAAATCAAAAGGGAGCCATAATATAAGGAGTTATAGGATGATTATCAAATTACTAAATTCTTCTTAAATAGAGAATACCTTACACTAATAAAGGATATTAAGAATCACAAAGAGTTGTGAGTTCTCAAATTCCTTAACAGATACACCTCAAATATCTATATGATGAGTTGGTCATATGATAAGTCAACAATGTAGATGATATTGAGGAACCATATTTTGAGTTATCATTTATGACCATTAGATCCTAAATGAATTCCATGTGAACCATAAGGTATGACCTTGATGGTAGCACCCTTTGGGATGAAACCCATAAGTACATAGAAGTCTTAAATGCTAAGACACATGGATGACATTTTGAGAAGGATCATGCTTGTTTATTGTAACTTAATGACTAAGAGATTTGGCATATGGATATTAAAACTGCATTCCTACGAGGAATAAGATAAAGATGTGTATGTGACAAAACCTATAAGGTTTATGAATACATTAATGAAAATGAAGTCTATAAGTTAGAATGGACTAATCAATGTGATTGATTGAGTATAAGAAACTCAGAGCTGGGATCTTTACTCTGATAATATAGTCAAAGGGTTTGACTGATATGACAAAGATAAAGAAGGGATCTGTGATTTAGTGGGAGTGTATTTGCATTCCACATGTAGATGAGGAATGAGATGTTCTAGAATGGAATCCTTTGTGGAAATTATCTTTAGGGAAGATAGAGACGTTTCCTATGTGATAGGAATAGAGACCTCTAGAGAGAGCATACATTGGCAATCTGTATTGAAGGGTTCAGTATACACAGATTCAGTGGGATAAAACTTGTCCATGTTACATGGAGTTAGTATCCCAGAGCCAAGTGTCCCAATTCTTATGAAGAATGGGAACACAAAGAATAAATATGGATATATCATGCATGTAATAATCCCGTTATCTTGCATGTATGGACATAGAAAGAATAAAATGCATTTATCATCTTATATGTAGGACATGACAATACGATATGCTCCTCCTGATAACTCGTATGTGGGACATGAAGAGTGGATGTTTGTCTAGTTCCAATATGGGTTACTGGAATACCATGAGAACTTGAGAAGTACTTGAGAAGTACTAGTTCTATGGAAATAAGGAAAAGTTCACTGTAAAGAGTTACACTGATGCGAACTTCTGAAAAGGATAGAAAATTTATCGCGTAATATATTATAAAAGTGAATGTGTGTTGAAAAATGGAAACGTTCTGATAAAACCATTTTAAAAGGAAATGTCGAGTATCCGTGTGTTAGAGAATAGCAGTGGATACTATATGGATCTGGGAGTTCATAAAGATGAACTTACAGATATTCTGGTCAATGATGACAAGTATAGAGTGCTTGGTCATGCAATGAGGCTTAAGGTTAGCAAATGAATACTGGATCACATATTACGGAAACTCCATCTCATACATAAGACATACAATGAAGAGATGTGAGACATGCAATAATACCAACTTAGGCAAAGTGTTTCCATAACTCATTGCGTTAGAACTAGAACATAGTAACATGTGGGACGTGTTTGAAGATCACTAAGAATATGATTCTGGGTTGATTGGCTTGTAGTGCAAGTGGGAGTCTGTTGGTATGTATGCCCTGAGAGCCAATCATGGGATGATTGGTGGGATACATTAAGATTGATTTGGTAAACATCAAAGGCAAGCTTCCAATTCATTCTAGTTCAGTCAGTTATGAGATAATGATAGAATAGATTGAATGTCTAGAGAATTGTTTTACTCAATGATGCATGCTTTTAGGTTAAGGACCTAAATGTTGAGATCATACAGATGTTAAGAGTATACATTCTTGTTATGTCCCTAGTCAGATGTCATTATGGAAGGTTGATAGACAACAATGACACACAAGATTAGATTGTGTGTTGGTTGATGACAGAATCTCATTAGTCATGATATACTGATATCAAACCAAGCACATAGGTAGTTGTTAGAGAACAAGTGTATCAGACAGACCCACCGTGAGAGTGATGCATGGAACCATGACTTGGTAGTCACAATCAACTCTCACAGTGATGGTGGTGAGTGTGATTCTTTGACCTAAAAACACTACACTCAACACATGTCATTGGGTACACTTTGACATCCTCAAATGCAATCCTAAAATATAGATTGTTATAAAGGTGATGATTGGGTGACTTTGAAACATGGGGCTTTTGAGGGGTGAGTGATAGATATGGGATTTGTCCCTCCTAAGGGAGTTTGATGTCCATGGCCACTTGATGAGTAGGACAGAGAAAGGCATGTGCAAGCATGTGTGAATCAAAATGTGATATTGATGTCACACATATCTCATCTAGTCTGCTCTAAGATCAAGGAAGTGAATGAATGTTGAAAGGATGACTGTTCCATGCCTTGAGTTCATTCGAGATATCAGTGACAAAGGAATTATACATTCACTATAACACCAATCATAGATTGTAGGATTGAAAGTTGTTCTCCAACTTTCCCTTTTCACTTGGGTAGCACTGATGTGCGACTAGGAACCACTCTTTGCTTGTGAAGTCATAAGTTTTATGGACTTTCACTGCCAACGTGAAATGGGCCTGAAGGATCACACACATAGGATTTCACTTGGAAGAGGAGTTTATCCATGAAAGATGTTTAGATTGTTTACTAAATGTATTTCGTAGTTCAATTAAACATTCAATCAATTTACTTGAGTCAGAATCACCAAGTTCAAGTGTTGGACTAACTGATTTGGGTGTGAGATTGATTGAGAACTGCATTGACTAATTTCTGCACAACCTGGACTACCAACTGACCGGTTCAAGCTGTTGAACCGATCAGCTCAGGGTCAAGTGAGATGAACATTTCAAGTGTTGAACCGATCGATTCAGTTGGACCAAAAAGCTAGTTTGGGAAAGTTAGGTTGGTGAGAAAATATTTTTCTTTCACTTGTACAATTCGATTGGGACACGTATTAATCTTTGGATTAATTGGAAATGGAAAGAAGAAAGTCAATTGGGAACTACCCTAGGAAGTGAAATGACCGGTTCATGAATGAATCAATCAGTTCAGATCCCCAAACAACTGGTCTGTCAGATGAACTGATCGGTTCAGTGCCCAAATGATTGGTTCATTCATGAAACAACCGATTCACTTGCCGCAGTATATCAATTCGTGGAAATTCTGGACCCTTCTACTCCCATTTTAATCTCGCATTGAACGGGGCTGAGAACCTTGACCCTGACCCCTCCTATATATATAGGGGTATTGGGGGCTTCTCAGAGTACAACTCAGAACATCAGTTGCTATACAAATTTGTCTTCTTTGGTTGTGGTAACCGAGAGATCCTAAGCAAGTGCTACCCGATAAGGGAGGTACAACGAGGGAAAGACAACTGTAGGATGACAACTGGTGGTGGAAGAGCACTTAGGTGACTAGTATGCTGACAGAAGGGGATGACTCCTTCCAGTGTCCTATAGGACAAGATGACTAGAGTTCTCGATGGTCCATGTGGACTACTACAGAGGTGGGATATTTTTGCTGCTCGAAGGACAATTGTCAATCCATCAGTCTGGGTGCGACAAGGAGCCGTCAGTCCGGGTACGACCAGGAGATGCACAGACGCCGTCCAAGACTAGAGGTGAAGACCGCGCTAGCCATGAGGTAACGTCACCAATCAAGCCTCAGGACAAGGTACACCTCTACAAGCCATCCTTCCTACCATATAGATGTTGACGAGATCTCTTTGGGTTTTGAGTTTGGGGAGAAAGTTTTGTTTCTGCTGCCATCTCTACCTCCCTAAAACCCAACAGTAATAACTACCCTAGTAGTCTTCTTGTGGAGGTGGATATGTGACTATGCACCCCTAGACAACTCCCTAGAAGTCCTCCCCCCAATGGGAGTTCATATGCACCTGTGCATGTGGTAGTGGTACATATAATTGATTTCATGATGTGTCTACTATTGATGTAACCACATCTTCTAAGTTTGATGGATTCCCTCCAACTATGCTTGGGTAGGGGACATATCAGAGGCATTCATTGGAGGTTGTTGAACATCTTCTACTTCCTATCTTATTCTTATACAAAGAGGTTGTTGTTGTGTACGTTATTGTTGTTGCTGCTCTGGTACATATATCTCTCCTCCTCCTCATGTAGATCCACTAGTAGTTCCCTATAAACATCTTTGGGATGCTCACTCTCTAGAGCAACATGTGCTCCCATGAAATCTTCTATAGGCCCTACGTCATCAGCCAAAATGTTAGTATGATAGGGTAGCTCTAGGGTGATATCAAGGTACCTGGGGTTGATATTCTAGATGATTTTGTCCTTCAGCAAGTAGATCTTGTGTGACCAAGCAAGATATTTCAAATCTACATATTTGGTCACTTCAACTCTAGTGAGTCCATGTAGATCACATCCTAGGGCCAATTTCGTAGTGGTAACTATCCCTCCCATTGTAAATGGATTCTTGGTTGTAGGGGATTGTCTTAAAGTGGTCAAACATCATTTCCCCTAACTTTACATAATCACCTCTAACCACTATAGCATTACAAAGTGGTGTTAACTGAGAGTAGAACTTTTTATTGTCATACCAACATGATTCTATTTGAGAAGACTTTTGGAATGCACATTATTAGGGTTTTACAATCTACTCATCTTGGATTTCCCCACTGTAAAGGTCTCTGGGCCACTAAATATCTCCCAAGAACCCAAATAAATTAACTTTCTATTCTTATCATTATGACCATTTTCAAACTTGTGTGTGTTATTAGGAGTAGGAGTAAAGATCTTGTTGACATGGGAAACCTTCAAAACACGTGTAGAATCACCGAGCCTAAGACAGATGGCATCTTCACCTTGATATTTAACTTTCTTCAAGGAGCTGAAGAACTCATGTGCAATATTTATGTCGGTTTCATGAACCTCATTTAGAGATTTGCGCAACCTACACATGTACATTAATTGTTAGAAGTTGTAATTGATCCCTAGTTCTTGCATGGTGGACATGCATGCATACCTAGTTCGAATCACTCTCCTACTATACATTCAAGATGAAGAGTTCTCACAAAGATGTTTCATCTTGTTCCCCTCATAAAATTGAATCCTCTAGGTTGCATCTCCAATTTCTTCAATATGTCTGCCTCCAAATTAGAGGGCATATCCACTGAATACTTCTCCATATCTTCATTTATTGTGCCTTATTCTTCCCATTCTTCATAGGTATGTGACCCAAACTTGTGTCTGAGTTGAGGGGCATAATCCAAATTGGCTGATCTTCTTCCTCCTCTTTTATAACCAACCTTCTCCATGTTGGTTGTTGTGTAGTATGAGGATGCATCGATAATGTAGAATGTCAAGCTGAAGTAGGAAGTAGTAGTGCATGTGATGAAAATGGATCTAAAACCTTCTTGCATGTCCTAGGATTAGTTGGGGCCTCCACGTCAGTTGAACCGACAACATTATCGAACTCATTCTGTAAAGCTACTTTTTCCTCTACATGGTGCTTATAATTGGGATCTTAGGTGTGGTGGCTAGGAGAAGAGGGGAGGCAATAATTTCTCATGGATGCTATAAAGGGAAGAGAGTATGATATGGAGTGGGGTTGTGGGATGGTGGAGGGACATTAAAGGCTCTCTTGGTGTGAGCTTTGTTTCTGTTAATGGTTGGAGACCCTCTTGCACTCCCTGCTTCACTCTCTTAGTGATTCGTTTCATTCTCATTAGGGTTTTGGTAGATTTGGTTATTGGTGGAAGAGATTTCTAGGTCTTTTGGTTTTGTGGATGGATTTTGGCTATATGTGGAAAAATGGATGTGGAAATAGGGTGAATTGAGGATATGGAGTTGTAGGGATGCTTAGTTGAGGAACCATGCTTGAAACTTGGAGACAGAGATCCATATGATTAGGGGAGTTAGAGGGTTTCCATTGGGCACTTGCACTAGAGAATGAGAATGATCTTACATTAGGAATGAGCTGGGAGTCTTGGTGACTCCACCCTTAATTACAAGTCTTTAAGTGATGTGGTCCCGTCCCAACATTATTGTTCTGAGGGATCAACCATGGAACAATCATTTTAGCAACATGACTATGATGGGCGGCCCAAAAATTTGAACCTTCACTTTAATTTTGAGGTTGAAACCACATAAAATTTGATTGACTTTCATGCTATTTTATGGAACTTTATCTTCATAATACATTCATTTCCATATCCACATCAAATCATAACTCATTCTTTCCACTCTTTGGATCACTTTTCTCAATCTCTATCTATGATCTTCCTATAAGCCTCAATAAAAAAACCTATCAAATACAAAGTGTGTGTGTATGTATTTCTTTGAATGTGTAAATTTTTTATATTATAAGAATGGTTTTTGAGGGAATATTTTCTCAAACCAATGTGGGTTGCCTCCCACTAGCGCTAACTTTATTACCTTCAATTGGGGTTGGTGTTGTTTGATTCATCATCCTATTACAAGCCTTGAAGCATCATTACCATAGTGTATCTCCTTCTTTTTTGCATTCAAGAACACATTTTCATCTCCTATTTCTCTACAACCAACATCTCTATGTCAAAGTGTTGGTTGACTTTGTCAGGCCCAACCTCAACAATAGACTTCAATCTTTGAACATTCACAATGAATTCTATAGATACTTATTTCTAATGGATCACAATGACACATGTGGGATACACATACTTGACTTGGTCTGGACCTTCCAAGTGTGATCTCAACTTCTTGAGAAATCTTTTCATATAAGAATTGTACAACCACACCCATTGATGGGCTTGAAAGTCTTCATTCTCAGAAATTTCTCATGCAAGAATTTCATACTCTCCTATATCTCTTTTATAGTCCATAGACTTCATGCCCCATTTTCTAAAGTTCAATCACTTGAAATTTCCTTCTTACCATGGTTATGTTAAAAGCCATATCCATTGATTTTAATTCCAAACTGCCTTATGTTGCAATTTTTTCAGAAAATAAAAAAAATTCCCTCAAATGAGCTTGAATGAAGTAGTGCTAATTAGGACTTTGAATACAGTCCTATATTCCCACAAATCTTCATTTAGAAATAGTGACCAATCCTTATGGTCCAATCTCATTGTCTTCTATAGAATGATCTGTATCTCCTTATTGAAAAGTTCAACTTGTCCACTTGTATGAGGATGGTATGGGGTATCTACATGGTGGTTCATTCCTTGTCTTTTCAACAATCTCTCAAATATTATATGTATGAAATGTCTTCTAACATCATTATCTGCAAACTTTGGCACTCCAAAACGACTGAATATGTTGGATTTCACAAATTCACAAACCACCTTGTGTCCTACAAAGATATACACAAGGCCTAAAACAAGGAGGGAAATGGCCCATGAAATCAATGATCCACACATCAAACATTTTCACCACTAGAATAGGGGATAGTGTCATATTTTCTCTTTTTTAAACTATTCCCACTTTTTATCACTTCAAGTAAGATTTACAATATTCATGTGAGTCATAGAATAGGGTTTGCCAAAAGAAACCATATTGGAGAACTTTTGCATCCATACTCTTTCCTATAATATGTGTAGGACACCACTTAAAAGAGATGGTCAATTGATGGTTCACTTAAGTGACTAGGGTCCAAAGGTACCAATACCAACTTGTTAAAACCCATCAAATGAAATTAGATTACTATAAAATAAAAAAACATGATCAATAACTAGTTAATCACATAATCAAAAAATAGGGGAAATGAAAACTGATTTCAACACCACTTACATGATCATAACATTTGCATTGAAGCCCAACATCTTGCTTGTATTCATACTATGCCAAGAAACTTATTCAAATGACTTTGTGGCCTCATACACAATATAAATATATAGTCAGGCTAGAATACACTCAAGTATACTTAGAGCAGAATACACTCAAGTAGTTTTTCATGATGCAATATTTTTTTTCTTTCAAAAATCTAATCCATTTATCTACTTAAAAATCTTGTGAATAGCTCATATGAAAAATTTGAGCACATTTGGACATTTATAGGTCATGCTATAAGACCATAAAATTTATGCATTTCAAATTAGTTTTGCGCGTTAGTTTTGTTGCCCTTGGATGAGTGACTTACACTCATCTAAATGGACTCAAAATTTGTATGTAGCCTAGTTATAGTATGATGGTGAAGATCAATGGTTTACATTTTGCAAAAAATAGTCTTGATATGCAAACACACTTGAGTGTATTCGTGCGATCTGTACACTCAAGTGTATTCCAGCCTGACTCTCTCTCTCTATATACATACATATATATACATATATATAAATATATATATACATATATAAATAAATAAATAAATAAATAAATAAATAAATAAATAAATAAATATATATATATATAGAGAGAGAGGAGGACTTTATCCATATATTCCACATAAATAACAATTAACATGCCAACAAAAGCCTAATTCATCACCATATATAAAATTTTTCTGCCTAGACCTGAGAGTACAGGGACGACTCTAGGACACACTACACAACTAAATGACCATCTCTAAGGTCCATCACCATATTTCTTACTTGCTTCCATAGGTATGCTGTCGCTTCTTCCTATCAACTAAAAATGTGTGGTGACCTACGAGATGAGAACCATGTCCCAGCGAGAGATAAAACTCTCAACATCACTTATTGATTAGAACATGTTAAGTAATTAAACATTTCAAATAGATTAGATATGTATAACAAATAGGAATAAAAGCAATGATGATTAAAAAAATACATAAAGGAGTAGATAATCATCATCATCACTAGAATGACTATCATCATGTACCTTGGTAATAGTATAAGTAGTTCAGTAGCATATGCATAGCTAACATCATAAGCAAGTCTAGTAGCATATCATCTATATCACCATGAATAAGTTTAGTAGCATAAGAATGATCAGTAATATAGGAATATATAATTACAAAATCATAGCTATCAATATAATCATATCTAACAACATGTGATACTAATGTCATAATCATAGCTAATGGTAGTAGTACATCTATCAACTTAAGCATGTCTACTGTATGTACCCATTTGTAACATGAGCATATCCTCAGCACAACCATATCTAATATCTTTAATGAACTAAACATCATCTCTATGTAAAGAGAACAAATAAGGGTTATCATTCAATATCAAGTGCTATATATAACCCTAAACAAATATGCTACATGACTATGTTACATCTTTTACTAATGCCCTGAGGACTTGAGTCGTACCACCCAAATCCAATTGAACACAACTAATTCAAAATTAGTGTCATAAATATCTATGGAAGAGCCAAACTCCATGATCTCACCAAAAAATCCCATTCAGTATGAGAGACAACGTAGAGACATATAGTCAAACTACAAAACAACAACATATAGTCCTGTAACTAGCCCACCTTGGTACATGTCACGATGCTAGAGAACATTTCATGCATGACCATTCTATAAGAGGCATCCTACAATTATACTGCTACATTCACACCACAATATCTGAGGAATGACCGCAACCATCCTCCACAACATGAAATTGTATACGTAAGAGTTAATCGACTTGCACCCCCGCATATTCAACAATATGTGCTCCGAGTTTCCTGCAAGAATTGCTTGTTTCACCATCACACAATTTCTGACACTGGAATGAAACTATGGAACAAAGAAACTACATGATCAGGGTTTCACTTGATTAGTTATGCCCATTGGGTCAATTAAGGTTGCATCATACAAGTGGACATACAAATCCTAATTCATCTCTAGAAAAAATGCTATATAACAACTTCAGAAGATATAAAATGTATGAGACATATTGTTCCTCATCTCATCATCACATGGACCTATTTACTTGCCATTCATGAGAATACACTTGTCATCACACTATCACATGATATAAATCCTTACCACAATATCACAGGGTATCAACCCTTGTCAACATGAGAGGATTACGCCTCACTCAGGGCTCAACCGCTCCCA
Source organism: Alisma plantago-aquatica (assembly GCA_963693085.1). NCBI lineage: Eukaryota > Viridiplantae > Streptophyta > Magnoliopsida > Alismatales > Alismataceae > Alisma > Alisma plantago-aquatica. The sequence continues at coordinate 1,929,164,355 of OY856409.1, read as the reverse complement.
AAGGTCATTAAGACCATCATTCATTCCATGGAGGATCATCATTATATTTCCATTCCTTATAACAAGGCTCAACAACCATCACCACACATGTGATACACAAGCTCAACATAATATCACATTAAAGAACTAAAAGATGTTCACATGATAACATTGCATGGTTACCTTAGCAATTAAGAGCATTCCTTCAACAACATACAATAAGGCTAGATATGATTAATCACCATCATACTTATAATGCACACTTTTAGCATGAGAAAGAACCAATCATAAGGCTATGGTAACCACTAATTAACACATTAGGGTTACAACAACACTAGGAAGAATATTACATCATTATATCAACCATTCAACGAAGGGTACCATGATTAAACACCATCATTTATTTGCATTAGGGTTAGGTTTTGTAAAATACATTACATTGAAGTTATAATTCTACACTCATACACAAACCCTAACTCATGGCATCCCCATACAATCGTGCATGCATAAGATAAAGCATTACCATCACCCTTCCATACCTTCCTCATCCCTGAATAACTCAAGGTGTAACCATCAGATTTATAACATACCATGGTTTCAACTATAGTATGAGAATACTTCATTATTCTATTAATCATTCATGAGAGGCTAACCATGTTTAATAACCACCACCTAATGGTATTAGGGTTAGGAGTAACAAGATAAGTCTCATTGATGCCACAAATTAGCATTCATACCCCAACCCTACCCCATTGGATCATGGATACACAAGGTGAAGCATCACCATCAAATTCCAAGATATCCTCAAGTATGGATCCAAGCATAACTCAAGGTGAAACCATCAAAATTATAGCATACTAGGGTTTCAACAATTATAAGAATATACTCCATTATTCTATTAATCATTCAAGAGGGATGATTACAATTTATAACCATAATTTAGTTACATTAAGGGTAGGTGTAACAAGCTATAGTTCATTAGGTTAACTCATTAACTCATTGTGGTTATTATCAATTATATCCATTTGAGGGAAAAGGTAATACTACTATGTTTAAGGGTATTGACCATCGAATTCTCATCATTAGAACCAAAATATTATACTATAGACTTTGTTTTAAACCATTGGATGTTGAAGCATCCATTCACAACCATCATCATCATCATCATCATCTAAGCCTCAATCCCAACTATGTTGGGGTCGGCTACATGGATCATTTGTTTCCATTTAGCTCTATCATGGGCCATATTCTGATTGAGATGTAGAGATTCAAAATCTCTATTTATAAGCTCATCCCATGTTAATTTAGGCCTTCCTCTTCTTCTATTTATAGTGTTTGGCTCAATAGCATTGCTTCGTATAGGCACACTAGTAGGTTTGCGTTGCACATGTACGTACCATCTGAGTCGGCCCTCACGCAACTTGTCCTCAATGCTCGCCACCCTCACTTTATTCCTGATATAGTCATTTCTCAAATGATCTTTTCTTGTCTTCCCACACATCCATATCAGCATACGCATTTCATCCACGTTCATCTTGTTGAGACCTTGTTTCTTCACTGCCCAACATTCACTCCCATAGAGCACGGCTGGTCGTATAGCTGTTCTATAAAACTTACTTTTTAACCTGAGAGGGATCTTCTGATCACATAAAACTCCAGTTGCACTCCTCCATTTCAACCATCCTGCAGTGATCCGGTGACAAACATCGTTTTGGACATCCCCGTCTATTTGAATAATAGAACCTAAGTAACGAAATTTGTCACATTTTGGTATATCTACTCCGTCCAACTTGGCTCCATCATTCACACTGCGAGATTGGATGAAATTGCAATGCATATAATCAGTTTTGCTCCTGCTAATCATCAATCCATTTGATTCCAATGTCTTTCTCCAACATTCAACTTTATCATTCAATCCATCTTTTATTTCGTCAATCAAAACAATATCATCAGCAAATAACATACACCAAGGAATATCATCCTGAACATTCTTTGTTAACTCATCCATAACCAGAATGAATAGATATGGGCTGAGTGTGGATCCTTGGTGTACCCCAACTGTAATAGGAAAAGTTGGTGTCTCCAGGAGTCTTGACACTTGCAGTAGAGCTATCATACATGTCTTTGATCAAGTCAATGTATTGGATAGGCACCCCCTTTTTCTTCAAAACCATCCATAACACTTCTCTGGGTACTCGATCATAAGCCTTCTCTAGATCGATAAACACCATATGAAGATATCTTTTGCTTTGTCTATACTTCTCCATAACCCTCATTATCAGAAAAATAGCATATGTTGTTGATCTTCCAGGCATGAAACCAAATTGGTTGTTTGATACCTGCGTTATAGATCTTAACCTCTGCTCAATAATCCTTTCCCAAAGCTTCATCGTGTGACTCATCAGCTTGATACCTCTATAGTTTGTACAACTCTGAACGCCACCTTTGTTCTTGTAGATTGGGACTATAATACTATTTCTCCACTCATCCAACATCTTCTTGGTCTTCATAATCTTGTTAAAGAATTTTGTTAACCATGTAACTCCCTCATCCCCCATACTCTTCCATACATCAATGGGAATATTGTCTGGTCCGCATGCCTTTCTCATTTTCATCTTTTTCAAAGCATTCTTGACCTCAGATGGTGAAACTCGTCATGTGTAAATGATATCTCTTGTATTCATGTCACACGAGTCTCTAACATTATAGGCAGTATCTCCATTGAAAAGCTTATGGAAGTAATTTCTCCACTGGTTTTTGATATTATCGTCCTTCACCAATACTCTACCATCTTCATTCTTTATGCATTTTACTTGACTCAAGTCTCTTCCTTTCCTTTCTCTTATACAAGCCATTTTATATATATCTTTTTCCCCTTCTCTAGTGTCCAACTTCTTATACATATCATCAAAGTATCTAGACCTTGCCTCCCGAACCACCTTTTTAGCTTCTTTCTTTGCTTTCTTGTATCTTTGGAACGTTGCATCATCTCCAGATTTGGGAAAGCTCCTATAGATCTCCCTTTTCAGTTTAATAGCCTTTTGTACTTCATCATTCCACCACCAAGTCTCCTTCTGTGGAGGTCCACAACCTTTAGACTCCGCCAAAACCTCTTTGGAAATTTTTGTTATGCAGGAGCTTATGTTATGCCACATAATGTTAACATCAGACTCCAAGTTCCAAGTTACCTCCTTGATGAGTTTATCATGAAAAGTCAATTTCTTTTCTCCTTTAAGATTCCACCATTTGATCCTTCTATCTTGGTTTCCGTTATGTTTGCCTTTATTGATCTTCATGTTAATATCCAAAACTACCAACCTATGTTGGGTCGTGAGTTCTTCGCCAGGAATCACTTTACAATCCTTGCATATGTTATGATCCACCCACCTTGTAAGGAGGTAATCAATTTGGCTACAGTTGTGCCCACTCTTGAAAGTAATCTTATGAGATTCTCTTTTCTTGAAATGGGTGTTTGCCAAAATCATATCATATGCAACTGCAAAATATAATATCCTCTCTCCTTCTCCGTTCCTGTTGCCATATCCAAAACCACCATGAACTCTCTCAAATCCAGAATTACCACTCCATTCACAACCATTGGATATTAAATCATACATTCACAACCATTGGATCTGGTTTAACATTTCAAAACTATCAGTTGATATGTAGGTTTAACCCTTGGATCATATAACCAAAGAAAAGATGAGTTTACTACTTAATTAAAGAAACTCATAATATCTAATTACACCATCATGTGATAACCTGAATCAACATTAGTTGTGACACATTATGTCATCATCGACTGATAGGGTCAGTACTACCATCATTGAACACCATCAAATGTTGAGCTAAAAATCCACCATTGGTTCATGTCATCTTTAGGGAACTAAACCAATGATCATTGAGCTTCAAAAAGAGTCTAGAACTAACCGAAGGTGTGGCCATCATTTGACACCATTTGTCATCACCATCAGTTGCCACAAAGGCATCTACATCAGTTCTAATATATGATCATCCATTGGGGTGCATGTATAAAGTTCACAATCAACTTAAAAAAAAATAAGTATAAGCTATAATTTGATAGGTTTTAGCACCATTGGTTGCTTGTAAGCCTGATCTAAGTTTTCCTCTACCTCAAGAAGACCGTGCACATAGTTTTAGGTTCATTTTGAATTGGAAACTAATCAAGGGACCTTGCTATCTTCTTTTTTAATTAATGATTAGTTTCCAATTCTAAATGAACCTGAAACTATGCGCACGACTTTCCAGAGGGGAATGAAGACTTAGATCAGTCTTACATGGAAACTGCTGGTGCTAACTATCTATCAAACGATGTCTAATATTTGTGTTTTTAAGCGGATGTTCAACTTTATACATGAACCAATGGATGATCTTATATTAGAAGAAATGAAGATGCCTTTGTGGCAACTGATGGAGATGACAAATGGTGTCAATGATGGTCACACCTTAGGTCAGTTCTAGACTCTTTTGGAAGATCAATGATCAATGGTTTAGTGACCTAAAGATTTCATGAACCAATGGTGATTTTTGAGATCGACATCTGATGGTGTTCAATGATGGTAGTATTGACCCCATCAGCCGATGGTGACATAATGTGTCACAACTGATGGTGGTTCTGGTTACTACACAATGGTGCAACTAGGTATCATGAGTTGATTCAACTAAGCCCTAAATTGATGGTTTCTATGGTTATATGATCCAAGGGTTAAACCTACATATGAACCAATAGTTTTGAAATGTTAAACCTGATCCAATGGTTGTGAATGGATGCTTGAACATCCAATGGATGTGAATGGATTCTTCAAAATCCTATGGTTTAGAATGAAGTCTATAGTATAATTTTTTGGTTCTAATGATGAGAATTTGATGGTCAATACCCTTAAATTTGTAGTCTTAACTTTCCCCTCAGATGGATATAATTTATCATAACCATAACGAGTTAATGGGTAAACCTAATGAAGTATATCTTGTTACACCTACCCTTAATGTAACAAAATATTGGTGATAAATTGTAATCAACCCTCTTGAATGATTAATAGAATAATGGAGTATTCTCTTATAATAGTTGAAACACTAGTATGATATAATTTGATAATTTCACCTTGAGTTATGCTTGCATGCATACTTGAGGATATTATGGAATTTGATGGTGATTCTTCACCTTGTGTATCCATGATCCGATGGGGATGCCATGAGTTAGGGTTTGGGTATGAATGCTGATTTGTTGCATCAATGTGACTTATCTTATTACTCCTAACCCTAATACCAATGGGTGATGGTGATTAAACATGATTCACCTCCCATGAATGATTAACAGAATAATCGAGTATTCTCTTATTATTGTTCAAACCCTGGTATGCTATAAATCTGATGGTTATACCTTGAGTTATGAATAGATCTTCAGTTTAGAGCAAGAACATGAGTAATCAAGCTTGTATTAAGAAATAAAAATAAAGAGCATTATAAAACTCATCTCTAGGAAGAAGAAAAAAGTCTAAGAAAAAAAAGAAAACTCATGCAAAGAAGGGGAAGAAACCTAGATTTAGGTCTGAATTCAGCCAAGTACGCTTCTTCTCGAAGAAAGGGAGTAAACCCAAGGTGAAGGGAGCAAGAAGATAAGTCCTTTGAGATTTAAAGAAAATTTTTCCATGGAAAACCATGGTTCCATCCAGGAAGAAGGTAGGAGGAAGAAGAATAGAAAAATAATTTGATTAGAGAAGAAGAAACTAACTAGTTTAGGCTAATATCACCTAAAGGGAGCTTCACAAACCTAGAAGAGGGTGGAGTAGAACCCTAGATGCTCTCATAAGAAGGTTGGCTATATTTTTCTACCATGGGCACTCAGTTCACCACCAAGAAGGTGAAAGACGAATCTATAGAGAGGAGTAATGAGATAAGAGTCCAAAGGTTTTGTTTGTGAGCTATAGGATAGGTATATAAAGCTTACATATAAGGATAGAGAGAAACTTGAGGTATCCAAACAACTCTCCACGTGTCCATAGCCTAGAGATTCCATGGACATGCAAGTAGATTTTCCACTGCTCATAGAGACCTTCTTAGTCATCATTTATTGGTTCTCTAGACCAACCTCAACCTCAAGGCAAAGGAACCATTGGTTCTTTGGACCCTAGTTACTAAAGTGGTGAACCATCAGTTCACCATATCTTTTAAGTGAACCACTGGTCCAAGTGAATCAAAACCAGAAACCATCAACCTACTACCTCTAGAGATGACCATCAGTTGTAACCACCTGTTGGTGACCATTGTATGCCAACCAAATAGGAGGATAAATGGTTGATGGCTACTAAAGGTAGCTCATCCATGAAGGTGTAAACCCTAAATCACCCTTGAAGAGATACACCTCCAAACCAAGCTACAAATAGGTGCCCCATGACCCAACAAGCTCAAGAATGATAAGGACACATATAAGGACCATAAATCATGTGAAAAATTTCACAAAAAACCTCTCATTTTGGTAAATTATAGAAAAGTCCAAAATGTACATAAAATTGCATAACTTGCACAAACAATGTCCAAATTGGAGCAAATTTTGAATTTAAGGTTGTCACATGATACCAAAACATATCACAAGGTTAGATTAAGGTTGAAAGCACTCAATTATGTTAAGTAAACATGTTCAACACTTTAAGCAAGGTTAGGGGTCTTACACTTCGTATCTTTTAGAATGCATCTTCTGATAAGTTGATCGAAGAAATATTTGACAAGATGTGGGTCATTCACACATAGTTATTCCCCAATAAAATAGGCTCCTCCTTTCCTCTTTCGTCAATGTGCTTGGCAGCCTTCCACTATCCAATAAATTGGATATGTTCTTGTACCATGTCTTGTAAATTGAATCAGGAAATAGAAGTTGTTCAACATAGTCTTCTTGATCTTCATTCATTCCTCATATGGTGATGCAATGTGTGAGAGATGATCAACTATAAAACTTCCAACACCTTTCATATAAAATGTCTCCAAATTAAATTCTTGGAGCAAAAGAATCCATTGTATCAACTTCATCTTTGAATCCTTCTTTGACATGGGATATTTATGTGTGGAATGATGGGTGTAGACAATGACCTTATTTAGAAGTAAATTTGAGTAGAAATTGTCAAAGAGAAAATATTACTACAAGAAACTATTTGGTGGAAGTGTAATTTCTTTGAATTACACTCAAAGTGTTACTTGCATAATAGATTTCATAGGGTATCTAAATAATCCTTTAGCCAAAAAAACCATCATTGTTGTATTTGATGCATCAATCATAATTTCAAATGTCCTGGAGAATTTGGGGGGGGGGCTTCATAATGGGATAAAAAGTTAACTTATGATTTAAATGATTGGATGCTTCAATGCATTTTCCATTAAAATTGAATTCAACATCTATCTCAATAAAATGATACAATGGTTTGGATATTTCTCTAGTCTTTTATAAACCATTGATGGAAACCCACATATGCCCCAAGAAAGGGAAAACATGTCTTGCGGTGGAAGGAACCATTGAAATAGAAATGAGGCAATTTCTGTCTCTATCATATTCAATCCTAGATTTTGAAACACAATTTCCATGAAGAATACCTTTGGGAATCATAAAGTAACTTTTCTCCCAAGAAACCACTAGGTAGACTCTCAAATATTTCTCTAGTACGACAGTGGGTGAGACAAGAATTCATCAATCTATTTCTCAAAGACCAAAAAGTCATCCATAAAAAAATCAATAGATGAGTCGAGCATATCAACAAAGATATACATCACCCACATATGAAATGTAGATGAGGAATTGCAAAGACCAAACCACATCGTCCTATAAGGAAGTGTGTTGGGTGGATATGTAAATGTTGCATTTTCTTTGTTAGCTAGATGAACAACTACTTGAAAGTAACTTGAATAAGCATCAAAGAATAATAAATTTTCCCTCCATTTTATCAAGAATTTTATCAATGAAGGGAAACATGAATGGTCCTTCTTGATCCTTGCATTCAACTTTGATTAATCAACACACATTCTCCACTTGGACTACTCACTCATTACCATTAGTTCCCCATCACTACTCGGTGCAACCGTGATCCCACCCTTTTTGGGCAAATCCTGAATGGGACTCACCCATTTACTGTAAGAAATAGGGTAGATACTTCTGGCACATAGTTGCTTTATTGCTTCTTGTATCACATATAGCATCTACTTTTTTTCTTGTGATAGTAATAATGGACATACAATAGAGGATGTGTGTTTCTATCATGGATTTCGAGGAGATAGGGTCTCCTTGTCATAGTCTATTTAAAACTTCATGGTAATCAAAGGGGCCTTCCATTGACGAGGACCAAAAAGGAGCATGTGTTATTGCTAGATATATCCACCTAATAAAATGGGTGGCAAAGTTGTACCTTCAAACATCCATGAAGATGTCCCTATTAGAGTTATCAAAAGCTTTCTGAGTTTATAGGTTTCAGCTTGAGTAGGGGTAGGCTCTTGGCATGAGAAAGGTGGATCACTTCATGGATTAAGATGAAAAACCTGGAATTATTGTACAAGAAATTAAGGTTGTTCGGGTTCTAGAAATTAGGTGACCAAGATTTCCTTTATCCTATTATTGAGACTTTTGGAAAATATCTTATAAGACCCATCGACAAGACCGATGAGCCATAACTGTGTACTAATATGAAAAAGAATATTACACCATTATGCATACAGTTTTTATCCCTTAATTAGTATCAAAAGTTGGTTACAAAATATATGGAATAAAGGGACATATATGGAATATGAAGAAATGTAGATATGGAAACAAGAAACTAGATGGGAAACTAAAACCCTGACTCACACGCTTAATTCATGTCCAACCATTAGAAAACCCCCAAGAGTGGATCTACATAGAAAAGTGGAGGGATGATAATTGGGTAATTTTCTTGAATAATATTTATTATACATTATCTAAAATTAAACCATTTGATGATTTATAGTAAACATTACTCCTAAAATTGATACATTTTTGTAATAAATACTAAAATATAATAGGATGTTGTGAAACATTTGAGCATAAGTATATGTCTTTTAGGAATTGGAACCAAGGAGTCGCAATCGTCCTACATCATTTTTTTAGTTGAATGATATCATGTAGAGATCAAAGCCTAAAGAGCATGATGTAAGACACCTTATTCTTCTTGAGTGAAGAATAGTGGTTTGACAAATACCAAACTTCCTCTTCAATGGACGTACCAAATATGCATTCAAGTTAGAAATTGCATCAATGAGAAGTGGAGAGAATGAATCATGGACCACTTTGATGATATTTTTGTACATCATTGATGGAACAACTATGAGTTGTGAAAAGTTTGAATTCAATCCTCCTCTACATAATTTCTCTAACACTGGCATAATCCTTAGCTCAAGAATGGAATGATATACTAGATCTATTCCAACTTCATCTAAATGATTGGGGTCATCATTTCAAAAGTGTTGTCATCTTATGTAAATCATTTAGGAAACTAAGCATATTGACTCCTCACTACATGAAAACCTAGATGGGTGGAATGATGGAGGGCTTGAAAAATTTCACAATGGAGACAATATGTTGAGTATTGGGGAGCTATCACAAAAAGTATTTAATGAATATCACATTATTGAAATATACCCAAGTTGAGATGTAGTTACAAGTAGTCCCATATGTACACAAGTATTATTTGAATTGTCACGATGGTTGTATACAAACTAGAGTACATCACATGAAGTCTATTAATGTTGGTGATCTTCCTTTTGTAAGGACAACAATGAAATTTAGAAATGCAAGTACCTACATCAAATAATACTCCTTCAGAAGCATAAGCATAGAAACATATATTTTCTCAACATTGAAAAGGGTTTATAAAGATGCCTACAAGTAAATATCATGGGATGGTAATGAGGGAGAAAACCATCAAATCTTGATTCCATGTCTTCTAAAATATCCTTGGACCTATATTTAGGAGAAATACAATTAGTTTTTAAGATAATGGAAACCTAGAGACCCTTTGGGGATAAAACACTAAAGATAACTCAGTTGTGGATTGAAATATGTAGAATAGTTATGACACATATTTTGTAATTTTAGTGGATAAGGGAAAGTTATTAGGGATAACAAGAGATAAATGATTGCAATGGCTTTCCTTAGATGGAAGAAAAGGCCCTCAAGAATGGGGGTATGATTGGGTTGGAAAGCCCCTTTTTAGGTCGTCAAAATAAAGTAACATGAGCTCAAGGAAGATTGGTCAAGTGTTATGGAAGACAATTAACGTAGGAAATGGCAGTGGATATGTAATTTTCATATTGAACAATACCATGGTATCATCATGGTGCTTGGGGGGTCATAACAAATGTTACACATGGCTTGGGTTAAATTGATGGTAACTAGGTGTGAGACCATACTATGGTTTAGTTTGTACCAATTTGGGGATCCCATGGCCTAACCTTGGGGTTTAGGTCTCATAACTATACCAAAAATCATGTGTTGTAGTTCCTATTCTGCCAACTATTTCTGGTGAATAACCTTAGACATGAGTTTAAATGATGTGTTTAATAGTACAACCACACCCTACATGGTGACCCATGATTCATTTAAGTGAAGATGTTATAGAGAAGGGTTATTTTAAAGAATGATTGTGTTTAAGTATATTACATTGTGAATTTTAAGTTATAACCATCACACTAGGGATCTATTATCCCTTGTGAAATAGATCTTTCCCATTCTAACATCTATGCCATCCCGTGAATGGACTGAAACATAAAATACAAGTATGCTTCAATGTCTTTGTTACAAGGAGTATGCCCCTTTATATATAGAGGAGGAGGTCCTCTTTACAATAATTACATTGAATTTGTGAAAGAAACTAACAATCAACAATATACATATGGTCAATGGTCAACACTACACATATGGTCAATGTCAATCCATAGATTAGTTGATAATCAATTAATATTAACACCCCCTAAAGCTCAAGGTGCATCAAAGACGTCTAGTTTGTGAATAAGCTTGCTGTGATTTGATACAATATGTTCTTTCATGAAGAGGTCTGAAATCTAATCTATAGACTTTATGAAGGGGAGAGTGATGATGCCAGCTAGATGATTTTCTCTCAAAAAGTGATAGTCTATCTCTATGCGCATGGTCATGTCATGAAAGATTGGATCACTAGCAATTCACATGGTGCTCTTGTTGTCATGAAACATAGGTGTGTCATCAAAAATGATAACTCTCATATCACTTAGAAGCTAACAGATGTGGACTATTTCTTGAGTGGTGTCACGCACTGCTATATACTCTACCTCAATTGAAGAAAGAGATACAACACCTAGTTTCTTGATCCTCCATGACAATAAAGAATCATCAAGAAGAAGACAAAAACTAGTGTTGGAGTGTCTAGTGGTTGGCCATCGATCCCAATCAGCATCAGCGTATGCACGTAGGATAAGGTTGTAAGAAGAGCTCATGCGTAGAGATTGTGTGATTGTTATCCATATGTAGTGTATGATACATAGTATAGTAGAATAGTAGACACCTCGGGGAGAAGATAAGAATTGTGACATAATGCTAACATTGTGTTGGATATTTGGCCTAGTGATGCACAAGTATAGTAGTTTTCCTACTAGTTGATGATACCTTATGGGATCAGGAAATGGCTCACCATCAATTGGGCATAATTTTATATGAAGTTCTAGGGGTGTGTCTAAATCCTCCAAGTAAGATATTTTGGCACGCTCAATGATATTTACTGCATATGTTTGCTGATAATCTAGAATTCCTTTCTACCCATGAGCAATCTTCAAGCCTAGAAAGTAGTGAAGTTGTTAAAGGTCCTTTATCTAAAATTGATTACCAAGATAATGTTGTAATTCATTGATTCCTACTATATCATCTCTTGTGATGATCATGTCATTCATATACATGATTATATGACTCGCCATTGAGGTGTGTGGTGCACAAACATTGAATAATCATATGAGATTTGGGTGCAACCTACGCATGTGATGGCTTGTCTAAAGCATTCAAACCAGGCCCTGGGTGCCTATTTAAGTCCATAAATGGCTCAAAGTAGAAGACAAACATGAGATTCAAGTACTACTACTCCTGGTGGAGGATCCATGTATGCCATTTCAAAGAGTTCTCCATGTAGAAATACATTTTGCACATCCATGTGGTATAAAGTCCAAGGACGAGTTGCTGCAACAAAAAGAAGAGTTCTGACAGTGGTCATGTGAGCAACTGGGGCAAATGTTTCTTCCTATTATATGCCATACTCTTGAATGAAGCCTCTAGCAACTAGTAATGCTTTATATCTATTAATTGTGCTATCAACCTTATGCTTTATTTTGTAAAGCCATTTACAACTGACAGGTGAAGTATGTACAAGTAAAGGAACAAGATCCCAGGTGTGGGTGTATTGAAAGGACTGGAGCTCTTCTTACATATCCTTCTTCTAGTGCATAGAACAAGAATATTCCTGATATGAAGATGTAATAAGATCTGTATGAGCAGCAGTTAGGAAATTTCAATATTATGAGGAGTAACATGTCACTGTTGAATGAGAATAGCATGAATTTGGCCGACATCCGTGTTGATATCTTCTTGGACCAATTACAATGTCATAAGAAGAAAGGTTTTGTACAACACTGGGATCATAATCATTTGTCGTGTCATCAGGTGATGTATGAGGATCAACATGGGTATTCTCAATTCCTACTGGTGGTGATGTCATAGGAGGCTCAACATGGGTAGCCTCAATACTAGTGGAAGGATCAATAGGTGTGGCCTCAATCTTAATGGGAACCTCAACATGGCTAACTTCAGTCTTAAGGTACGTGGTGGAAGTTTTTGTGGTAGTAGATACCTCGTGAGGAATGGTGATGAATTCATGAAGCAAGGAGTGATCTTTGTTGGTGGAAGTATATTAAGGTGTATGCTCAAGGAATGTAACATGCCTTGCTATGCAAAAACGGTGGGAAACATGGTCAACACAACAATAACCTTTGTGTTCATCACTATATCCTAGAAGGACATAACATAAAAATCATGCCTCATGTTTGTTTTGTTAGTGTTGTGGAAGAAGGACAAAGCAAGTACAACCAATAACACACATGTGCATGTAGGATGGTAGTTGATTATAGAGTTTTAATGCAGTAAAAATCCCCCTAAGGTTTGAGTAGGCATGAGATTAATGAGACAAGTGGATGTGGGAATGGCTTCAGCCTAGAAGCATCATGGAACACCACAAATAATGAGCAAAGCATGAGTGATTTTAAGAATGTGTCTCTGCTTCCCCTCTACAAAACTATTTTGTTCATGGGTGTAAGGACAACATTGTAAAAAAATGGTTCCTTGGGAATCGAGGATCTCACACATGGTAGTAGATGTTTACTCCTTTGCACTATCTTCATGGAACATACAAATGACTTTATTGTGTTGAGTCTTAAGTTTATTTCATGCCTATTGTGCATGAGGTAAATCCATTTATATCTGTGAAATTATCAATACAAATTACATAATATTAGAATCCACTTCCAGAGGTGATAGGTGTAGGCCCACAAATATTAGACTCTACAAGATCAAAAGATTACTACTTTTATTAATCGAGTTTGCAAAAGGAAGAGTTGTAACATTAGCAAGTTTACAACTAGTGCACTCTTGTAATTGATTGGAACTACATACTGAACTAAGAATGCCATACTTAATAGGAATACTAAGCCAATTTGGAGATATATGTCCTAATATATAATGCCATAAATTTGGTGAGAGCATTACTCCAATGGAGGAAATGTGGGTAGAGTCTGAAATGTGAAGACTATAACATGCTATAAGTCACCAACTTTGATTGTACTCCCAATCACCTGGCCTAAATGTGGGTCATGCACATAACACAAAGCTTTGTCAAAAACCATTTGGTAGCTAGAATCACAAATTTTTGCAATAGTTACTAGATTCATATCTAAGTTAGGAACATGTAAAACTTTGGGCAAAGTATGATTTCTACAAATTGAGGATTGTGGTGTGATGCATCCAATCTGATATATATCAATAAGTGATACCTATACTATTTGTATTGGTGGTTGTTATAGAGAACAACAATTCCTTAAAATAGAAGAATTTGGAGTCATATGATGTGTGAGCCCCTGAATCCATGTTCCGGGTTTTTGAATTTATACCCATTGTAGATGAAGATGAAGATTTAGTTGCACCTCTAGTGCTTGAAGATGTAGATGTGACATCACTACCCATATTCATGATTTGGAAAAGCATGTCTGTCATCTAAGTGGAAGATAGTTTCTTTTTCAATGTACACTAACGAGTATCAATCATATAATGGTCTTTTACTCAGCTAGCTATTTGCTGCAAGTATACGAGAGTAGTTGTAGTTGAGGTCAAACACAAGGAGTGTTGGTTAGCTAGGCACAAGAGTTATGATTTTCAATAATCTAGATCGTTGTACACAACATGATTGGATTAGAACAACTAAATTACAAATTTAAAACAAATAGTAAATTATCACTTAAGAAAGGTTAAGATCCAGATTTAGGAGGATCCTAGACTTGGGATTTCACTATCATATCATAGCTTATATTAAAATACAAATTTAAACATGTTAATTAACTTGAAAAGGAGGTTTGTAGTCATCGCTCAACTCCTTTATGAAGTGATGACGATTCTAACTCCATACATCACTCTCGTGTATGTATTTCATTTCGAATCACAAACCTTGCTCCTCAACTTAATCCCAGCCACTCTCGCGGTGAAGGACAAGTTGCCAAAAGAGTAACTCCATACTCTCAAACACATCTTCTCAGATTATGAAAGAATTCATAAAACATGAAAGTATGATGGACAATCACACAAACAAGCATTTCAGATCTGAAATAACTCTTGGAACATGCAAGCAACTAACATTTAGTATGAAATTCATATGTTCATAAAATCTATGACATGAGAGTTACTCTCCCATGTCCAAGATTCAAATTCTACTCATCCATGGCTAGAGAAAGAAGGTACAAGCAGCAGAAAACATCAAAGGGCATAGTAGAAGAGTAGATAGAACTATTATGTCTGTGAGAAGTAGTAGAATGAAGAAGAACTCTGACTAGAAGTCAAGCCTCATCCTTGCTTGCTACACTTTCTCCAGATCTCTTCACTCCCAAGAGGATAGAAGAGGAAGAAGAAGATCCTTGCTACAAATAGTGAAGAAGAAGGAAGAAGAAGAGAGTTCTCTCTCGAGTAGCCACCTTCTATCTCCCTTGGTCTCCTCTATCTTCTCATGGACTTCCTTCAATCGAGTTTCCCTCCAAAAAATCTCAAATAATCCATGGTAACTATCCCAAGATGACTTGGGGTCGTATATATAAGTGTGAGATAGTTAAATTCGTGTTTGAGTGAAATCTACAGGTAAGAAGATGTGTCTTTTATAAAATACAGTGTGTCTTATGCAATAACTGAATTTTGGATCGAGTTCTGGGAGGTTACACGGTGTGTCTTTAATAAGACGCAGCGTGTCTTTAATAAAACATGGAATTTTGCTACAAATTTGGAGTTCTTCATTCAATTTTTGGACTGATACATGGGGTATCTTTAATAAGACGTCGTGTCTTTTTAATACACGGGGTGTGTTAATTAAGACACGTTGTGTCAATGGCTGTTCTGGGCTGTTATGGGCTGCTGTGTATTCTGCTCATAACTTACAACGTGTAGGTCAGTTTTACATGCCATAAAAAGTGGTATTTGTGCAGTTTTGAACCCCAAAACATATAGATACTTGAGGAGTGATTCAATAAGTGATAATATGATATATTCCTTATCATTTCATTGCAAAATGTAGTACATACAATCCAAACCATGAGACAAGTAAGAATAGCTAAAAATATAGAATCTAGCATGAATGAGAGTGATAATTGAGTCAAAACAACATGGATATGCAACCAAATATGATCCAAAAGATGATATGATTTGTGCACATCAAATCCCCCTAAGCTTAAACCATTGCTTGGACTCAAGCAAAAAGAGCATAGAAACACAAATGAAGAATTGTCAAGTTCATGCATATATCAAATGAAAAGAAAGATGTGTATAAGACCAAGCCAACCATGATCAACATGTTTATACTCATAGCCATCAATTCAACTTAAACACCCAAGAAAGAGATTTTTAGTTCAGCAGGGGTGGTCACAATTAAATCAGTCAATCAATTAAACAACACTAAGTAGAATTTGGATGACCAAGCCAAACAATTAGTGGATGTGCAACTCAAACTCTCAGCTATTAAGGATACAAATGATGAAATCTTAGTTAAAATTAACAATTTTAGTTGTATTCTCCTTCTTTCTAAAAATTATGTGACAATGGATTATGTGTTTCGGCACTCGGTTGCTAATGTAGGTTTATGCACACGTGGAGTGTCAGTTGGGGTATTTTACCTCTTTTAAGACATACCACCTAACCGTCATGGCCAAATCAGACTTACACTAGGCTAGTATGATATGTGGGTAGTTTAGCCATCTTTTATGGAGTACGAGGGTGAAATAATCCAAAAGAAATTTTTAAAAAATTCCACAACATAGGAGAGTCAACTAAATTGCAACATTAGCTAGATTTCATTCATTTGTTTTGAATTCTTTTTTTCATTGAAAGAGTGGCTAAAAATTCACTAAGAGATTGGCAAGGACATCCCATATTCTAAATGATGTTGTAAAGTTGATTTACTCACAAAAATTGAAACCATTACATGTTTTAAGCAATCAAGGATGTGAAAGATTAATGTTCATGCTAGAAGCATAAACCAGAGTTAAGCACATGTTGATGGCCAAGAGGTTTCATTTGATTAATGCATGCCTTTTACAATTTCTAAAAATGATATTTCACATCAAAAGAGGACAATCAGTTAAGCATAGGATTTATATCCACATATAAAAGATAAACCTCATATCATACTAGATTTGCCACTAGAAGAGAAGAATTGAAAACAACAACTAAGAAAAAGATGATAAAAGAGTAATAAAACTACACTACTGACCGATTGCTCTCCCCCAAGCTTGAAATTTGCAGTGTCCTCACTGCATATAACAAACTCAAGAGGATTGCAACTGGATACCTGTCATGGTGAATGATGAAGATGGACGTCCATTGCTTTGATTTGAGGATGGAAATTGTTGTGCTAAAGATTGATGCCTCCTTGGAAATATGTCCTTGATTTAGGGCAAGTGAAAGAACCTATGAGCTGCAGCAAGAATAGTGTTTTGTACACCAATACTATTTTTCTTTTCATTCTCCTTTGAAGCATCATCAAAATATGAGTTGGGAAGAGTGTTCTCATTATATAGCAATGTGTCATCTAGAGTGTGAGGAGGAAGGACATATGGCTTGCTTAAAGAATTTAAAATTAGATCATGTGTTGTAGATTTCTCCCCTTGATTTGCAGCTTCATAATCCTCATAGGTATCAACATCATCATACCTTGAAGTATATACTTTTATGACAACACCATTCTTCAATGTCACCGGCCTGAAATATGTAGGATTCATCTCCGGTGGACTAGGCAATGAAGGTGGAAATGCTTCTTTGCTAGAAAGAGCTTGCTGGGCAATTTGTTTCTCCAAGATGTGTGTATGAGTGGAAATATCGTCCACCATAGAAGAGAGTTGGAAAATGGAATCCTTCATTGATTGTCTTTGTTGATGGAACTCCTCATTTTGCTGAATTTGTGTTGAAATAAATGTTGCAAGCATGGACTCTAATCTAGAAGTTACTTGTGGTTGTTATGGCTGAATGAAATTTGGGTTCACATTGCTGTAGAAGCCCGGTGGAGTGTATCCCATTGGAGAATAAATAGAAGAAGTATAACATGTAGAAGATGAATGTCTAAGAAAACCACATGCATCACAAATAATATTGGCTGCTTGAAATGGATGTGTGCTTAGCTTCTCAAACCTTTGTGATAAAGTGTCTAGCTTTGCTGCAATTATGTCTATAGCATCAACATGTGACTACCGACTTGTATCTAGGATGTAGTTTTTGAATAAGATGGTTGGTAGCTTGTATCCGAGCTCCATTAGCAATGGTTTTTTGCCATATCTTCAATAATAGCATAAGATTCTCCATAAGATTTGTTCATTAGAGCTCCGTTTGTAGCTGCATCAATAAATAATCTTGTATTGTAGCACAAACCATTGTAGAAAGATTGCAATAGAAGCCAATTGCTTAGAACATGATGTGGAAAAGATGTTGAAGATCTTTGAACCTCTCCAATGTATCATACAAGGTCTCTCCATCCCCTTGAGAATAATTGATGAGTTGACTCCTCAACTGTAAAGTTTTTCTAGGTGGAAAATATCTTGCCAAAAAGATCTTTAGAAGCTCCTCCCAAGTTCCAATTGACTTCTTTGTCAAAGTATAGAGCCATGCCTTGGCTCTATCTCTAAGTGAGAATGGAAAAGGGATTAGGCATATCCCAACAGTAGGAACACCATATATCTTTATGGTGCTTAGCAACTACATAAATTCAGTAATGTGGAGGTTTGGATCCTCCATTAGTGTCCCTCCAAATGCATTCAGCTGTAGCATTTGTATGATGGATGGGATGATAGAAAACTCCTCTGCCGCAAATTCTGAAATATTAATAGGCCCACTCATGTGCATTGTAGCTGTACCAAAGTAGTCCTTAAGATGAATGTCATCCTCCTTGACTAATTATTCATGTGGATCTGGAGGATTAGGTGGATGTGGCATAGATGGTGGTGGTGTATGTGGTATGGATGAAGGTGGTGGATATGAAGGTGTGGAAGAATGTGGTCTGGGTGTTGGCAGTGTATATTATGGTGGTGAATTAGGTGTGAATGATTGTGGTGTGGATGAAGGTGGCATGGGTGAATTTCATTTGGATGATGGTGACATGGATGATGGTTGTGTGGGTTGTGATTCCTCTATACAGGTCTAGGATTCATTCCTTCTTACTCCATGAGGGCTTCAAATGATGTGTTCATTTTTTGAATGTAGAAATATGCATGTTTCAAGGATCTTTTTATGAACACCCCATATGCTCCTACAAATAAACAAGGTGAGTGAGATATAAAAACAAACATGGAAGATACAACAAATTATGATGATCATGACGAATTATGATTTATGGATATGATGGTGGATATGAAGGTTGTGATCTAGTCTCATTTAATTATCAACAACTCTTCCTCTAATAGGAATATCGATGCTCCCCGACATGAGCGCCAAAAACTTATTCGTTGTTACACTAACGAGTTTCAATCTTAAGAAAGATCTTTTACTCAACTAACCAATTCCCCCAAGTATATAGAAATATTTGTAGTCGAGATCGAACACAAGGATCTTGGTAATCAATTATATTCAATCGTGCTAAGGTTAAACAATCTAGACCATTTTAAAGATGTGATTTGGTTGATTCAGCTAAAATTTCAGAATTAAGCAAGACAATAAATATATTACTAAAAGATATCAAATTTCAGATATGGGAAGATCTTGGACTTGGGATTTCACCAACATATCATAGAATAAAATAGGATCTTGAAATTTAAACATACTAAGCACTTGCTTTAAAGGAAAATTGTATGTTGCACTTCACCTCTCGGTGCAAGTACAACAATCCTAACTCAATTTAACATTCTCATGTGTGAATTTCATTTTGGATCACAAACCTACTCCTCGACTCCACAATTTCCACTCTCATTGTAAAGGAGTTGCCAAGAGAGTACCTCCTTACTCTCCTACCTATCTTCTCAGATCAAGCAAGAAAGCATAAAACATACACATAAAGTGGCCAACCATACATGCAAGAAGAAAGAAACTGGTACTCACAAGGTAGAAAAACAAGCAACTTAGCATTTAGTATGAAATTATCATGTTCCTACATGCTATGACATGGGATCTACTCTCCCATGCCCTAGAAAAGGAGTCTATTCATCCATAATGATGTCCAACAGAAAATATGTAGAAATTTTAGAGTTCAACATGGTTTAGAGAAAGAAAAGCTAAGAGAACCAAAGGTGTAACCCAAGAAGACTAGAATTATGGCTTGGGGATGAAATCCCACTCCTATAGCTGCTCTAAACCAAACAAAATTCCCTCCCGAGAAGCTTTATAGAGTGAAGAAGCTCTGCTGCACCTTCAGAGAAGAAAATGGAGGAGAAAAGAAGAAGAATGGGGTTCTTTACAAAGAAACCACCATCTTCCACCCCAAAATTGCCCTCCTTTGCTCTAGCCTTACTCTTAGATGAAAGAGTTTCAAATTATGATCAAAGATAACCGCTCTATAGGGTGGTCTTGTCTTTAAAATGAGAAGAGTTGTATTTCAAAAATTGCTGAAACTGACAGAGACATGACGTGTCTTCCTTGGGACACTTCATGTCTGGTCTCCAACAGTTGCTCCAAGAGTAAAGAACATGGCATGTACGAATTAATACACACCGTGTACGTTACCATAAAAGGCAAGAATTGGTTCTAAATTTGTAGGTACACATCGTGTCTATGGTGGACACGCCGTGTACTTTTCCTCTGTGTTTGAAGTATATGGCCAAATGAAAATGTGCACGCCGTGTCTTAAATAAGACACGTCATGTGCTTTGCTGTTTCAGTAGAATTATAATTCTAAATGTCTACAAGGAGTGGAGAAGTCCCAATGATGATTAATTTGAGTTGGGCCATCTCCAATTTAATCATTTTGGAGCATGTCTATAGTACACATCATGTGATAAGCAAAATAACAAAAAAGGTGGCAAGAATAACATGAATAGAGGCTAAATGAGAACAAAATGAACTAAATTTGTGTGTGAAATAATGTGAAATGTTGATGTGGAAAGCACACAACAGTTGTCATTGGGGAGGTAGCACGCTTGGTTCTTTTCTTGTATTCCTGATAGAAAATTAGGTAAGCTTGAACCATCCTGTGACCATATCCCCTTTTATGACTATATGTGCACATTAGATGATCACGAAATTGTGTCCTTGCAGTAAAAGTTGTTGCAAGAGCCTTGTGAGTGCCAAACGTCATAGGAAGTATATTATGCATTAGTGTTGTAGTCTTCATGAGTTGGAGATGTGTTTCATCTGCTATGAGTTCAGGGATAATGGATTCTATAGAAGATGCATCAACTGCTATATGATGTTGGTGACACATGAGTGAAATTTGTACAAAGTTCCCTAAGAAATTGATACATCTAAAACTCCTTATTATGTGGTGTGCATGTAAGCATACAAGTCGTTTGATGTTTCCAAGATTCCAAAGGATACACATGTGGTCATAGAATTTAGAGATGGAAATGTCACCTTGATCGCTCGTGTTGCCTCCATTGCAAGTTGAAATTTGTGAGCACCATTTGATTGAGTGAATTTCCTCTCAAGATTGGGCCATATGGAAGCAACGATGGTGTATTCTTCAAGGATGCAATCTAAAATATTTATATGAATGGAGTTGATGAGGTAGGGAATAATTTGTTCATCACAAATATACCATTTGTAAATTTGGGGTTGATGAGAGCACCCTCTTTTAATTAGATGAAAGGTGTTGTAAAGGCGTTTTGGAAGGATCAAGGTGAGAGAGAACATGGTGCAAAGGAGGTCACACTAAACACTTGTCTCCATGGCCACCAATCTTTTTCATGCAACAGTTGTTTCTATAATCCTAAAATGCTATCTTAATTGATACGACCATCACATATATTAGTTTTATTATGTTCACATTCTATTGAGTATTCAAGTGTTGCTATGTTAGATGATTATTTTTGGTCGGATAAGTATTCAAATTAATTGTTATCCATGCAACTATCCTCCCCATGAAGCAAGTGCTATTTATGTTAACTGACTTTCATTAATTAGAAAGGAAACATGGTCAACTATCAACATATTATTTAATTTGCATTTTGCAATTAGGTTTCATTTCAAAATTTAACATGAAAATGAGAATTATAGTCTAGTTAAAAAGTAAAAGTAAGTACGCATGACCATGATATGTTCCTCCTCCTTAAGGCCCTGGTGGACGTGTTGCAAAAAACTAAAAAACTATAGTTCAAGATATTTGGGCAGTTGAAAAATATATTGCTTAATATCAATTGCATGACATTAATCTTATTATTCCATTCATTAGAATTTTAGTATATCTATAAAAAAACTTTTAGCCAATGGATAATATGATGTATATATGCTAATGTGATCTTACCTACAAGTCTAGAGTGTACATGAATGCCATTAATGGTGGTAAAGTCTTTCTTTAAAGACAACAACATGCATATAGCATATTATACATGTAGACTAGGAGACTAAACAAATGTTTTATTATTGTACTAGTGCACCGCCTATAATATGGATTGAGCTTGTGGATTTCACTAAGCGGTGAAATGATAACACAACTCATTATATAAGAAGAAAAGACAAATGTTGTCAATCTATTTGAAAAGTAGACACGTATAGCTCATATTAGAAATTGACAGACTGTATATGTGATTGAGTTTAGCTCCAAATTGATAGAGGTACATCTAGTAAGGAGTGGAATGAAATAGTAATAAGTATAATAATGTTACTTACATGTAGCTCCACCACTATTGTATAATAAAAAAGTGGGACAGTTCTTAAGGTAGCTCCCTAACTATAACATGTTAAACTATCAAATTAACAAATTTTTTATGTTATTATTGTCATGTTTTGTTTCTTGTGTAGGAAATTAGTTTCACTAATGGTAAACATGCAGAATGGAGGTCTATACCAATATAGTTGCTTGAGTGAATGTCTGGGAGAGTTATACTACATATTTTCAATCAAGAGGTAGATAATATAATTGTGATATGTTATATTTCTACGTCAAAAATGATAATAACTATATTTATATGGTAAAATATTATTGAGATGGAGTTAATGAACAATGAATGTTTGTCATTGTGGGCCCACACAATGAACTTAAAAAATGGCTAAAATGAATCATAGTGTTGAATTAGTTATCGTTCATATTAGATAGTGTACCATGCATTGTAAACGGAAGTCAATAGGTTGGAGTACACCAATCACATTTCAGATCTTACACCATCTTGACTTGAGCCAAAACTGATGAAAAGACCATTTTGACCTAACATAGCGTAATTAGAACTCATTTTGTAAAAAATCATGAGTTGGATTCATAAATTAAAAAGCAATATAATTTCAATTTTTCAGTTGAACTAAGGTAAGCATTTGTTATGTTGTCCTTAAAAGTAGGATTTGGTTTTCCCAACTTGAAAGAAAAAAACAACAAGTCATACACTAAGCATATCAATAACACCAAATGAAAAGGTCGATTGAATTTTTATTTAACCTATTGAAACAAAATGTGTTTTATTTCCATCAGGTCTAGAGAAAACACATTTTATTTCTACACCTATTGGCTACGAATTGGGGCTTGAGGATTACTAGCAAGCCTTGGATTGATGATTTTTTTTGTTCCCAAGTGAACTGGGTCCAGATTTTGTGGCACCGTTTCCACACCCCGAAGAGGAGCTGCTGCTTGTATAGGGGCATGATGAATAGGCTACCTATGCTAGATAGAATGAAGTAGTGGGCCTTGGTTATTCATATGAAATGCCTTCTATGAAAAAGAATAGAGGAATCACATCTTCATCTTTGGTGGGGTTGTCCTTTCTCCAAGTATATTTGGTGTAGAATATCTCTGAAGATGTGTTGGGGCGTTTTACCCCCGGATAACTTGGATGGAAGCATTCGGTGGATCCTGGAGAAAATATCTTCCAACCATGCTCTTAGATGCTTCACCAATATTTGTTTATATGCTATGATGTTCCTTGTTTGGAAGGAGAGAAATAGTAGATTACACACCGGTAAGGAGAGAGGTTACTTTGACATTTTTGATGATCTCATTTTTTGTGTGAGAGACATTTGTAAGGTCAGACCTAACCTTTGTAAAGGTCTGGACCATAGATTATTGGAACATTGGCAGATTTTGTAGAGTATACCCCCCTTTGTTTAGTTGTATACATGGTTTTGTCTTATACCACCCCACTTTTTTCGTGGAGTAATATTTTAACTTATCCAAAAAAAAGTGTTTTCTTTATTGAATGAAAAGAATAATTTTGTATCCATTTAATTTTTTTTATAAGTGTTGGGTGTAATTGTAATAAAATCTTAATACAAAAATGTCTATTTATTATATTATTTATTACTTTATACCTTAATCTTGATTAATTATTATTAGTATTCTACAAACATCAAAATTTCAATGCGTAATACCCCATATATAGTTTGAATCGTACATGAACAATAACCAACTTAGCAAGAATAGTTTGTAGGGGAACTCTACCCACTCTAATCCATTTGACACATATCTTTTCCTTTCTACTAGTATGTCCTACAAATTTTACTTGAATTTCTTTTGTATATGTTTGTTTGGTTATTTGAATAGCATTTCATTTCTTTTAAATAAGAATCTCTATTTTTTAATTATAAATTTTATATATTTTACAAAAATATTGGGTTGGACATGAGGTTTTTCAACTCTTCTGATTGAAATGTTCAATTGAAACACAATTTATCTTTTTTTAATTAATATTTTATTCTTAAATTCTTTGCAAAATGGTACCCTATTAATAAATTTAAGAAACCCAATTGGTTTGTAATACAATTTGAGTATACTTTATTATTTAATTTCTATATGTGAAATTCCCTCAAAATTGGAGGATATTCTCATATTTGTTGTACATAATTCTCTATACAATCTCATTTTTCTTTCATTTTCTTGAAGATCCACAAAAAGAACGTTCTTGTTGTGAAAACTAAAAGGAATGATGACTTTGAGTTGTACTAAGTCAGAAATTGAGTGAATTTATTTTTTATCCCATATTTTTATGTTATTTTCTCTTTCCATCAATATTTTATTTTAAAATCTTTATAGATCTATGATTTTTATAAATATTATTTAGATTTCACTTCTAATGAATTGTTATATGACAAGTGTGTTTGCTTATTGCATAAGCGCTCCTCTAACCCTAAGTCTTAACTTTTTACATTAGCATCTCTATTGGCTTCATCTTTACTAATCAATAAATCAACTTCATTTAAACTCATATTATGACTAGCATTTGTTATTGTAGAATAAACGAATTTGGAGTAGGATATGATGCTCAAATAGGCATGAGTTCCAATATCACTAGCATTTCTTCATAGGAAGACCTGCGATTTTTATCAATTACTCTTTGGGATTTGAAACTAGACATATATGTATGTTGAACTAAAACTATGACTTCTATCTGACATGTACTTGAGTTAGTTTTTATCATATGATTTGTTACCCCACTCAATAGATGATGAGAATTTTTATTTATTTATTTTATTCTACAATTTTTATACTTAATATCAATGCAAATTTATGTATATATATTGTTGGAAACCATTGGATATATTTAGCTTAATTTCTTCACTTTAATTGATTTAAAATACATATATAGATATAGTATTATAATTTTTATTTTTCTTCAAATATTTATAAAAAATATTTTATTTATTTCTTTTGTTTAATATTTTTATATGTAAAATATTTTTAAAATATATTTATATATTGATCATTTTATAATTTTTGATAATTTTGTAAATGAACCAAAATACTGAATTGAAAATTATTATTCAAAAATTAAGAAAATTTCATTATGGAGATTCGTCAATATATATATATATATTTATTTATTTATTTATTTATTTATTTATTTCAAATAAAAACAATTGAACAATTAATAAAGATTAATGACAAAATCTAGTATCATTTCTTGCATGTCTATCGAAAGATTGAGTGGTTACAAATTAACCCTTTTTAAGGTGTACTGTATGATCTATTATATAGATGGGTAAATGTTCTTTTCCATAATGAACAACAATTGTACGACCAATCATTATATGTATAATGGTAGATGGTTAGGTAAGTTTACTATTATTTCATGTTCTTATCTTATACATTTTTTCTCTATATACAATTAGTCACAAAAAAATCTTTTTATGAACATGCCACACTATAAATTCTATATTTCAAATATGTTATAGAATAAAAACATTTTTTTGTTCTAAAACTCAATTTTCATTCAACAATCCTATTTATGGTGATGAAGAATAAATTTATCACTATTTTTTTCCTTTTCCAACTTCTTCTTCCACGTGGAATATCTTCAAGGAGTCATTGGATATTTTCTACCAATCGGGGATCTCCCTTCACCACCCCCATGGGTGTGGTCTAAAAGGTTCTTAACAAGTCATATTACTACAAGACACTTACCTAGACAAAACTTAGATATGTCTTACCCAAACATTTTTGGTTCATCCCAACATTACCTTCTTGTGATGGACTAGCTTTTGGCATAATTTTGAGAATGAAATTTCTTTTAACATGTGTAGGATGTTATGGAGTGAACATTTGATGTTCTTGGTTATTCAATTTAATAAGCAAATCATGGTTTGGATATACAAATAATCAATTTTAACTCCACATGTATATATGGTGATGTTGCCATTTAACTTGGTTTTACATATTATAATGACATGAAGATAGTAACTGAATAGAGTTTTGATCTTATGAAATCACTTAAATTAGTTTGGAAATGGTTGAGAGTCGTTTGATGTTAATATTATAATTAATTATCCTAAATATGTAGCATGGTTGATTGATCAAATAATGGTATGTGTTACAAAATTTCAGAGAACATAGCTTGAGTGATTAGGATGCTATGGTCATAATTCAGGAATGATTAGACCATCTAATTAGAAGTTATAGATGTGTAAAGTTTGTGAAATATATGATATGTTTATGTATTTAGGACCAAGATTTATTCCTTTTAGCCTAAGTTTTAATAGTAGATAGTCTTGCACTTTGCTTGTCTTGAGGTGCCATGGATTCACGTGGCCCTATCCTGACCATTGCATGGGTTAGATTGGATGGCTTGAATCTTATGTTCAAGATCAAGAAGTTAGGACATAGTGGGAAAATCGAATAGAAATGTTGATCGCCGGTTCATGGGTGATCGTGATCTAGAGGGGAAAACGAAGCATTCAGTTGGCCTCTAGAATTTGTTAGGCTCTGTAATACCTATCTGCCCCTAGCAGTTTGTTTCTTTGCGACCACCCCTTGCAGTTTGTTTCTCCTTCGACATTTGCAGGTGGCACTAGAGAGAAGAAGAGGGAAATGGAGTATGAAATTGAAGAAGTTAAGGAAGAATGAGTGGAGGGGAAAATACTTTCTGTAGTTAGACAAAGCCAAAGAGCCACCTATCTTGCCTTCAACTTCAATCTCCATGGGAACAAAGTCAGTTTGATGGAGAAGGTTTTGGAGTCCTTTGGGGTAGAAGGAGGTGCCCATAGAGGCTATCAAAAATAGGAACAAGTTTGTGGTGGTGTTATGAAGCTTTGAAAAGCTTCAGATCCACTCAAGGATGAGCAAAGATAGGTCGTGTTTTTGCTCGGTCATAGCCTTAACTAGGGCGGTGACCTCACAGGGAATGGATCCGCAGTCAAAACTAGAGAGAGTATAGCAGTGGAGGTCCAAATGATGTAAACAAATTTGATGGTGTTGTTTTTTGTCTGAGGAAGAGCCACACCACTACTAGAATTGCTCGTCAGTGTAGAGCCCAATGACAGTGATGTGATCCTACGCATGCACAACACTGTAGGAAACAACACGTTGAATTGCAAAGGAACAAAGAAGCAAAACAGGTGGTTCAACTCTGACCTGACCGGCCAAATCAAGGCACCTCATAAGCCATGTGGCAGTGACTATTTGGCCACAAAAAGGTGCATCCCTCAGAAATTTACATATATTAGAGATATCACAGAAAATAGCAATGTTATCGAAAATTTACAGACAATATACCAAAATTCATAGAACAATGAGTAGAATAACATGGAACCATCATACTAGTGTTTTGATGCTTAAATAATAATGATATCATGTACATTGTATTACACTAGTTTCATGAGTAATACATATCAAATGTTTATCTTTTTTTTTTGTAACAATCAAACATATTAAAATATATCACTGGTTATTACAGGGTGTCCCTCTCCTCATACTCGATCGGCTGGCTGCAGGGCCAGTCACTGATTGTACAGAAGTACATTCATTAAGATAAAGGCTCCTAACCCAATTTGGAGGTCCGTTAAAGGCCTGGACCTGTGACGCGCACCAGAGTTGGAGTTTGGCCATTTTATCGGCAACTGAATTGCTTTCGCGGTTGGCGTGCTGTAATCTCACGCTCTCCGTCATCTTCTTCTTCACTCGACACAGCCAGTATGCTAACTTAGGGTAACGTTTTGCCTCCTCGCCGCACAGTTGCATTGCCAGCTTACAGTCGGTTTCCACGATACAACTACTCCATTCGTGTGCTTGAGCTTGTTCCAAGGCTTGGTGAATCCCTGCTAATTCCGCCGCGGTTACCGGAGAACAACCTATCTTCTTCGACCATCCCCCAAGCCACCGCCCTTGTGCGTCTCTAGCTACTGCCGCTATCGCAGCTTTTTTTCCTTTCACTGCTGCATCAACGTTCAGCTTGATCGTGCCCGGCTCCGGTGTCCTCCTGCTATGTTCTCTGTCCTGCCGATGACCAGTGTTTTGCCTCGCCCATGCTTCTGTAGTAACCGTAATGTCCTTCTGAATAAAGAGGAGCTGGTGTTCCATCGGCTTGACGTTGCCTTCAAATACTTCTGCGTTCCTAAATCTCCATATATTACTGCAAACACTTCCTTCATGAAATTTGAATTACCATATGCACTCTTCAACCAAAGCTCAATGGTATTCTGCCCAAAGAAGTCCGCCAGGTTACCGAACCTTAAGAAATGAATCCAGAAAGTCTTGACCTTCTCACAATCTCACAGCGCATGGATAACAGTCTCATCCTCCTTCTTACATCTAGGGCACAGACCGTCCATGGTCATGTGCCTTGTTGATCTACATGCATTAGTCAGAAGTGCCCCATGAGTAACCATCCATGCGAAGACTCATAATCTAGCTGGGACCTTCAGCTTCCAAACAACCCCCCAATCTCCCAGACAGCTGAGTTCCTTCCCTTCCCTTAGCACCTGGTAAGCAATTTTCGAAGAGAAATTTCCGTCTGTTGTGTGTATCCACGCTCTATAGTCGTTATGGTGCGTGATGTCTGGGACATCCAACGGCAGGATCTTGCTCACCATAATCTCATCCAACCAGGAATCCAAGAACTCTTTATCCCATTCGCCTGTGTCCAACACATGACTACTCACCATATGGTCCTGGAGCTCGTCAGGTATATCATGCTTACAGAAATCCTTCAGTTTAATACCTTCCTGCACCCATATGTCATGCCAAACATTGATCATATTCCCTCCCACCGGGATCATCATAGAATTGTAGAGAATGAATTGCTTCCCAGCAATTGTCGCCTGGCCTAGCCTGGATGCCGAGCACTTCTTCCCCACTACTGCATTAGCAAATCGTGGACGTATCACCTTGCAACAGCTAGACTCCCTCCCAATAGAAACCTCCCATGAATTCTTCATAAGCAGAGCTTCATTCCACTCCCTCATGGACTTGATTCCCAAGCCCCCCCCCCTAGACGTGTCGCTCGTAACCTTGTTCCAGGCCACCAAGGATACTGGCCTCATCTTGTAGCTTCCACCCCATGAACCTTCTAACGGTACCGTCGATTCTGTCACAGAGACTGAGAGGAAGGGTGGACGTTTGCATCGTGTAAGAGGGAATGGCTGTTAACGTGGATTTTTCCAAACACACTCTCCCTGCCAAAGACAAGGTCTTAGCTGCCCAAGCTTGTACCTTCCCTTCTACTTTGTTGATGATTTCTGAATAGGTTTGCTTGTTAACTCTGGAATGCAGAATAGGAACGCCCAGATACTTACCCAAGTTATCTGTAACACGGAATCTGCTTAACGACTTAATAGACCTTCACACTTCTCTTGGCACGCTCTTAGAAAAGAATATGTGAGACTTCTCGGCTGAAATCTGCTGGCCTGATGCATCACCAAACACCTTGAGACACTGTAGAATGGACCTCATCTAAGAACGGCTTGCCTGAGCAAACAGAATAAGGTCATCAGCGAAGCAAACATGGGCTATCTCGAATCCAGTTCTACCCATTTTGATAGGTATCCATCTCCCGTCTGTCACCCTCTCTTGAATCATCTGGGAGAGTCTTTCTAGGCAAAGAATAAACAAATAGGGAGATAACGGATCCCCTTGGCGCAGACCACGGCTTTCTTTAAAGGATCGAGACTGTCTACCATTCCAAACAATATTAGATGTGCCTTCTGTTATGGAGAACATGATGAATTGTCGAATACTTATCGGAATACCCACCATCTGCAGAGTTTCCTCAATGAACCTCCAAGACATTCTGTCATATGCTTTGGACAGATCTATCTTAATGGCCATAGTTTTAGCTCCCCTACTACTCCTCATGCCGTAAATGACTTCTTGAACCAGAGCAATATTATCCATAATTCTTCTTCCTGGAATGAAGCTGCTTTGCTCAGCAGAAATCCATTGAGGGATGAACTGTTTCAATCTCTCAACTATTAATTTGGAGGCTATTTTCAGAATGATGTTGTTAAGTGAGATCGGCCTGAGTTGCTCACATCTCTCAGGACGGGGAATCTTAGGAATAAGAACAATAGTAGCGTCACAAACACCTGCATCTGGCCGCCTTCCTTCAATTAAACTCTATATTGTATTAGTAACCGACTGACCCACGACTTCCCAGTTGCCTTGCAAGAACTCCACCGTAATTCCATCCGGTCCTGCCACCTTAAACGGTTTCATCCGCTTCAAGGTAGCTGCGACGTCCTCCGTTGTTGGTTTAATTGCAATAGACTTCAAGGCATCCAACGAATAAGCCTGGAACTGTCCAGGAACACTGGGGCAGTTCGACCTATTCCCTTCTTGGTGGCTCGGTGAGGATATCCTAGAAATGGGCGACAACCATATCCATTACCTCCACTTCATTAGTAACCCAACTTCCGTCACCATTCTTGAAGGAAGTGATAGTATTTTGCCTCCTTCTTTGGTTCACCCCGGCCTGGTAGAACCTGGTGTTGTTGTCCCCATTCTGGAGCCAGTGTATATGTGATTTCTGTTTCCAATCGTCTTCCTCCTTATTAATAAGGGTTTGTAATTCAGCCTGCATATCAACACACATTTGGTCAGTAATAGAATCATATTGTTCCGCAAGCATAAGCTGCAGGGATGCTATGTTTTGTTGGAGCCTTTGTTTCTCTTTATACTGGTGTTTCTTCTCTTGCTCTTCAAGCTTAAGTAGGTCCCACCTTGCCGTCTGGAGGGTTGCATAGAAGTCATAGGAATAAGCCCACTTCTCCTTTATCAGGGATTTGATCACGTCGTTTTCATTCCAGGACGCCTTCGCCACAAATCACTCCTTCCTGACCTCCTTTCTTCACGGTTTGAGCAGAAAAGGGTAGTGGTCAGACGATACCCTCGGCAGATGCTCCATAAACCAACTGGAGTACTCTGTAGTAAAGGCTTCATTCGCAAGCACACGATCCAACCTTTCCTGTAAGCACCCATGTTTGTAAGTGAACTGTGGTCCTAAAAATCCAAGGTTTGACAGACCAGCTTCCATGATTGTTTCCTTGAAGATTCTGGCTTCGGTGAAGTCGTATCTGTTGCTACCCGATTTCTCCGCCGGATATAAAGTAGTGTTGAAATCCCCCATCACAATCCACGGGCCATTGATACTTTCACTAGAATCAATAATGTGCTTCCACAGAAGCTTCCTTACTGTAGTATGAGGATTCACATAGACAAACGTAACAACCACCTTGTTCGCAACTCTACAGGTTACAAACTGTCTATGGCTGCTTATGATGTGGACAAGGTCCTCCTCGCCCTTCCAGCATATCCAAATACACCCTGCGAATCCTCTCGCTTCCACTCGAAAGGAGAAATGGAACCCCAGCTTCTTGATGGTTCAGATAGCGTCTCTTCCACTGATCCTGGGCTCAAGAATTGCAACTACATCTGTTTTATGTTCCCACATATAATTAGACACCATGGCACAACAATTTTTATTTCCGATTCCACGGACGTTCCAGCAAAGAAGGCGCATAAATAAACTCTGATCCGAGGTTGAGATATAACAGAAGACCCGGGTCCTAGCACTCCCCCTCGCTACTCTTGCCTGTAGAACAAACCTCCACATTCTTCTTACTCACCACTTCTGTCCCAGCCTTACCGTCAGTAGAAGGTATCGGGTTGGGAGGGCTCTCTTCTCCAGACTCCAGTTGGATAATTCTGCTGCTCCTCCTTCTTGTGATCGGATCAGGTGGTTTGGTCTTCCCCTTCCTCTTCATATGATTCCCGCTATTGAGTCCAATTTTTCGAGGTTGCAAGGATTTCTCCTTCTCTCGCTCTCCTTTTTTATTCTTGTTCTTCTTCAGGCGTGATGATACAGTGGACTCCCTATTAGGTGGTTGTGCAGCATTCTCCTCCATAACAACCTCATTAACCGTAGTCTCATCTTCCTCCTCCACCATGATCAGCTGGTCGACTTCCGGGTTCACCGCAATATGTCTGTTCTTTGTCGTCTGCTTCTCTTTCTGAGGATTATCCGATGTGGCCTTTGTCTCCTTGTGAGTATTAGTTATATCTCTGAGTACTCTCCCTTCATCCGTCGATGTGCCCTCTTTGGTCATCGATTTCTTCTTACGCCAGATTTTCCCCGGTGCCGCCGTAGCTTCAGTGTTTTTCCTCCGGCTCATCTCCCCTCCAGCATCCTCCACATGTTCTTCCCTTTCCTCCTGTTGCAATCCCGCAAATCGATTTGTTCCTGATGTGGGTCATTTGGGACTAATCCTTTCCTTCATATTTGGCCGTCTTATGTGCACCTTCTTCGACCTTTGTTGTTGCCATTCGTTTGCCGTCTCTATCCCGGTAGGCTGGTTTTCACTATGCGGGTTCTCTGCAGCTTGACCGTTCATTGTCCCATCCGTCGGAATCGGTTCCCTATAGTTCTTGGATATGTGGCCTTCTCGTCCGCATCTTGCGCAGGCCCAAGGCAAACCCTCGTATATGACTTCATACTCGATGCCATTGATAAGGATAGACAACGTCAGATCCTTGGAAGTGTCTATCTCAACCGCCAGCCTCGCAAATCGACTGCGTGATCTGTTCTCCGTATGGGCGTCCACTTTCACCAGGCAGCCCAAGGCCATACTCAGGAACTCGAACATGGTAGGTACGTACAGATGAAGTGGCAAGTTCATGATCCTTACCCATGTAACCATGTAATCTGGTAAATCTTCTGACGGTATGAAGTTAGGGTACCATTCCCACACAAGCACATTGCAGCCAAAAATTTTCCAAGGACCCCCTACCAGAGCCGCATTGAAATCCTCCTTACAAGAAAGTTGCACCACAAAGTGTCCATGTTCGAGTTCGAACATATTGAATCAGCCCTTGATCCTCCACAGGAGCTTCAGTCTATCCCTAAGGGTCATGTAACCAATCTCGGTCCCTAGCATTCTTACCACCACCGCGTACCTCCATGGGCGCACGAGATCCTCCTCCGCATTTGGGTCGATCTCCAACGCCGGGGTTCCGTCGACTTCCTCGAGAGAAACCACACCTAACGGCAGGTTATCCTCGAACAACTTATCAAGGAAGAAGTACTCCATATGTTCTCCTGCAACTTCCTTCCCTGTGCTCGCATCGTTCCTTTTCGTCACGCAAGCGTAAGATGCCCCATCCGCCTTGCCTGCTGCCTGAGTCGGTATCTTCGCACCACCAGAACTGGTCTCTGTGGCCTGCGCCTCAGACTCCGATGGTTCCTCCAGGTTGGTATGTGTTTGTCCTTGTTCACGCATGCCTGCCACCGAGAAGTTGAGTCCGATCTCAGGGATAGAAAGAGTTGTAGTTCCTTTGCGTCTCCCTGCGCTTCTCTTCTGCTTCTGTAAAACCTCCCCGCCGCTTCCGCCCGTCATACTCCCTGTCTCCTTGTCCGCCTTATTCGAATCTGCTCCCGAATCGAAAACTCGATCATCACCTTCCCCCTCGGGATCGCCCCCCGATCGCCCCCTCCAACCCTAGCGCCACCATATTGGTGATATCAAATGTTTATCTAAAATTATGATAATGCATCAAAAACTCTATAATCATTTTTAGAACTCATGTGAAGTCCAATGTGATGGGTTTAAAGCTTATATTCACATAATTACCTTCATATGACTAATTAGGGCTGATAGCCCTACATGAAATATAATAAATATGTCCATGATCAATAAATCTTGGAATTTGCAAAATATGTGCAGTACATGTAACCTCATACATTAGTTTTATACATGAATTCATGTTTAATGAAGATGACTTTAATACATGGTTTGTAATCCTAATAATACTAATGAATGTGACATAAGGTTAATATGTGAACCTAATGATGTGAAATATAACTAACAATTAATGAACCTTAATTTGGAACACACCGGAAAATAATACCATTAAGATAATCCCAAGACAAGAAGACAACTAATGATGCACATTCCTAATGACATAAGTAAAACCCTTAAATGGACATGCTATGGTTAAGATGATGTGAACTTGATGATGGTACATGTGATGTTGTATTGATTAGGGGTTTATAAGGATATATCAGGAATGTGGTATAGGTTGTCTTGGTTCAAGGTATGCCTTTACCTCTTACGTGGCCTACTATATAGTATGATTTTATTATATATGTACAAAGACTTTCATATGATATTGGATGAAATAATTTTTCTTGTATGTTAACTTTTTTATATTCTATATATAGTCTTGAACTCATGAATCATAATATATTTGTTCCATTATATCTAATCACTTCAACTCTTTGGTACTAAACTGTTGGATAGTAAGTACTTCACTCCTTTGGTAGTTTAGTACTTTATAGTGATCCAACTCTTTGGCAGTAGATCAAATTTGATAAAATCCAACTCTTTAGTAGTAGATCATAAAGGCCGTTAGTGCATTCAATTCTCATGTAGTAAATGCATGGATGATATAATGGAAAATGTATCTAAAATATGTGTTCTCTTTTTTTACAAACATGTTTGTTCAAACATGCATTTTGTTGCACATTTGTTTATTGCTACCTATTTTTTATATTCATCTTCTTTCCAAGGCATATTATGCAAGAGGTATATAAAATAATATGTAGGCATACTCAACACAATAGTTTTGTATATTTTTCTGATGTGTACCACTAGTAATCTCTTATTTAGGTGATGTAGACATATGATCTTGAAGACTCAGGATAGTTGAGAGTTGTATGGTGAGTAGATGTATAGGTGGACCTATTGCCTAAAGATCATGTTGTAGATCATAGTATTGATGTGGGATTTTATTGCACTAACAAACTCACTCGGGGTTGAAATCCCCGAGCTTTTACCAAAACCAAAGTGCAATAATACCACCCGCAAGTGGACGAGTCTTATCGCAGTATAGTTAAGGATCGAACTGAAAGGACAACATTTTTAAGAATCCTTGTCCGTCTAATCTAGTTTGAGTTAAGACTAATATTTAGAATGATTGTTGATTTGAGGTTAATTAAACTAGTTGTGAGAAAGAAAAAGCTAAATTAAAGTTGAATTTAGATCAATGATATGGAATCCCTGGGATGGTATCGAGTTTCACCACCGCTACACACGCAAACACATTCAAACACAAACTATCCAGGCAAGATAAAATGATCCAAATAGAGCTGCTGTAGAACCCCCCATACGGGTGTTAGGTTCGCGTAAGCATCACCTTAGGCATCAGATGTCTCGTCACCAACCGGATCACTTACTTATGGCTCCGAAGATACAAAAATCCAACGAAGGTTGTGGGCCCCCTATACAGGCGTTAGGCACACAGAAGCATCAATGAAGGCTAGATGGATCATCCCCTCACGGATCATGCACTTACGACCTTGAAGAAATCCCATTCTATTTCTAGTTTGGGAGTCAACCACTTTAATTGATAAGCAAGGAGGTGATAGATCTACAAACTAACATCGACGATAAATAAGACGATACAAAATCCAACTAAGGCTGTGGTCCTCCCTCAGGGATGTTTAGACCACAGAAGCGTCACCATAGGCTAGATGTCTCGTCCTGTCATAGATCATACACTTACAACCTCAAGGAATCCTATCAGAAGTTCTTGTCAAGGAGTCGAACTTGTAAACCGCCATTCCATCCCATATGTAGAAGATTTTGCAATAAAGGACAGAACAAGATGAAA
This sequence comes from Alisma plantago-aquatica, assembly GCA_963693085.1. Lineage (NCBI taxonomy): Eukaryota > Viridiplantae > Streptophyta > Magnoliopsida > Alismatales > Alismataceae > Alisma > Alisma plantago-aquatica. The sequence continues at coordinate 1,929,128,110 of OY856409.1, read as the reverse complement.
GCAAGTAGATAATCAACTACAAACGTACCAACTAACAATGAAATCGAAAGTTGTATACATTGCCATGGAGAGTTTAACAAAAGAACATGATTTGCATGGGCAGCGGAGCTAATCCCCTCACCCCAGCAAAAGGGTACTACTCGCTCATGATGCGTGAAACAAGAAGAATAAGAAAGAGAGAGAAATCCACCATGAACTCGGTGTAGAAGGTAGTCACAGTTTGGTGAAGAAGATACAACCTTCTACATCATGTCAGAGCAGATCTGGATGTGAACAGGAGATGCCAAGACAGACTGGACAGTCTCCCTCGCTCCGTCTTCTTTCTCTCCTCACCTCCTTGGTTATAGCACAGGTAGTAGGTGGAATGAGACTGGTGTGGACGGTACTAGATTTGGATCGGACCTGTGTACAGGCATCCTGTCGGCGTCCCAGAACCGATCCCCTCAAATGGGACCCTAATGGTCCTATTTATAGGCACAAGACTGGTCTTCATGTTTTTGGTATGTTTCCAGTCCAAACAGTTTTGGGGGATATTTTTGTTCAAACGGTCTTGTAAAATCTGACCAAACGGTCTTGGTGCTTAAACGGTCTGGGGACTTTTTCCCAAACGGTCTTGAGAAAAAGAGGAGCAAACAATTTTGGATTGTTAAGTCCAAACGGTCTCACATATTGTTTGCTTTTCTCCAAATTGTCTTGTGTAAAAAGGGAAAACGGTCTTCACATACCCCCCCCCAAACAGTCTTCGTCTTTGGGCAAACGGTCTGGAATCTCAGTAGATGCCCAAATGGTCTTTGAATCCATCCATACGGTCTTCAGTTTCTCAAATGGTCTTCACATATTCTGCAAACAGTCTTCACAGCAGGTTCATTCGGTCTTCACAAAGCCAGTAAGAGACCATACGGTCTTCACGTTGACCGATCCAAATGGTTTGCTGCTGGGATCTCAAACGATCTTGTCTGAGATCGAATAGCTGCTACTCTGTCGGAAGATGGGCTTGAGGGACAAGACGGAAGGCGAGGGCAATGTGGTTGAAGGTAATAGGTACGGGGGATGGAGGTCACAACAGTAGGGTTGCAGGAAGTAGAAGACGACGCACCACGCCCGTGCTGAGGCACCACAGTTGTGGTGATGCTGCTGCCCCACAACCGTGCTGCCCCGTACGGGCGTGGCGCCTAAAGAAATGAGCTCTGATGGAGGTACACCACGGTCATGGCCTGCCAATATGGTCATGGTTGGGCTGCCGTCCCACAGCCATGCCGTCTTGCACGGGCATGGCAGGTGAGGAAGGATAGACACTAAGGTTGGTTCACCACGGTCGTGGCCTCACCACAGGGTCGTGGCGAGGGTAATGGACCATGGTCGTGGTCATCCAAAACGGTCGTGGCCGTGGCTTTGCTTCAAGGTCTTGCACTGCTCGATCCCTCACAGCTAGGTTATGCCTCCAATCGGCCTCTTCTAGTCCATTAGTCTTGAGACCGAATGGGCTCAAACGATCTTGAGACTGAATGGGTGGATTTGCTTGGTTAGATTGATTGGTCACAACCAAGGGTGAGTGAGGATGGGCCCCAGCTAATTTTTCAACTATATCAAGGCCTGCATTAAATCAACATAAATTCGGTTAAAACCTTGATAATCGAATCAATTAAGTAATTTTGCATATTATGATGCATTTTGATATATAATGAGTGAAATTAAATGTGTTGAGTTGAATTTGTCCAAAAAATGATAATTGAATTCCCTGGTGAATAAGCATTCATCAAAACACCATGAACTTAAACGTTGCTCATCCTCGAGTAACACAAAATCTGAAACGGTCACCTTATGAATACTTTCGACTCAAGTGATTGCTTCATCTTTACATCATGATTGTTTTCTTTCTGCTCAGGATGACTCAACATCTCAACTTCCTGAGATCACTGAACACATCTTACCATATCTTCGTTCCTAAGTTTATTTTCCAATATCACTTCCTCCTCACTTTTTTCATCAACGAGCATGTCAAAGAGTTTTGTAGGAGTCTAGAGACACCCACATAACAACAAGTGTGCATTCGATCTGACACTGGTGTTTTTCAAGATAGGGTAGGCAATCATTGTTCCATTAGGTAGAAAAGGGAGAGAAAGGTGGTGTGAAAGTAAGAAATAAATCTCTCCTCTATTCGACTCAAGATTTTTATTTTTTGAAGTGCAATTTCATTTATTGCATTTTTTGTGTGAATCTCTCCTCTATTCAACTCGAGATTGCATTTCTTTTTGTGTGTACTTTGGCATCTTTTGTTTGCAAATCTCACCTCTATTCGACTCGAGATTGCATTTTTGGTGGTACGCCCCTGTTTAGTTGTTAGGGGTATGGATGGAGTGGATATAGATGGAAGTGGCATGCCACCCCGAACTTAGGGTTTGACACAAATTTGGCTATTTTTGTTTCTTTTTGATGAATGGAGGGATACGAAGATGATATAAGAGGTGTAGAAGAGAGTTCAGATCAGAATGCAACTTGATTTACGATTCAGTGCACCGGGTTGGTCTCTTTATCATACTCTGCTCAAATAATGACTCGATGAGGGTCCGGTGGAGATTCCATGTTATTGTTCCACTAGTTAGTTAGGAAGCACGACATGTTTGATCCCTATCAGTTCGACATACGCTTGTCATTTTTGCATAAGAATCATGATGTTAGGAATCATAAGCTTCACAAGATGATTTCAATCAAAAGGTTTTGTTTCAAAAAGTGGTCCTTTTGGGGATTTACTTCGAATAAGGAGGAGATAATGATTTAAAATGCATAGAAGGTTAGAGAGTGAATTTTAATGAAATAGGAAGTGTCAAAAATTCATCAAGTATCTGTTCAATTTCATTGGAAAACTTTAAAGAATTTTGAAAAATTTTGAATTTTTTTTATCAAGAATGTGACAGTGAATACTTAAGTATGAAAAGGATGGGTGTAGGTGGAAAGTGTGGTACATACCACCCACCCTCCACCCCAAACTTAGAGATTTGCTCCTCCCGAGAAAACCCTAAATCCAAGATGGAGGGGAAAATTCATGCTAGAATGACCACCAGATGTGGTTACGTTCCAATCAACGTGCATCCTCTTATCTAAAAATCTCAAAGGTAAAGATTAGATCTTAAAATAGCATCTTGCGATGCGAATTTTATTTAATGAAAAATTAACTAGAAGGTAAAAACAAAATTGAAGAAACATTCTAATTTGAAAAGAAAAGTAAAACAAATTTATTGATCGGGTTGCCTCCCGACAAGCACCTTTGTTTTATGTCGATGGCTCGACTGAATCCTTCAGCTTCACAGTGGATCCTTTGGATTGGTGAGTTCCAACATTTCTTTAGTGTCTATTTCAGTTGAGGTAAAATATCTCTTTAAGCGGTGACCATTTGTTACAAATTCACCTGACTTTTCACTCCATAATGAGAAGGCACCATATGGGGAGATGCTCTTGACGATGTATGGTCCAGACCAGCGTGATCAGAGTTTTCCTGGGAATAACTTCAACCTTGAGTTGAATAGTATAACTTGGTCTCCCACTTGTATGTCTTTTCTTTTCAGATGTCCATCGTGCCAAAGTTTTGTGCGTTCTTTGTAGATTCGTGCATTCTCATAAGCTGTCATCCTGAGTTCATCCAGCTCTTGGAGTTGTAGAATTCTGGTTTGGCCTGCTTCTTTCATATCATAGTTCAGTTGTTTAATTGCTCACCATGCCTTGTGTTCCAGTTTGACTGGAAGGTGGTAAGCCTTTCCATATATAAATAGAAAAGGTGTAGTCCCGAGGGGAGTTTTATAAGTAGTTATATAGGCCCATAATGCGTCATTAATTTTGACCGACCAATCTTTCCGATTGCGGCCTACTGTCTTTTCTAAGATACTCTTGAGTTGATGATTAGAAACCTGGACCTGTCCACTTGTCTGTGGATGGTAAGGTGATGCTACGTTGTGAGTAACACCATACTTTCTCAGCAGTGCTTCGAAGTTTCTTTTAAGGAAATGAGACCCTCCATCAGATATCACAGTTCGTGGTACTCCAAAATGGGGGAAAATGATATCTTTGAATAATTTGATGACGGGTTTGGAATCACTAGTGATGGTTGGTATGGCTTCAACCCATTTTGATACGTAGTCTAGCGCCACTAGGATGTATGAAAATCCATGAGAAGATGGGAATGGACCCATGTAGTCCACCCCCCAAGCATCGAATATCTCTACTTCTTGCCATGGATTCAATGTCATCTCATCTCTCTTTGTTATATTACCTATTCTTTGACATTTGTCACATGATAGAACAAAGTTGTAGGAATCCTTGGATATAGTTGTCCAAAAGAATCCACTTTGCAAAACCTTTACCGTAGTCTTCTTAGAACTCATGTGGTCTCCAACTGGGCCAAAGTGGCAGTGCTCTAGAATGAGTTTTGCTTCTTCCTCATTGATACATCATCTGTAAAGACCATCAACACAAAGCTTAAAGAGATATGGATCATCCCAATGATATTTCTTCACATCATGCATGAATTTCTTTAGGGCATTTCCGGTGCATTGAGGCTGGATAACCCCAGTAGCAAGGTAGTTCACAAAATCTGAGTACCACGGTACAACTTCTAAGACCTTCATTAGTTGATCATCCGACAGGGAATCATTGATCAGAATCTTCTCAGTATTCAGAGTGTGGATGCGACTGAGGTGGTCTGCTACAACATTCTCTGTACCCTTTTTATCTCTTATCTCTAAATCAAATTCTCGTAATAGGAGGATCCATCTAATCAACCTAGGTTCTGCATCTTTCTTTTCCAGAAGGTAACGAATGGCAGTGTGGTCTGTGTAGATAATGACCTTCGAACCAATTAGGTAGAATCTGAACTTGTCAAAGGCATACACGACTACTAGAAGTTCTTTCTCAATAGTTACAGAATTCCTCTGGGCTTCATCGAGAGTTTTAGATGCATAATAGATGACATAATGTATCTTCTCTGTATATTGCCCTAAAACAGCATCCACAACATAGTCACTGGCGTCGCACATAATCTCAAAAGGGTGGTTCCAGTTGGGAGCTCTAATGATGGGTGTTGTTGTGAGAGCCTGCTTTAGTGTGTTGAAGCTTTTGACACATTCTTCATCAAAATTGAATTCAACATCTGTTAGTAACAAATTTGTCATTGGCTTGGTTATCTTTGAAAAGTCCTTTATGAATCTTCTGTAAAATCCTACATGACCTAGGAAAGCATGGACTTCTTTTACATTTGTTGGAATAGCCAGTTTAGAAATCACTTCAATCTTGGATTTATCTACTTCAATTCCTCTATTGCTGACCCTATGGCCGAGGACAATGCCTTCCTTTACCATAAAATGGCACTTTTCCCAATTCAACACAAGATGTGCTTCTTCACAATGTTTGAGGACCAGTGAGAGGTCCTTTATACATGAATCGAATGAATCTCCATATACAGAAAAATCATCCATGAAAACCTCCATAATTGTTTCAGTAAGACCAGTGAATATGGCAACCATGCAACGTTGGAAAGTTGCAGGTGCATTATAGAGGCCACACGACATTCTTTTAAATGTGTATCTTCCAAATGGGTAGGTAAAAGTAGTTTTCTCTTGGTCATCTGGATGTATGGGTATTTGATAGAATCTAGAGTAACCATCTAAATAATAAAAATATTCTTGGTAAGCCAACCTTTCTAGGACTTGATCAAGGAAGGGCAATAGAAAATGATCTTTTCGAGTTGCCTTGTTCAATTTTCTATAATCTATGCACATCCTCCACCCTGTGACTGTTTGAGTGGGGATAAGTTTATTGTTTTCATTCCGTATAACAATTGTTCAACCTTTCTTCGAGACTACATGCACTAGTCTCACCCATGGAGAATCTGATATTGGATAGATTATTCCAGATGTGAGCAGTTTAATGACCTCACGACAGACCATTTCCTTCATATTTGGATTCAATTTCCATTGATGCTCAATAGTAGGCTTATGATCTTCCATCATGGGGATCTTGTGCATACACATCGCTTGACTGACCCCAGTGAGGTCACTCGTTTTATAACCGATGGCTTTCTTTCTTTCCCTTAATTCCTTCAGGAGTTTATCTTCTTGTTCAGTAGTTAGATTAGAATTTATAATAACTGGGCAAACTTTGAGGTCGTCTAGAAACACGTACTTCAGTCCCTCGGGCAGGGGCTTCATTTCGGGAGCCTCTGGGTTTTTACATGTTTCTTCTGTAGTTTCCATAGCTTTGAGTTCTTCACTAGTGGCTTCAATGTCTTCTTTAGCAGAGTAGAGGGATTCGATGCAATCCTTTACTTGTTCATCAATTGGTTCATCAACTGATGGGTTTGTTAGAGCAACTTCTAAAGGATCATCTGATTCATGATGCTCTTGAGTTAGAAGTGACATTTTCTCAATGCAGTGAATCAGATAGACTTCATCTTGCATACTTGGTCTTCTCATACTTTCAAAAACTTTAAATTCGAGAGTTTCTTTGCCTAATCTGAGTAGTAAGGTGCCAACTTCAACATCAATTAAGGCTCTTGCAGTGGCGAGGAACGGACAACCAAAGATGAGAGGATATCTGGTGTCTTCTTTTATGTCCATAATGACAAAGTCACATGGAACATATGTGTCCTTGCCTACCTTGATCGGGATATGTTCGAGGATTCCTAACAGACATTTTATCGAATTGTCTGCAAGCTGTATAGTCATGCCAGTAGGAAGCAATTCTGCAAACCTTAGTCTTTTGCACAGGCTAAGTGGCATAATAGAGATGCTTGCGCCGAGATCTGCCAATCCTTTCTTACATGATGAGTCGCAAATGTGACATGAAATTCTAAAGGATCCTGGGTCTTTTTGTTTCTTAGGCATCTTGCTCAATATGATATCAGATGTAGTTGTCGCCAGTTTTACTATCTCATACTCTTCAGTTATATACTTCCTGGTGAGGAGTGACATTAAGTACTTCGTCCAGGCTGATATCTCAGCTAGAGCATTGAGAAAAGGTATATCAACATGAAGTTTCTTCATAGCTCCTTTAAACTTATTGAATATGGTATCAAGCTTTGTTTTCCGTAGATGAGCTGGAAAAGGTATACAAGGTTTGTACACAGGGATATCAGGTTCTGGAGTCTCAGTCTCTTCTTCTTCTTTAGAAGTCTTCTTAGAAGTTCCTTTTCATGACTTATCATCTTTTGATTGAGTCTCTTGTGTTTTTGGGTCTTGGGCAATCATAGGTTCATCCTCATCTGTAATAACCACATGTGTCTTTTCAGAGGGATCCAAATAGTCTTTCCCTGACCTAGTGGTGACCGCCTTCAACTGTTCAGGAGAATTAGGATTGTTCTCGGGTTGGCCAACAAAGACTCCAGCAGGTGGCTTTATGCTAGCTGCGAGTTGAGCTAATTGAGCTTCAATAGCCTTCTGCTGAGCTTGTTGGTTAGCTATCATGGTTTGCTGAGTTTGCGACATCTTTTCAATGGCTGATAGCTTGTCATCAGGAGAAACGTGACCTACTTGCTGTCCTTGTTGTTGATTAAGATTTTGGTACTGAGAGTTATTTTGGTAATTGTTGTAGTTCCTATTCTAAAAGTTCCCCTTGAAATTTCCTTGATTCCCAAAATTCTAATGTTGATTATACTGGAATCCTAGTGGGCCTCGTGGTTGATTGTTTGAACCAAATTGATGCCAGTTTACTACTCCAGAGGGGTTTCCATATTCAAAACCAGGATGATTCCTATTCTGATTCAGATTGTAATAAATTTGACTAGGAATGGTGTTGATAGAATTAAGATTTTCCATTTGACCATTATCTCCTTGGCTGCATACATTGCTCAGAACAACATCATAGAGAACATTACATGATAAAGTGGAATGATCGGTGCTCTTACATGCTTCACAGAATAGGGAAGCAGACTTAACCTATTCCAGTTGTCGAGTGGGTGAACGTCCTCTTCCAATAGCAGCAAGAGATGATTCAATATGGTCTTGCTTGGCAACTAGGAGTTTCAAGGTTCCAGCGATAGACTTGTACTTGGGAGTAGCTTCGACCATAGCTACTTTCAAAACTCCTTTACCTACAGATCTACCCTAATTGGCTTGATTTTCTTCTCCCAGGGTGATGACTCTCCATGCGCTGTCATAACTTTGACACATGAAGTTTCCTCCAAATGAGGAATTGAGGAATCTCTTAATATCATCATCCACACCCCTATTGAAAATATCAATGAGTTGGTTCTTAGGAATTCTATGGTGTGGACACTTGCATAGAAGCTCTTTGCATCTATCCCAAGCTTCAGTAAGGCTTTCTCCAGGAACTTGAGTGAAGTTTGTTATTCACCCTCTGATTTCATATGTGAGAGATGGGGGATAGAACTTCTCTAGAAACACATTTTGGAGTTGTTCCCAAGTGGTGCTGGGTATCTCACTTTGCAGCGAATTGTACCAACTTATGGCTCTATCAACAAGGGAATACTTGAAGAGGCAGAGTCTAATGGAATCATCTATGACTCCATTTTGTTTTGTCATGGCACATAGATCGATAAATATCAGAAGATGTTCTTGGCTATCTTCTCCTTCCTTGCCATAGAAAGGGTTATTCTGAAGCAGGGTGATCTAATGAACTCTTATCTCAAAATTGGTAGTGTTGATAGGAGGAGGTTGTACTGGATGATGAACATTTGCAGCTTTCGGGATTGAGAACTCTCTAAGATCCTTTTGTAGTTTAGCTACTTGTACTACTGCTTGCGCTGCTAGGATTTCCTGTTGAACTATAGACCTGGCTTCTTGCATGAGCCTCTCACTTTATGCATTGATGGCTTGAGCCACCCTTCTGGCTACCTCTTCTTCTTGAGCCATCCTTGCTTGATTTTCCCTGATCTGACGATGAAAGGTTCTATATATCTCGGGATCAAAGCTTGTTGTTAGTCCGGGGCTGTCCGAACGGTGCATGCACTATGCCTTGGATTGTACCTGAAAACAGAAAGATTTCAAGAGTGAGAACCACAGAGTCGAGTCAAATTCAAGTAGATGATCGATTTCTTCAAAAGAAAAAGCAAAATCCTAAATTAGTCTTAAAAGAACTAGATTTGACTAACTAATTCCGTTTCCCCTGGCAACGGCGCCATAATTTGACGTGGGATTTTATCGCACTAGCAAACTCAGTCGGGGTTGAAATCCCCGAGCTTTTACCAAAATGAAAGTGCAATAATACCACCCGCAAATAGACAAGTCTTATCGCAGTATAGTTAAGGATCAAACCCAAAGGAAATTTTTTTAAGAATCCTTGTCAGTCTAATCAAGTTCGAGTTAAGACTAATATTTAGAACGATTGGTTGATTTGAGGTTAATTAAACTAGTTGCAAGAAAGTAAAAGCGGAATTAAAGTTGAATTTAGATAAATAATATGGAATCATTGGGATGGTATCGTGTTTCACCAGCGCTACACACACAAACACATTCAAACACAAACTATCCAGGCAAGATAAAATGATCCAAATAGAGCTACTGCAGAACCCCCCATACGGGCGTTAGGTTCACGTAAGCATCACCTTAGGCATCAGATGTCTTGTCACCAACCGGATCACTTACTTACGGCTCTGAAGATACAAAAATCCAATGAAGGTTGTGGCCCCCCTATACAGGGGTTAGGATTACATAAGCGTCACCGAAGGCTAGATGGCTCATCCCCTCGCAGATCATGTACTAATGACCTTGAAAAAATCCCATTCTATTTCTAGTTTGGGAGTCAACTACATTAATTGCTAAGCAAACAGGTGATAGATCTACAAACTAACATCGACGATACAAAATCCAACTAAGGCTGTGGTCCTCCCTCATGGATGTTTAGACCACAGAAGCGTCACCATAGGCTAGATGTCTCGTCCCGTCATGGATCATACACTTACAACCTCAAGGAATCCTATCAGAAGTTCTTGTCAAGGAGTCGAACTTGTAAACCGCCATTCCATCCCATATATAGAAGATTTTGCAATAAAGGACAGAACAAGATGAAAGCAAGTAGATAATCAACTACAAACGTACCAACTAACAACGAAATCGAAAGTTGTATACATTGCCATGGAGAGTTTAACAAAAGAACATGATTTGTATGGGCAGCGGGGCTAATCCCCTCACCCCAGCAAAAGGGTACTACTCACTCATGATGCGTGACACAAGAAGAATAAGAAAGAGAGAGAAATACGCCATGAACTCGGTGTAGAAGGTAGTCACATCTCGGTGAAGAAGATACAACCTTCTACATCATGTCGGAGCAGATCTGGATGTGAACAGGAGATGCCAAGACAGACCGGACAGTCTCCCTCACTCCATCTTCCTTCACTCCTCACCTCCTTGGTTGCAGCACGGGAAGTAGGTGGAATGAGACTGGTGAGGACGGTACTGGATTTGGATCGGACCTGTGTATAGGCAGCCTATCGGCGTCCCAGAACCGATCCCCTCAAATGGGACCCTACTGGTCCTATTTATAGGCACAAGACTGGTCTTCATGTTTTTGGTATGTTTCCAGTCCAAACAGTTTTGGGGGATATTTTTGTTCAAACGGTCTTGTAAAATCTGACCAAACGGTCTTGGTGCTTAAACGGTCTGGGGACTTTTTCCCAAACAGTCTTGAGAAAAAGAGGAGCAAACAATTTTGGATTGTTAAGTCCAAACGGTCTCACATATCATTTGCTTTCCTCCAAATTGTCTTGTGTAAAAAGGGCAAACGGTCTTCACATACCCCCACCCCAAACGGTCTTCGTCTTTGGGCAAACGGTTTGGAATCTCAATAGATGCCCAAATGGTCTTCGAATCCATCCATACGGTCTTCAGTTTCTCAAACGGTCTTCACATTTTTTGCAAACGGTCATTACAGCAGGTTCATTCGGTCTTCACACAGCTAGTAAGAGACCAAACGGTCTTCACGTTGACCGATCCAAATAGTTTGCTATTGGGATCTCAAACAGTCTTATCCTGAGATCAAATACCTACTACTCCACCGGCGGACGGGCTTGAGGGACAAGACGTAAGGCGAGGGAAGCATGGCTGAAGGTAGCAGGTGCGGGGGATGGAGGTCACAGCAGCAGGGTTGCGGGAGGTAGAAGACGATGCACCACGGCCGTGCTGAGGCACCACGGTCGTGGTGATGCTGCTGCCCCACGGCTTTGCTGCCCCGCACAGGCATGGCGCATGAAGAATTGATCTATGATGGCGGTGCACCATGGTCATGGCCCACCAATACGGTCATGGTCGGGCTACCATCTCATGGCTGTGCCGCCTTGCACGGGCATGGCTAGTGAGGAAGGACATGCACTAAGGTTGGTTCACCACGGTCGTGGCGAGGGCAATGGACCACGGACGTGGTCGTCCAAAATGGTCATGGCCGTGGCTTTGCTTCAAGGTCTTTCACTGCTCGATCCCTCACAGCTGGGTTATGCCTCCAATCGGCCTCTTCTAGTCCATCGGTCTTGAGACCGAATGGGCTTAAATGATCAAGAGACCAAACGGGCTCATACGGTCTTGAGACCGAATGGGCTCAAACGGTCTTGAGACTGAATGGGCTCAAACGGTCTTGAGACCGAATGGGTGGATTCGCTTGGTTAGATCGATTGGTCACAACCAAGGGCGAGTGAGGATGGCCCCCAGCTGATTGTTCAGCTTTATCAAGACCTGCATTAAATCAACATAAATTCGGTTAAAACCTTGATAACTGAATCAATTAAGTAATTTTGCATATTATGATGCATTTTGATGTATAATGAGTGAAATTATATGTGTTGAGTTGAATTTGTCCAAAAAATGATAATTGAATTCCCTGGTGAATAAGCATTCATCAAGTATGTGTATGTGTAAGAGTTTACTAATCAATGTGTGGAATCAATTTGTAATAATTATTTTTGTAACTATATGTTGAATGGTGAGCTAGTGTTGTTTTAATTTGTTTATTGTTCATGTGCATGTGTTACTTTTTTTTATTTGACTCACTTTATTTTTATCTTCTTGGTTTAGTGTGTGAAGTTGAATTGGGATTCTCATTGAGGTGAGGGTTTCAATTTGGACATGACATGCATTGTCAAGGCGTTGAAAATCTAGGGATGTCACATTTTACTAATTAATTAGCTTTGACCCTAATTAAGCACTCTAGAATCATATAAGTCTATTTGATGAAAGTAAATAGATGAAAATAAAATAATGTAGAAAATTAACTAAGAAAAACATTAAATGGATTAATCAAATACTTAATCTATAAGTGATGAAATAAAATATCAAATGTGTTGAAAATATGAAATTAATGTTCAAATTGGGATCCTCATATATTAATTAGACTACATGTTAAGTTTTATGCCGATCATACCCCCTTTCTCATTATCCCCTTCCCATTAGTTTCCCTCAGCTCAAGCCTCTTCCATCCATGTGAACCCTAGATGTCGGATATTTTTATCTCCTTCATCCAGCCACCATAGCATAAAGTGGTATTCATCAGCCTTGACAGTGATCAAAATCAACAAACTCCTACATTGTCCATTTACAAGTACAATGCAACTCTTAATAGGCTGGCCATGAGCAACTACCTTCACCCTTTTTCAAAAACCCATCACCACTGCCTCCACTCTACCCACAACTCCCATGCAGACCTGAAATATCTCGATGGCCAGCATATAAACTTGGCGGTGGCATATCTCAGCTACACCAAATCTAAACACTTCCAAAGAGAAATATTTACTCCTAACTTTATTCTAGACCCTAACCAACGCATGTGCAACCCATCCTTCAAAACAAAGTGAAGACAACTGGTGTGGTGGACTGCTAAACCGACTGTCCTCTGTTGGTACCTCATGTGTCTTTGGAAGTGAAATCTTTAACCCTCATTCCTTCCTTGATAACTCCACAATGATGAAGAATATTATTGGAAAAGATCTCTAGTAATACCATATCTGTAGGACATGATGTCATCCAAATATCACTACCACTTGCCAGATCTCGTCAACCTAGATTCACTCTGCCATGTGAGATCTGATCATCTGGAGGCATGTTTCCTCTCTCGTGTATCTCATTTTGGTAAAAATAACTATAGATGTTTATATGGTAACTTGGAAATGAAACAAAGATATTTTCATTAGGAACACACACTAGTTCTCATTTGCATATAATCATTTTGCATGGGATATCGAATTCAATACGATCATCAACTATGGGTCTAAAAAGTATACTAAACCATGGCTTAGGCAATGACTTTTCTTGCTAACTAAACACATTAAAATTAGTTTCTATAGTTAAACTACTTCTTAGCTATTAAACCCACCCATGTCCATGTTAGTATATACATATACATAATATGGATATATTCATATTACAAGTAGTTACCCACACAATCTATAATTTTGTAGAGATCAATTAGTGTAGATTCAACAATTTGAAGGATTAGGGGGGCATCACACCGTAGAATGTAAGATATCAGTGATACATGTGACATTTTGGGGTTATTATAATCTAAATATTGGTTTAGTTATATACACATATACATGTATTAGTCATTCTACACCACTAACTTAGAAGATATCTATGTCTATGATATGAATTATGATATATTAATAATCACTTAAATGCTAAATGGAGTATGTGATAAGAAATAAACATGATATTTATGAAAACTAGAGTTTATGATATATTATCTTGGTATTTTACATATTATCAATAATAAGTATAAATATAGAGGTGTGTGGATACATGGTTAAATAGTAATTTAGTAAATTCAATAAATGCTAGTAATAAAATTTTGTATAGGGATCTTACTCTCATTATATACTCAAACCTAGATTCTAATTACCATTATAGATGGTTTTTTGAACCCCATGACTTAAAAGATACTCATTATCATCAATCATGTCATGTATATAAGTATGTAAACCATAACAAACCATTAGATGGTTAGAACTAGGATAAGAACAATATAAAATACTATAGTAGGAATGAATGCACATGTTGATTTGAATTTACTACCATACCCAATGTATATCTAGGATGCAATAATGGGCCACAACATACCCATAGAGTTAACCTTTAGCTCTGAAGATTAGGAATGTGCTTCATCCTAATTTTATTTGGGCATATGATAACCAAACTCTAATTTCTAATAGATGAGGCATATTTTAAGTTATTCTCCTCTTTTGAATCTCTTGAATGTTTTGGAATCTCAACTATTATTCATCATTTCTTTGATGATTTTTTAAATCCTACTTCTCATATATGGGACCCCTAACCTCAAATGCCATATGTTGGATGCTTTCGTTCTTTTATAATTGAAGTGATTTTGGACTAGTTTATGATCTTTCCTTCATATCATGCATGTGTAGTTTTAACTAGTAATATCTAGAAGTAGTTACACTATATTTTATCAACATTGAATTTTTATTCCTCCTTCCACAACATTGAGGTTTTTGTCCTCCTCCCATCACTGGTGTTTTATTCCCCTTATGACATGCTATATACATATCTTCATTGAGGCTTTAGTCTTCTACTAGGGACTCAGGTTTTAGTCCTCCTTCCAATTTATATTTGTTTGGACTAAGGTTTTGGTCCTCCTTTCCTTGGTTTAGAATTTATGGGTTCCAGAATCTCTTTCAACTTTATGCTAGTCTTTGTGGTAATCAACATGCATTTAATTATTTACTATAATTTGTGAATTTATTCAAAATGACAAGAATCATTATTTTATTACTCATCTCATGTGAATGCATCATTCTTTTTATTATCATTCTCTTGAAACTATTATTTTGTTATCCTTTCTCCTAAACTTACCCACATGTTATATCCCTCTTCTGATTAGGAACACCCTTTCTTTGTCCCTATGTCCTTTTGATGAACATATATTCAATTATCACACATATACCAGTTTTATCTGACCCATACATGTATTTGTCTTTTTCTAGGCATTGTTAGCACACCCAGATCCTAGGCAACCCGTTGACCCATAGTTTGAGGACCAAGAATTTGGATAATAAGATTTGGACGAACCCATTCAAGAGTATAAGAAAAATCTATACAACATTGTTATACCTAATACATCTACAAGTATTACCCAAAAACCCTCAACATATATGTTTCAGGTAGCACATTTGGTGTATGATAAATGTTCATAGTTGGCATAAGATTGCATGCATGGTCTTTCTTCCCAACATTCACAAGAATATCATATGGTGTGATAAAATATGAGGATGTGCTACATCATGTTTCGAAAACTAGGTACATATATGATAGAACTAAGTTGTAAAGTGACTCTCAACCCAATACAATAATTGAGGTAAACTTAGAAGAGAATGAACCTCTACTGATTGTTGGTATGGATACTGCCAAAATGCACTTGACATGCTATTAAACGGCAATATATTTATTTATGTTATAATGTAAGTATATCTACTATGTAATCAATACTTGTTTTCTTTACATCTTTTTTTTATAGATATTTTCAATACATTGTTTATGGAATTTCTAATGTTTGTAAATTTTGGTTTGAGTATGCATCACTAGAGATCCATGGTCTTTCATGTCATCCTATATCTGATAACCTCCAATTTTGTGACGATTCCTAGCATTTTTCTTCAGTTTTCCACACTCTTTTTCGGAAAAATTAGATAGAATCCCTAACTATCCTCTCTTATTGGAAATATATTGTTAGATTAACTTTTCCCCTTTTTACTTACAGAAAAAGACACAAAAAATCATAAAAGACTCAACCGGTCCCAAGACCGCATGGACTGACACGGTCCCAAGACCGCATGAAGCCAAACGGTCCCCAGACCGCATGGACTCACACGGTCCCAAGACCACATGAATCCAAATGGTCCCCAGACCACATGGACTCACACGGTCCCAAGACAGCATGAAGCCAATCGGTCACAAGACCGCATGAAGCCAAATGGTCCCCAGACCGCATGGACTCACACGGTCCCAAGACCGCATGAAGCCAAACGGTCCCAAGACCGCATGGACTCACACAGTCCCAAGACTGCATGAAGCCAATCGGTCCCAAGACCGCATGAAGCCAATCGGTCCATAGACCGCATGGACTCACACGGTCCCAAGACCGCATGAAGCCAAACGATCCCCAGACCGCATGAAGCCAAACGATCCCAGACCGCATGAAACCAACTGGTCCCAAGACCGCATGAGCCCAAACGGTCTCGGAGTCCAAACAGTCTCGGGGTTCTAACGGTCTCGGGGTCCAAACGGTTTCAGAGTCCAAATGGTTTCAGAATCCAAAAGGTCTTCAAAACCGTTTGGATCCAAAACTGTCCAAACCGTTTGGACTTCACTTAAGGCCTACAAATAAGACCCAAGGGGTCCTCTCAAGGTATCAAGTTTCAGACACCCAGAGGCTGCCTCTACTACTCCAGAGCTAATCTGACTTCCATCCTCCGCTCAAAGGTTGCCGGTCTGAGATCCACGCTACATCCTAAAGCTTCTTTCTCTCTCTTCACCAAAGTAGGTGGGAAGAGGAGACCTCGCCACCAAGCAACCTGTGAAGTTTGAAGATCGTCTCTCTCTCTCTCTCTCTCTCTCTCTCTCTCTTTCCAAGGGGTTGACTTTCCTCTCTACTTTGTGGGGGATGATGCTCTCTCTCTCTCTCTTCTCGCCTCCTTCTTTGTCCTAGCTATGAGCGAGTAGTCTCTCTCACTAGGGTGTGGGGAGTAGCCCCGCTACCCATGTTTTCATTTCATGTAATGTAATCCATAGTTTGCAATATAGAGTTACTTTCTTTTCAGTTCAACATCAATCGTTTAATGAATTGTCTATGTTTGTACTACTAGATTCGAAACTCAATTGAATGTTGGTTCTTAGTGCATGTATCCACCATGCATCTGTTTCGGTATCTAGAACTGTTTCTCAAGAAGTGGAGTAAACTCACTTTCATCGTTGTACTTTAAAATTATGAAATGGAATCAGTTGACATATGAAAGTGCAACCTTGATGAGTCGAGGAACACACTTTGCGAAGGGAATGATGCAAAGTAGGTGACAATTCATTCGGGAATGGCTGACTTTGCAACATTCCCACACTTCTCGTAGTAGTTCTCCGAAAGGAAACTAAGTCTACGAAGATACTAACTGATCAAACTCTTATTGCAGGTTGTGTTTTATATTACATGTTGTGTTTTATATTGCATGTTTTGATCCATGTGTAGTGGCGGTGAAATCCGATCACACCCTAGTGGTTCCTATCACTATTTAACATCCTTAAATTTACTTTACTTTACTTGATCTTAGTTTAAAACAACCAAACCAATCTTTTGATTTAAGCACCAACTATTAAGAGATTAAGTGAAGTTCCAAAATTTTCCATCTTGTTGCTCCCAACAAGACCGTTGTCCTATGTATTCGACCCTTAACTATACTACGATAAGACTTCCACGTATCATAGCATACATGGGTGGAGTTCTCAATCTAGTATAAGCAAGGCTAAACTTAAAGATTTACCATCTTTAGGATTTTTAGTGGTGCACGCAATTCCACGTAAGTGGAAGCTCCATCAAAAATTGGCGCTGTTGCCGAGGAACACAAAATGTTTTAATTTCACTTAGTATCTTGCTAGCTGGTTTGGGTTTTGCACTTTCTTTTAATCATTAGTTCATATCTTCTTAAGTTCATCATATCTCTAACATCATCTAAAAGGTGTTTCTTTTATCTACTCAGGCAGAAGACGTGTATGCAATCATCGCATAACCTCAGATTCTCCCCTGATCCAGAGTATAACTCTGAGGTAGAGAGAAGCTTCCACCGCCGCATCAGACTTAATCGCCAAAGAGCCCGGCAAATGGCTGAAGATCAACGCCAAGATGCACTAGTAATGGAGAGGGTTAACGCTGCCATAGCCGCTCAAAGAGCACAGCTCATTGCTGACACTCATGCTCAGATTCAAGCGGAGATCCGAGCAGAAGAATATGCCCGCATCCGAGCTGAAAATGAAGCAACCAACCAAGCTGCCCAGTTAGAGCTAAGAAACAAGCAATTAAGGGATTATGCTGTCCCTAATAACTACGAAGACAATCATCTAGTGCGGCCACTGATCATAAACATACCCAACTTCGTGATCCAGACACAATGGATTCAGTTTATGCAGGGCATCTCATTCTATGGAGGTTCTGGAGATGATTGTATGGATCACTTGAAGAGGTTCAAGGCACTATGTCGATATGTCCCGCAAGCTGGAGTCGCTTTCGACGCAATAATGCTACATCTTTTCCATTTCACTCTGTCTGGAATAGCTTTGAGTTGGTACAATCCGTTTGATAGGGAGCCAATCGTCACCACCTGGGCATCCTTGGAAGAAAAATTCCTAGAGAAGTTTTTTCCCCCTTCATTAACTTACAAAATTAGGGGGCAGATCAATCACTTTTCCCAACTTCCTGGAGAATCGATCGCAGAAGCTTGGGAAAGGTTCAAGGAGCTTCTAAGGCAGTGTCCCCATCACGGCATCTCCCAAAATCAACTAACAGAAACCTTCTATAGGGGAGTGAGTGATGACATCAAGCAATTTCTGGATTCCTCATATGGAGGAAATTTTATGAGAAAAAACTACGAGGATGCCTGGAAAATCGTCACACTTGGAGCTGAGAATAAATCCAATTGGGGATGATTATCTGGAAATGGAGTCCTCAAAGTCTATAAAGCTGAGGAATCAATGGAAATGAGGGCTATTGCTGAAGCCTTAAAGACCATAGCTCATAAACAACAGGCTCATGAAACTTCGCTTGGAGAATTCGATAAGAAGAAAAACCCTCAAGTCCAACATGTTAAAGCTACCACAGGGACCTGTGAAGCATGCCACTCATCCGATCACCCAACTCTGTCATGCGGTCTGCTTTACAATGTGATGATGGATATGCACCCACCACAACAACAGTACGAGCCAATCATTGAACAACCTGATGAGCAAATGCCAGAACAAGTTAATTCTATTCACTCCATTCCTGGACAAGTCTACTATAACCCCAATCAACCAAGAAACCACCCAGGATTTCAATATGGAAACCCTACTGGGACTGCCAATCCGCAACACCAGACACAAGGCGGATCCTCCAATAGGTTGCTACCTGGATTCCAAAGCAACTTTAATAAAAATCAAGGGAACCCAAGAAACAACTTCCCAAGATCCAACTACCCTAGAAATCCATCCAACTACTATCAGTATAACAATCCTCCTCTTCACCCACAGCTGCCCCCTCAGTTGCAGCAACCTTAGTTAGCACTACCTCCATAACAACCACATCAAGGACAACAACAGCTCGCTCAGAAAAATACCCCCTCCCAGCCAGCAGATGAGATGACTTTGATAAGGCAGATGCTATAGTCCCAACAAACTATGCTCGCTAATCAAAAAGCTCAGCAAAAGGCAGTAGAAGCTCAACTAGCACAAATTGCTACGCAACTAAAGCCTCCAGCAGGCACTTTGGTAGGACAACCTGAGTCGAACCCTAGACACGACTAGAATAGACCTGAGTAGTTGAATGCAGTTACTACAAGATCGGGGCACACCCTTCACAAATATATGAGAATCACTCATGATAATGATGATACACCTGTCTTTATGTCAAATGTAAGCCCGAACCTAGGAACTAAGAAGACTGCAGATAACGCGAGAGGTGAAGAAGAAGAGCAAGCTTCCAAAGAACCAGAAATTCCGCAGTATAAACAAAGGATACCATACCCAGGAAGATTGAGAGAGACTAAAATGGACACTAGGTTCCAAAGATTTAAGGAAGCAATGAAGAAACTCTATATCGACATTCTGCTCCTTTATGCTCTCTCTGAAGTACCAGCCTGGGCTAAATATCTAAAAACTCTGTTATCAAGTAAATATATTACCGAAGAGCAAGAGACTATTAAATTAGCTCAAAACACCTCCAATATCATCCTTAATAAGATCCCAAAGAAAAAGAAGGACCCAGGTTCCTTCGGGATTCAATGCTGCATTGTAAATGCCTCGAGCAAAAAGGGATTAGCTGACTTAGGGGCTAGCATATCAATTATGCCATATTCGATGTGTAAACGATTAGGTTTCAATGACTTGCTGCCCACAATGATGACAATTCAGTTAGCTGATTCTACAATCACTGCACCTCTAGGAATTATCGAAGATATTCTAGTCAGGATAGACAAAGATGCCTATGTCCTGTGCTATTTTGTCATCATGGATATTAAGGAGGATCTGATATACCCAATAATTTTTGGCAGACCTTTCCTTGCCACAGCTAGGGAACTTATCGATGTTGAAGCTGACACGATCATCCTAAGACTAGGAAAAGAAGCAATTCAATTCCGAGTTCTCAACTACATGAAAGGTCCCATCATTCAAGAGGAAGTCTTTCTCTTAGATGCAATACATCAAATGTCCCAATTAGAAATATCTGAGCCATCTGATGAGTTAGAGATTGTTCTAACCAACCCAGAAGTCGAATTTTCTGCAAATGAATTAGTTCAACAATTTTGCAACATTTAGAGAAAGCTGAAGAAGCACCAGCATCCACCGTTGAGGAGCTCAAATCTGTCACCATTTTAGAAGCCCAAGGCTCCTGAGATGAAGACTCTACCCATGGGACTTAAACACGTCTTCTTAGACGAGGAAAAATTATGTCCGGTTATCATCAGTTCCACCCTGACAAAAAACCAAGAAGAAAGACTTCATGTTGAGCTGAAGAAGCACAAGAAAGCCATTGGGTACAAAATAAATGACCTGACGGGTATAAATCCAGCCTTATGCATGCATAGACTGCCAATGGTCGAAGAATTTAAGCCATCACAAGAACACCAGAGGAAGCTGAACCCCAATCTTAAAGAAGTGGTTCGCCTTGAAGTCCTCAAATTTCTGAAAGCCGGGATAATCTACCAAATTTCAGACTCCCAGTGGGTCAGCCCCATCCAAGTGGTTCCTAAAAAGGGAGGAACCACTGTCGCGCTAAACGACAAGAACGAGTTAGTACCGACAAGGACTGTGATAGGGTGGAGGATGTGTATCGACTATAGGAAGCTTAACAAATCAATGTGAAAAGATCACTACCCTCTGCCCTTTCTCGACGAAGTCCTTGAATGCTTAGCCCATCAGAAGTACTTCTGTTATCTAGATGGTTATTCAGGGTTTTACCAAATCCCCATACACCCGGAAGACCAAGAGAAAACTACCTTTACCTGCCCCTTTGGAACCTATGCTTTTAGAAGAATGCCATTCGGGTTGTGCAACACACCCGCTACATTCCAAAGGTGTATGTCTGCCATATTTGCAAGATTAACCGAATCTATAATGGAGATATTCATGGATGATTTTTTATTTTATGGGGATTCCTTCGATAACTATCTAATCAACCTTGGACAAGTCTTACAATGATGCGAAGAAACAAACCTCATCCTGAATTGGGAAAAATGCCATTTCATGGTAACTGAAGGTGTCGTCCTCGGGCATAGAGTGAGTGACAGAGGAATTGAGGTCAATAAGGCAAAAATTGATGTTATCTCGAATTTGTCACCACCAAAAGATATAAAAGGAGTTTGTGCTTTCCTTGGTCATGCTGGGTTCTATAGAAGATTTATTAAAGATTTCTAAAAAATAGCAAAACCCATGACCCAACTTCTGACCAAAGACACCAAGTTCAATTTCAATCAAGAATGCCTACAAAGATTTTCAACTCTGAAAAATGCTTTAATCTCTGCACCCATATTAAGAACCACAGATTGGTCACAACCTTTTGAAATCATGTGTGACACCAGTGATTACGCCATAGGGGCCGTACTAGGACAAAGAATCGACAAAAAGTCGTATGTAATCTACTACGCGTCTAAAACTCTCGATGAAGCACAGAAGAACTACACTACTGCAAAGAAAGAGTTCTTACCTATCATCTATGCGTTCTAGAAATTCCACTCTTACTTGGTTGGATCCAAGGTCATCGTCTACACTGACCACTCCGCCATACGATACCTAATTCAAAAGCAAGATGTAAAACCCAGACTTATCCGCTGGGTGTTGATGCTTCAGGAATTCGATTTGGAAATCCAAGACAAAAGTGGAGTGGAAAATGTTGTAGCCGACCATCTCAGCCGTATCGAAGTCGAGGATGAAGATAAAGTACTGATCCGAGACTCCCTTCCAAATGACCAACTAATAAAAGTTTCCAATGGATTCCCCTACTATGCTGACATTGTTAACTATCTGGCTAAAGGAATCATTCATCCTTCTGCTTCCCACTATGACAAAAGGAAATTCCTCCACGATGCAAAGCAATTCTATTGGGATGAACCCTACCTTTTCTGCCTTTGCACAGATGGACTTTTCCGTCGCTGCTTACCTGAAGAAGAGATTACCCTCGTCCTAGGACATTGCCATTCCGGCCCCACTGGGGGGCACATGAGTGCGAAGAAAACTGCTATGAAGGTTTTGCAATCAGGTTTCTTTTGGCAAACCATAGCAAAAGACTCCTATGATATTGTCAAATCTTGCAACAAATGTCAATTTTCTGGCAGCATATCTAAAAGGAATGAAATGCCACTCACCATATGGCATGAGATCGAACTTTTCGATGTGTGGGGGATAGATTACATGGGCCCCTTTCCTTCTTCATATGGCTTCTCCTACATTCTGGTTGCAGTAGACTATGTCTCTAAATGGGTCGAAGCTATACCCAGAGTGTCCAACAATTCCAAACCAGTCATTAAAATGTTTAAAGATATCATCTTTCCCAGATTTGGAGTCCCCCGAACTATCATATCCGATGGCGGGACCCATTTTCTGGAACGAAGCTTTGAAGCCCTTTTAAAGAAATACGAAGTTAATCATAAAGTTGCCACGTCTTACCATCCACAGACCAATGGTCAGGTTGAGGTTTCAAACAGACAACTAAAGGCTATCCTAGAAAAAACAGTCAATAGACATCGCACAGACTGGTCCACCAAGCTTCCCGATGCCCTTTGGGCTTACCGAACAACTTATAAAACACCAATCGGGACAACCCCGTTTCGTTTGGTATACAGTAAATCATGTCACCTTCCAGTGGAACTGGAACACAAGGCTTGGTGGGCCATCAAACAACTGAATTTTGATTTTAAAAGTGCTGGAGAAAATAGACAACTCCAACTATAAGAGCTAGAGGAACTCCGAATGACTGCTTATCAAAACGCAAGGATTTATAAATAACAAACCAAAATGTGGCACTATGGTCATCTAAAAAGGAAAGACATCACCATCGGTGACAAAGTACTCCTTTTCAACTCCAAGCTCAAGTTGTTCCCCGGAAAACTCCGCAACAAATTGGTCTGGGCCCTTCACCATCAAACATATATACCCGACTAGAGCTGCCATAATTGTTGACGTCAATGGAGGAGAAAGGACAGTCAATGGCCATCAATTGAAAAAATAATACACTTCAACAGACAAAATGCCAAGACAGACTATTGAAATCAGAGACGCCACAACATCATCTTAACAACATCAAAACTTCGTCGAGCCAACGACATAAAACCCAGGTGCTACTTGGGAGGCAACCCAAGATCTGAGTTTCTTCTTTTATATTCTGTTCTTTTAAGTACCTTAGGATTATCTTCTGAAAATATAAAAATTTATATAACCAAAACAAATATAAAAATATAAAAATCAAAATAACTTTAACTCTCCCATGCAGTCCTGAATCCATTTGGAGCCAAATGGTCTTGAAACCGTTTGGAGCCAAACAGTCCTGAAACCGTTTGGAGTCCAAACGGTCCTGAAACCGTTTGGAGCCAAACGGTCCTAAAACTATTTGGAGTCCAAATGGTCGCTAAACCGTTTGACCTACGGGTTTTGCAAGGTCAATCCCCCCGAATCCTATAAATATAAGCCCCCCTCCTTCTTCTTTCTTTTGACTCCAGACCTTCCTTAAACCCTCGCGTGAATGGCTCTTCCTGTTCCTCCTCTACTCCCATTCTCATGCACCTTGCACCGCCGGTTCTCTTCGCCGACCACCCTTCTTAGTTATGTGTGTCCCCACGGTAGTTTCACTCCCGTTTCTGGCACTTTCACCGTCGTCTTCTCCATCCACAACTGCAAGGTAGATGAGCCGCCATCTCTGACGCCTGTGACGCCACCGCAGTTTCCCATTTTATCGCATCATCATCTTTTTTCCGCCTCCGCCATTGTCCTTATCACCGTCGACATCGTCGGCGCCACCACGACTATCTGTTCGTTCGCTTCTTTGGCTTATTGTTTTCGCCTCCACAACTGTCTTTACCACCGTCGACATCTTCGGTGCCGCCGCAACACCTCCCTTTCTTTGCTTCCTCTATCGCCGGCCGCTCCCCGACGTTTTACCTTCCAAACGGTCTCTAAACCATTTGGGACCAAACGGTCTTCAAACCGTTTGGGACCCAACGGTCTCTAAACCGTTTGGGACCAAATGGTCTCTAAACCGTTTGGGACCAAACGGTCTTCAAACCGTTTGGGACCAAATGGTCTCTAAACGCTTTGGAACCAAATGGTCTTCAAACCGTTTGGCATCGCTTAAGTTTTGTTAAAACATAAAACCACATAAACACAAATAAAATCCAATTTTCTCTCTTATACTAAGCATGTTGTTCTTACTCATAATTTTATATTTTCAAAAATGGCTTCATCAGCAAAGCAACCCACAGGAACTGCCGACACTCCATTTTGGACAAAGGAGCAATTGATGGAAGATTGAGCCAAACTCCAACATATCGTAGATAACTTCCACAAGACTGGAAAGGCCCCACCAAAGGTCAACATCATAAAGATCTTGTGTGAAATTGATCGCCTCAACAACTGCCTAGTTGAGGAGCCTGCAGAAGAGGTGGAAGAAATTTCTTCCAGTGATGATGAAGTCTCTGAATACGAGCCACGCTCTGAGGAAGAATCCCCAGCCAAAAAATCTAAGGGGAAGCGAAAAGTCCAAGAAGCTGAAACAAAACAACCCCCAACAAAGCGGGAAAGAAAATAGCTCCACCCTGCCACTGCTAGGGAACAAACTCTAGCAGGCCTTATCCCATCAACTACCACTACCACCCCCACTATCACCCCCATCTTTCCAATGCTCACCACCACCGCACCACCACTAGAAAACATTTACATCCACACCCTCCCATCCATCGACAAAACGCTGAAACCAACAAAGTACGTCTGCTCCAGCGTACTACTCAAGATGGGGATCTACGATAGAATCCTCACCATCCTAGACAATGCTAACCTCTCCAGACTCTGTTTCATCCCTGAAATATCATATATCGAACCCACCACAGAATTCTTTACCCATCTCACCAAAGAAACGGTGGACATTGCACACAGAGCAAGGGACGGAGGTGACCGTAGGATGGTCACCAAACGTTTTGGCAACGACATCACTATAACAGAAAATCTTCTGAATGAAATATTCATCGACAACCCGGAGCATCTCAAGATGGCCAAAGCTACAGGAATGGAAAATTCACAATTAAATTAACACACCTTATGGAAAACATTAATAGGGTTCCCAGCTTATGAGGCAAAGACATGCAAAGCCTCCAATATCCATTCTGGGTTCGTGCGTACACTTCACAAGATCCTCACTGTTGTGCTCTTCCCCAGAATGGAGCTGTCATAATTGTTGACGTCAATGGAGATAAAGGACAGTCAATGGCCATCGATTGAAAAAATACTACACTTCAGTAGATAAAATGCCGAGACAGACTATAGAAATCAGAGACGCCACAACATCATCTTAACAACATCAAAACTTTGTCGAGCCAGCGACGTAAAACCCAGGCGCTACTTGGGAGGCAACCCAAGATCTGATTTTCTTCTTTTATATTATGTTCTTTTAAGTTATCTTCTGAAAATATAAAAATTTATATAACCAAAACAAATATAAAAATATAAAAATCAAAATAACCTTAACTCTCCCATGCGGTCCTGAAACCGTTTGGAGTCCAAACAGTTATGAAACCGTTTGGAGCCAAACGGTTCTGAAACTGTTTGGAGTCCAAATGGTCGCTAAACCGTTTGACCTACGGGTTTTGCAAGGTCAACCCCCCCGAATCCTACAAATATAAGGCCCCATCCTTCTTCTTTCTTTTGACTCTAGACCTTCCTTAAACCCTCGCGTGAACAGCTCTTCCTGTTCCTCCTCTACTCCCATTCCCGTGCACCTTGCACCGCCGATTCTCTTCGCCGACCACCCTTCTCAGTTCCGTGTGTCCTCACGGTAGTTTCACTCCCATTTCTGGCACTTTCACCGTCGTCTTCCCCATCCACAGCTGCAAGGTAGATGAGCCGCCATCTTCGATGCCTACGACGCCGCCGTAGTTTCCTGTTTTATCGCACCATCATCTTTTTTTTTTGCCTCCGCCATCATCCTTACCACCGTCGACATCGTCGGTGCCACCACGGCTATCTATTCGTTCGCTTCATTGGCTTATTCTTTTCTCCTCCACAACTGTCTTTACCACCGTTGACATCTTCGGTGCCGCCACGACACCTCCCTTTCTTTGCTTCCGCTATCGCCGGCCGCTCCCCAACGTTTTACCTTCCAAACGGTCTCTAAACTGTTTGTGACCAAACGGTCTTCAAACCGTTTGGGACCAAACAGTCTTCAAACCATTTGGGACCAAACAGTCTTCAAACCGTTTGACATCGCTTAAGTTTTGTTAAAACATAAAACCACATAAACACAAATAAAATCCAATTTTCTCTCTTATACTAAGCATGTTGTTCTTACTCATAATTTTATATTTTCAGAAATGGCTTCATCAGCAAAGGAACCCACAGGAACTGCCGACGCTCCATTTTCGACAAAGAAGCAATTGATGGAAGATCGAGCCAAACTCCAACAGATCGTAGATAACTTCAACAAGATTGGAAAGGCCCCACCAAAGGTCAACATCATTAAGATCTTGTGTGAAATTGATCGCCTCAACAGCTGCCTAGCTGAGGAGCCTGTAGAAGAGGTGGAAGAAATTTCTTCCAGTGATGATGAAGGCTCTGAATACGAGCCACGCTCCGAGGCAGAATCCCCAGACAAAAAATCTAAGGGGAAGCAAAAAGTCTAAGAAGATGAAACAAAACAACCCCCAACAAAGAGGGCAAGAAAACAGGTCCACCCCGCCACTGCTAGGGAACAAACCCTAGCAGGCCATATCCCATCAACCACCACTACCACCCCCACTATCACCCCCATCTTTCCAATACTCACCACCACCGCACCACCACCAGAAAACCTTTAAATCCACACCCTCCCATCCATCGACAAAATGCTGAAACCAACAAAGTACGTCTGCTCCAGCATACTACTCAAGATGGGGATCTACGATAGAATCCTCACCATCCTAGACAATGTTAACCTCTCTAGACTCTGTTTCTTCCCTGAAATATCATATATCGAACCCACCACAAAATTCTTTACCCATCTCACCAAAGAAATGGTGGACATTGCACACAGAGCAAGGGACGGAGGTGACCGCAGGCTGGTCACCAAAATTTTTGGCAACGACATCACTATAATAGAAAATCTTCTGAATGAAATCTTCATCGACAACCCGTAGCATCTCAAGATGGCCAAAGCTACAAGAACAGAAAATTCACAATTCAATAGACACACCTTCTGGAAAACATTAACAGGGTTCCCAGCTTATGAGGCAAAGACATGCAAAGCCTCCAATATCCATTCTGGGTTCGTGCGTATACTTCACAAGATCCTCACTGGTGCGCTCTTCCCCAGAACGGAGAGTGGAAATGTCATAACCGCTGACCTTTTTCTCCTATGGTCAATTCTGCATGGAAAACCGGTCAATATTGGCCGCCACTTGTTACAAAAATTCTCCGCCTACGCCATAGGGAAAGAAATTTGCATGGGCGGGCACATAACTTCGATAATCAAATATCTCAGGATGGACAAATTACTTCCGCACTGCACGAAGATCAAGGGCAACATCCTTGCCAACGAACAGACCTTGAAGAATTCCTACATTATCAAAGAAAAGGATACCAAATTACATTACATCTTCTGCCCAACTGTCAAATCTTCCAGGACCCTATTACTACTTCCGGAGCTAGCGAACTACGACAAAGACAAACTTCTTTTTACTGATGAAGAGTTTACCAAACTCCAAGCTCCAGTCAAAGCACAAGCTAAGACAACCCAAGCGGGGCAGACCGAGCTCAGTATCACAGCCCCAGTAGATCGTATAACAAAAATTCCAGTGAAACAGCCTTCCAAAAGGCTTTCGCAGTAACAATAGCTGTCGGGGACACCAACATCAAAGCCACATCCAGAGCCAGAACCCACCCTCCCCGACGAACAAATCACCACCTCATCTCTAGACTCCTTCATTATGAGTCTAACCGCTGAGCTTACCACCACCACTTCACCACCCTCCACCTTTCCACAATCCACCACTCTTCCATATTTCTCCAAAACTACACCACCACCTACATCCTCCCCTTCACCCATTTTCACTTCGGGCATCCCCTTATCCACCACTATGCCGGAATTCACCACCTTCGCATCCATCTCCAAAGTCTTTTCCCCACCACTATCAGTCCCACCATTTTCACCAGTAACATCACAACCTTTCCCATCCACCACCACCCCACCACCGCTGGTGACACCATCTATAGTCACCACGCAGTTCGCCGAACCATCAACAATGTCTCTTTCACAAGATACTACACCCTTTCCATCTAGACCCCAACCATCCCACCCTTCTATAATCGGGGTCCCTTTCACTAATGTCGGTGAGGAATTCAGACGCCAATTCGACACCATCCGAAACCTCCTCACCGACCCTTCTAACATTATGAACTCCATTTTTTCTTGTGTGCAGGGACTATCTCAGCAGGTAGCCAAGATCAACGAATAGAACTGCGCCTTTTCAATAATCCTCCAAGGTTTTCAGCAATGACAAGATGTAATGGCCAGGAAAGTTGATCACGTAGATAGCAACAACTTGCCCGAGCTGATCCTTGGGGTAAAAAGCCAGCAATAAGCGATGGCCGAGCAAGTTGATGAGATCTCTACGCAGACTCAACCTCTTCCTGAGACTCTCCGCGAGCTCAAGCAGCACCAAACAGCTCTTAGCATGCGCTTGGATAACATCAACAACACTCTCACACAATTCAACAATCGCCAAGAGGTGTTGACGAATAATGAAATCCAACAATTATGAGCTACAATAACAGATCTTACAGTGCGACTCCTCTCTACCGAGGACCGATACAAAGATCTCAAGGAAACACATGACGCACTGCTCGAAAAACACAAGCATGTGCAAGTTGCGTTTGACGAGTTACAAACCATCCATCGACAGTGCAAAAAGACAACACACAAGAAACTCACAGACAAAGCAGCAGCTGACAAAGAAGACGATGATGAAGACAAAGATGACTCCGACTCCTCCGCAGATTCTAACAACGATACCACCACCTCAGATGACAAATATGATGCCCCAGACAACGCTGGGGAGGGCCCAAGCCAAGGAGCAGAACCTTCTCAGAAAGGATATCAAAAAGACCACCAAGAAGGTGGACATCATCCCAAGTCCCCCACCCACAATGAAAATGTAAATATATCATATGGGGACCAATTCCTCGATTACTCTGCCTTGGGATCTATAGGGGAGTCTGCAAAGGATGCGACCTTTGCTGAGTTCCACCAATGTATCTTAGGAACCAACACAAGCCCACCAGCAATAGCCACTCACCCTTTTTACGCACCTGACCAATCAGTGCCCTTTCCCCCAGAACTGGAAGAATCAAAACGAGTACATTTAGATACAG
This sequence comes from Alisma plantago-aquatica, assembly GCA_963693085.1. Taxonomy (NCBI): domain Eukaryota; kingdom Viridiplantae; phylum Streptophyta; class Magnoliopsida; order Alismatales; family Alismataceae; genus Alisma; species Alisma plantago-aquatica. Next base: position 1,929,098,327 of record OY856409.1, on the reverse strand, counting down.
ATGAAGAACTCGATTCTGCTTCCGATTCAGATGAAGATCCACAAGGCTATATAGCAGATTTGGAACAACCTTCTTCACCCCCTCCCCAGGAGCTCCCCCCGCCACCACCTCTACCGCATAAGATGCACGATTTAGATATGGCGGCCATCTCAACACTAGATGCTCAGGACATCTTTATCCAGAACACTATTGTCGACGATGCTAAAGAGGTGGGACACATCATCTACCACAATACAAAGACTAAGCGCAAGTTGACACGCGAAGATTTCCGTAACATCCTGCGACCACGGTCAACGATTTCAATGGCAATCTTCCGTGTCCTACTCGCCAACTGCATAGAAGTTTACAAAATCTCTAAGAGGCAGCAACCAATTTTCAACACCTCATTTGCTCTATCTATCAGCTTGTTATACAAAGATATACGAGCAAAGTCAATTGAGCGGCTGTGTGCTGGTTTAGCATGGAGGGCACGATATCTCACTGTGCCATTTCAAGTTTCTGATCACTGGTTGTTTATAATTGTGGACACTGAGGCTTGGGATGCCAAGGTGTACAATTTTTGTGCCACTGAGCTACCAGATGGAACAATAAATTTTGTTGGAGAAGAAGCAGGAGAGGCACGATGTATACCTTTCCGTATTCTTAAGCTAATTTGGGCTGCATGCCCGTCCTTACGTCAAGACTGGAGCCAACCTTGGTTCCAAATAATAAACTCGAAAGTCCAAACAAATGAGGGATCTGGGGACTGCACTTTTTGCACTATCCGTCACATTCAAGTGCTAAACCAAGAAATCCCCTTTACGGAGCTGATCGCCGAAGATTTTCACTCCCTGCAAGGGCGTTATGCCATGGAGCTTATCTGTGATAGAAGGTTCTTCAAGGACCCGACAATGGCACCAGATGACATCCCCCGTTACCTCTTTTCAGCAATCCAACATCCGCAACAATGACCTTTCAGACAAACTTTAAATGAATTGGAGAAAAACAAACAGCCAGCCATAGTTCCCGAGTAAAGAAAATGGGATCCTTCCCACTTTGATCTGGCACAGGATAAAGGGGAAATATATCTTTTGATAGGGGCAACCATTAGGAGATCGCCCTCACAAATGGTACCCCTATCTACCATAGAACCCACTTTCCCAGATTTCGACCTCAATGCTTGCAAAAGTCACTCCGACAATGAACTTCGTCTCATCATGTCAAGGCTTCATGCCGAGAAAGATGATCTTGTTTTCATGTCCGGTGACATTTTGGTCATGGAAGATACGTTACGAGAAACTGTACAGTTTAAAGAGTCTCTATCCGTGAGCTTGATGGCTTCCTATCAATTTCTTATCAGACAGAATCACCCTACAACCTATATGGAATCCACATATATGAAGGACGATCTCTTACAGCTAAAGAACTTCGGAACAACTGAAGCACTAATTTCCTTCCTACAACATACAACACCGAAGTTTATCATGCTCCCCTTCCTTTACCATGAGCACTGGATGCTTCTGGCAACAAACCGACCCGAAGGAACAACTACCATATATAACAGTTCCGACAGCCAGTTCAATCCCCGACAGAAGAGTTATGTAGTGACACCAAAGACGCCCACAGAGGTGGTGGCGAAAGAATGTGCAGACAGACTAATCAATCTTCTAAGTCAGCACACAAGGGCTTACGACAAAGAACACTTTCATTGCCCATCCTTCAACCACAAATGTCCCCAACAAATTCGGGAATCCAACAACTGCCACTACTACAGAAATGGCTTATGAAGTCACTTTCCATGCGTCGGTTATTAAATCAGAACCGACGCCTAAAACCTACATCGCCGGTTTACAACACAAACCGAAATATATCATATATGAGTGGACAGACACATGTATCACTTTCTATTTAGCGTCGATTCTAGAATAAACAACCGACGCCTAAAGTAGCCCGCGAAATCCAATTTTTTCGAGAAAAAAAAATTGCGCCAAAGTATTAGATACAATGTCAGTGTTTTACCTAATAACCGATGTTGAATGAAGATAAAATTTGTGCCAAAAGTTACAATACGGGCGTCAGTTTTCTTAGAATAACCGACACTGATAAGGGTGCGCGCGCCGTCCCCGCAAAAAAAAATTAGGGTACAGGAATGTCCAATTGACGTCGGTTGTCTTCTTATAACCGACACCTAATAATAAAGGTTTCGGTTGTTATGGATAATCGACGCCATTTAGTAACTTAATAGCCCCCACGCACAGTGAACTCTTCCCCCTTTCCCTTCTGTTTCATTGAGATCAATTTTGCTCTGACGATTCTCGACCCCTGCTGCGTCGCCGCCGCCTGCTGCTGGTTCACCTGCCGCCTGCCTCCACGCCACCACCTACTGCTGCTGCAGTTGCTCACCACCGCCGCCGCCTACCTCTCCTTCTCTGCTCGCCGCCGGTGCCCTCTCCTTCTCTGCTCGACGCTGGTGCCTCTCCTTCTCTGCTCGCCTGCCTCCGCGCCATCTCCTGCCACTGGTGTGCTCACTGCCACCTCCGTCTCCACGCTGCTACCAACAGTAGGCCCTGCTTTCTTCATCACTGGTTCTCCTGCTCTTCTTCTTCCTTCTCCCTCTCTTTACCAACAGCAACCATGGCCGTGTGGGCTGGCACGACCATAGCTATGTTGGCCGACCACACGGCCGTGCTACCCAACACGACCGTGTGGTTGGCCAACACAGCCATGGTCGTGCCAGCCCACACGACCGTGGTTGTTGTTGGTTATTACTCTTCTAAAATTATTCTTATATTGTTGAATCGGGTCAATGACCACACCTGCTATTGTGCCTGAATTATGCCATGTATGTTTGTACAAAGTGAATCTTATCACTCTAATTGTGAATTATTGCATGTTTGAAACTATTGAATTCTTTATTTATTATTTAATAATGCTCTAATTGTGAGTGATGCAATGTAAGTGAGCAAATACATGTAGTGGATATGTACTCATTAGCCTAGAAACCCGTCCAAGATTTACTCATTAGGAGTAAATCTTGGATAGTCCCCGGTTTGGGACTGTTCTTGAACACCTAATCTCACTTAGGATGTAAGTGTATAATGTGTATTGGGTTTTCAAGAAAATTTCAGTAGCATTTCCCCATTTGTTCTCTAAGTACATATGTACTTGGAGAATAGTGGGGAAATGCTGCCGAAATTTTCTTGAAAACCCAATACACATTATACACTTACTAGTGAGATTAGGTGTTCAAGAATGGGATAGGTGGTACACATTTATTGTATATAAGAATGACAGCACATGTATTTGTTGGCCTAGAAACCCGTCCAAGATTTACTCATTAGGAGTAAATCTTGGATAGTCCCCGGTTTGGGACTGTTCTTGAACACCTAAAATCACTTAGGATGTAAGTGTATAATGTGTATTGGGTTTTTGAGAAAATTTTTGTAGCATTTCCCCGTTTGTTCTCTAAGTACATATGTACTTAGAGAATAGTAGGGAAATGCTGCCGAAATTTTCTCAAAAACCCAATACACATTATACACTTACTAGTGAGATTAGGTGTTCAAGAATGGGATAAGTGGTACATATTTATTATATATAAGAATGACAACACATGTATTTGTTGTCCTAAAGTTTTAACCATGCAAAAACTCTAATCTGTTAACCCTAGACCCTAATCTTGTTGTAATATATACTTGTTTTCTCTTTGATCATAGAATGGATAGATCATGGATGTCCATTCGCAATCACTGCACCCCAGAGTTTATTTCTAGTCTTGACCAGTTTATTAGATTTTCCGAGGAACATGGGAAACAACCTGGAGATAGGTTCTATTGTCCATGTAGGCATTGCAGTAACAACTTGAAAGTCAACACTGGTGACGAAATCAAAAGTCATGTCATGTGCAACAGGATTATACAAGGCTATACAGAATGACACTAGCATGGAGAGATTTCAAACCTGAAACCAGTGGATGTCGATAGCAGTTCTTTTGTGGAAGAAGAAATTGCCTATGATGACGTAGATGTGAATGAACCAGTTCCAGCAGACATCATTGATGCGATGCTGGATAGTTGTGGAGTAGAGCACACCGATCCACCTCCCATTTTTAGAAACATTGTGCATGATGCTGAGATATCATTATACACAGGTTGTACTAAGTTTACAAAGCTTAGAGCTTTGTTGAGATTGTATAAGCTAAAAGCTAACAATTGATGGAGCGACAAAAGCTTCACGTCATTGTTGTCTTTGTTGAAAGAAATGCTTCCTGAAGGAAACGAGCTACCAATCTCAACATACCAGGTAAAGAAATTGTTGTGCCCAATGGGAATGGATGCCAAAAAGATACATGCATGCCCGAATGATTGTGTATTATTTCAAAAGGACTATGTGGATTTGAAAGATTGTCCAAAATGTGGTGCGTCACTGTATAAATTTACGACTTCGGGGGAGTCCAAAATTGGTTCTCCTGCCAAGGTGATGTGGTATCTACCTATAATATCACATTTTCAACACTTGTTTGCCAATCCGATAGATGTGAAGAATTTGAGGTGGCATGCAGATGTTAAGAAAAATAATGATGGGATCCTACGACATACGTCTGATTCCCCACAGTGGAAGAATATTGATCTATTGTACCCTGAATTTGGTGAAGAAGTCATGAATCTAAGAGTTGGGCTTTGTATAGATGGGATGAATCCGTACGGGACATTGAGCAGCCAACATAGCACTTGGCCAATCATGCTTGTTATATACAATCTTCCTCCCTGGCTGTGTATGAAAAATAAGTATGTAATGCTATCATTGTTGATATCGGGCCCTAAACAACCTAGAAATGACATCGATGTTTTCTTGAACCTCTGATTGATGACTTAAAGAAACTCTGGGGTGAAGGTGTGATGACCTATGATGCTTCACGAAGAGAGACATTTTGTTTGCATGCTATGTTGTTTTGCACTATTAATGACTTTCCAGCATATGGGAATTTGTCTGGATATAGTGTCAAAGGAGCTAAAGCGTGTCCTATATGTGAAGAGAACACTGATTCAACAATACTAAAACATGGTGGTAAGACTGTATATCTCAGTCATCAAAGGTTTCTTACAAAATTCCATCTGTATCATAGGAAGCACAAAACATTCAATGGATTGAATGAGGAACGGAGTGCACCTAAACCTATACCAGGGGAGGTTGTTTATGAAAGAGTAAAAGACTTTGTCAATGAATTTGGTAAGAGATCACAATGTACTATGGCCACACGGAGTGACAAATCTTTATTCAAGAAGAAGTCAATATTTTGGGATCTTCCTTATTGGAGTTCTTTGACAGTCAGGCATTGTATCGATGTCATGCACGTTGAGAAAAATGTTTGTGATAGTGTCATTGGTACTTTGTTGAATATACTAGGTAAGAATAAAGATGGGATAAAATCCAGACTGGACCTACGTGAAATGGGAATAAGGTCAGAATTAACATAATTTCGTGAAATGGGAAATCAGAGAACATACTTACCTCCCACTTGTTACACATTGTCTAGAAAGGAGAAGAAAGCTTTTTGTGAATGTTTGGTAAATGTTAAGGTGCCACAGGGTTACTCATCCAACATACGTAGATTGGTATCAATGAAATATATGAAGTTGATAGGTCTTAAATCTCATGATTGTCACACTCTAATGCAACAAATATTGCCTGTGGCAATTAGATCTATATTGCCGAAGCATGTAAGGTTTGCAATCACCAGACTTTGTTTCTCTTTCAACAGTCTGTGCAGCAAAGTTATTGACCCTGATACTCTCGATAAATTGCAAAGAGAAGTGGTTGTTACCCTATGTCAACTTGAGATGTATTTTCCTCCTTCGTTCTTTGATATCATGGTACATCTTGTTGTCCACTTGACTAGGGAAGTGAAAATGTTGGGACCAGTTTTCTTGCATTGGATGCATCCCTTTGAACGATACATGAGCGTTTTTAAAAGTGATGTTCGAAACCGTTATCGACCTGAAGGGAGTATTATCGAGGGTTATGTGGCGAGAGAGGTTATGAATTTTTGCAATGACTTTCTCAGTGGTAATGACACTCCTGATAATGATAAGAATATTGACGAGCAATTTTTCAAAGGAATTTTGGGATCACGTGTGAAAGTAATCAGCCGTGAGAAGTTGGAACAAGGTCACTTGTATATTTTACACAACCTGGACGAAGTGAACATTTATATTGAGGAACATACCAATTTCATCAAGAGACAATATCCTCGAGCCAATACAATGTGGCTTTCTAGAGAGCATAACAAGACATTTATTAAGTGGTTTGAAAATAAAGTCTTGCATCAACAATCTTTAACACCAGATGATATTACTGAAACTATCAAATGCCTCACCTTTAAACCAAAATTGACTGTTGTGTCTTATGAAGGGTATGACATTAATGGATTCACATATTACACAAAGCGCCAAGATGATAAGAGTGTTGTCCAAAATAGTGGGGTCACCCTTCAAGCATCGACTATGTTTTTTGCAAGTGCAAAGGATAAGAGTCCACGTGAAGCTAAAATGTCATATTACAGTGTCATTGAAGACATATGGGAGTTTGACTACATCGATTTCAGAATTCCGCTCTTCAAATGTAATTGGGTTGATAACACCAAAGGAGTTATAGTGGATGAATTGGGTTTCACTTTAGTAAACTTTGAAAAGATTGGCGAGAAGGGTGAACCATTCATATTGGCATCACATGTGAAACAAATATTTTATATCGATGATCCTGCAAATGATAAATGGTCGGTTGTTCTTCATGGTAAAAGATAGTTCATTGAAGATCCTATAGATGAAGAACAGTACTATGATAAGTATGATGACTCCAGCCCATTCTCAGTTGGGTTGCCAACACCAGCAAATATTGAAGCTAATGATGACTTGTATGTGCGCGGAGATCACAATGAAGGATTGTTGATTGATAAAAAATTTGCAATATTAGAGGCATGTTTATATTTGTTTATATGTTTTATTTTTCTGAATGTGAACTTTACAATGTGAATTTTACAATGTGAATTACTTTATAATGTGAACTTTACAATGTGAATTACTTTACAATGTGAATGTGAACTTTACAATGTGAGCTTTACAATGTGAACTTTACAATGTGAATTACTTTACAATGTGAGCTTTACAATTTGAATTACTTTACAATGTGAACTTTACAATGTGAATGTGAATTTTCAGATGGATGAGCATTCTCCTGATGACCGTGCTGATGATTACTGTGAGGGTGAGGACATCAATGCGCCGCCTCACAATGTAAGTTTTAAAAATATATCATATATTTATATCTATATGTCCATTTATAGTTATATCTTGTAAATGTGTTTATTTTGTCAAATTTTATGTTGATGATGCACATGTACCATCCGAAGCACTTGAGGCACTTGATCAGCAACACCAAAAAGTTGAAAAGAGAAGGTACATCACTATGATGAAGAAGTTAATAGCGCAAAAGGGCAATGGACCCAAACTTGTTGCGGATTTTGATAATGTAGGAAATGCATCTGGTGTGAATCGTAATTCATTTGTTTCATATCTTGGGTATGTTACTCGTAGCCATTGCGGTTGTAAGATAGATTATTGGCATAAAGTTTCTAAGGAGAAGAAAGACGTAATATGGAAGGATTTATGCATGAGTATTATTAATTTGCAATTCTATTTTGTAGATTACTATTTTTTTGGATACTAGTTAATAGCAATTATATTTTGCAGAGTATATTTGAATTGGATGAAAAGCTGCATCGTAAATGCGTGATGCAACGCTGTGGGAGAGTTCTAAGGAACTATAGGACAAATCTCACCGAATAATACATAAAAGAAGCTAACAAGAGGAAGAAGACAACCACTGAATAGTGGAACTTCCTGGACAAAGAAGAATGGGACGCGTTTGTTGCTTCAAGACAAACTGATGAATTCAAGGTATTAGGCGTCAGTCCCAATCTCATTAATATATGTTGTATTCACCTATTCAAGATTAACATTTACTGTCACTAACCAAATCATTAATGTGCATACTAACTAGGCCCTCAGTGAGGCACAAAGATCAAGGCGTGCACTGAATGTGCATGACCACACAATGGGTCCAAAGGAGTATGCAGACATTCACCAAAGACTACAGTATGAGGCTACTGCTCAGTCTACTACTACTCAGGAGTCCTCCACTATAGGTAGCACACCTCTACCTCACCATGATGTCTGGATAGCTGGGAGGCAAAATAAGAAGGGAGGGATAAGGAAGCCCGCAACTGCTGAGGTGGCTGCAAAAATGGTAAAATACAACTCTTATAGCAATCGTTCGAATATTGATTATTTGTGGTGTTTACTTAATTACAAATTTTTGTTTTGGCGATTAGAGGGAGCTGCACGAGCTGAGGAAACAAGGCAAGTTCATCCCTGAGGGCACAAGGGATGAATTGACAGTTGCTCTGGGTAACCCAGAGCATCCTGGACGTGTTAGGGCTGCAGGCGCTGGTGTGGGCATCAAAGCTTTTTTTGGTCCATCCCAGCGCAAACATGTCCCAAAAGTGGGACTTTGACAAGAAGAGGTAACATATTTTTTCCTTGTAGATGTTACTGTAAAAGAGAATTCCATAATTAGAATTTGACATTTCTTTTATGTATGTATAGGTAGATAAGCTATTTGATAGGAAACTCGAAGAAGCAATGAAAAAGTAGCAGGCATCTCAGACTGCCACTTACCAGACAGTACCTATGGTGTCTCCTACTGTAGGCTCTACTCCTACTGCAGAGGTTGGGAGTAATCCTGTAGACCCACCACCTAGCAAATACGTTGTAAGTACTTTTATGACATAGTAACTAGTTTTTTAATTCAAGATGATATGTATATATGAAATTGTATTCATTTCAAAAAAAGATGATATGTATATATGTATATAACATTCTTTACACAAAAATTTGTAGGGGTTGAAGCCATGCCGTCTAAAAGTTAATGAATATGTCATTGCAGAGGCGTCGACTTACCCATCCCTACCAGGGGAAATGTTTCACGGGTCTCCATTACCAGTTGGTTGGATTCGTGTGAGCCCGGTACATATATTCCCCAAGTGGATGGATCTTCCATTGCCATATGCCCACCCAGATTGTGAAACGCTTGGTGAGGCAGAAGGCGGAGTGATATTGTGGCTAAAAGCGGATGTCATCTTTACTGAAACTGTATGGTAAATTTACATTACGTTAAATTGTTAGTGTGTGTATATGATGTCAGTTGATATGAAATTATTATATATATACAGGTTAAAAAGAAGACACCCACAACATCTAGGCCTCCACTTCCACCTCCTACATTACCCAGTTGGGTTCTACATGACCTACCTATCCCGTTAGGTCCTAACTGTAGGGGTATGCCAATATGGTTAGGCTAACATGATATAAATTGCCCTATAATTGTTTCTATAGATTCAGATGTTGCAGGTCAATCATACGAAAGCAAACTATTTATACAAGATATTTTGGAGTTGTTTCAATATGATTGGCTAAATACATCTGTGATAGAGCTATGGATAAGGTGAGATCTTCTTTATACATCCATATACCTTGTGTAGGATCTGGTGATCTGGTTTCTTATTTATTAATGCATTTGTAATTAATACATAATTTGCAGCTACTTAGACAAGATATGTACAGATTTTGCATTCGAACATGTAGGATTTTTGATTCCATCTTTGATTAGTCTAGTAGATAAAGACCCTTCGTCAGTTCAACAATACTGTTGTGAGGCTTTTACAATTTTTGCTCAAAATAAGAAGACGGTGATAATGGTTCCATTCAATGTAGAGTAAGTTTACTTTGCTTATTATAATTTGGACTTAAGAAAATTACATTTTTATTGTGAATTTTGAGTTATTAATTTTTAACTTTTTTACCTCTAGTGGTATGCATTGGGAGTTACTGGTTATTGTCCCCGAGACATTCACTATCTATTATCTAGATCCTAAAGGGAGTAAATTGAATACATAATATGGACACATAATGAAAATGGCATTATTCCGGTGAGAAATTTTTCATTATCATTTCCGTTAACATATGTTATTACATTGCTATTTAATTATGCAATGTACTGTGTTACATTAACATGTAGGGGTTTTGATGAGTTCAAAAAGGTTGGAGGAAAGGTCCCCACAAAAAAGAACCAATCAATAATTTGTAAGAATGTGAAAGTAAGTTTCGGACTACAATATATGTATATATTATTTATGTGAACAATGTTTAATTAGCTGTATTTTTTAATATTTTGTATGTTTGAATTTATAGTGTGCTACAAAAGACAACGGATGGGCATGTGGATACTACGTGATGCGATTTATGCACATGATTATCAAATATGCCGCAATGGACATCGATTGTATTGCTGAGGTATTATATAGTCTCATTAGATAATATGAAATATATCAATTTTATTTATAGCTCACTAAGTATATATATACATCATTCTCTTTACAGGTGTTTAAAACTGACCATACTACAGGAACGGCCTTACCAGATGTACATGCTCCCTATAAGACGGGAGAATTAAATGAAGTAAGAGAAGAATGGGCAACAACCATACAAATAGTGTTGGTTTTAAGATATAATTGGGATGTTGATAGCGAATAATGACTAAAGAATGATATTTTGTAAATGAATTTCTGAATTATAATATATGTGTGAATGTTTCTACATGTCTGGATGTTTCTACATGTGTCTGAGTGAAAATGAATGAAACTGTTGGTTACTATATGAATGTTTCTACATGTGTGAATGTGAAAAGGAATGGAACTACAGATTGCTAGCTACATGAATGTTTCTAAATGTGTGAAAATCAAATGGAACTGCAGGTTGCATTGCTAAATGTGTGAATATTTTTGTTGTTAATTTTGCAGGTTTTTGGCCTGTTGTTGGCTGATATCAATGGATGTCGTAAAACCTGCAGTTCATAACTGAACTGCATGTTTCTCATCCTACGACCAGCCATACAGCAGGTCTGTAGACTGACAGAAAACAAAAAAACAAAAAATAGGCATCGGTTATTTGTATAAAACCGATGCCACATCGTTACAGTGTCAATTTCTAATAGTAACCGACGTCTATTTCCTTAACACCACGGCCGTGCTGGCCAGCACGGCTGTGGCAGCAGACCAGACACCATGACCGTGCTGGCCAGCACGACCGTGTTGGGAGTGCACGGCTGTGGCAGCGAACCAGACACCACGGCCGTTCTGGCCAGCACGGTCGTGTTGGGATTTATATGACGTCGGTTTCTTATCTAATAACTGACCCTGATAGTGCCCAAGATGGCACCCTTCTGTGGCGCGAAGGTATATGGCATCATATTCTTATCTAATAACCGACGCCTATAGTGCCCTGCTGGCGCGTTTTCAGTGGCACACGAAGGGTTTTGGCATCAGTTTTTGAACCGACGCATAACGGTTGGGCTTTTAGCGTCGCCCACATAGGTGTCGCTTAGAAAACGACACTAAAGGCCTTAAATAACCAACACTAAAGGTCAGTTATGTACTAGTGTGCGGCTTCCACGTCCTCTACTGGATGTACACCATCATGGCACTTCAAAGACCAGTAGAGGATATGACAGATGTGGATTAGCACGCCCTCCACGGAAAGTTTGCAGCTAATCTTCTTAGAACACCAGGGGCAAACTCAGGATTAACAGAAGCCTGACGCCCTTGTCCGTGTACTTCTCAACCTATCACTTTGACACTCTAAGGACAGAGTGAATGATAAGTTAGGGGGGGAGTACATTAGACAAGGGTGAGGTATCATTTCTATATCTCCATCTTCTCTTTCAATTTTGTACAAAATTTTCTTAGTTTTTCGTTACACATTTAATTTTTGTTTTAAATAATTCACCCAATAAGAAATCTTTGGAATAAATTCACCCCCTGCTAACTTTAGAATCAAGTCAGTCTTCAAGAATAATAACTAGAATAGCACTTAGACATATAATGGCGACTTAATAATCTCTCTTCACTCTTGATTTTCATGCTTTTTTTCACTTCTACATCTGACTCTCCACAGGTCAATATCAAGGCCGAAATAAGCCAAGACTCTCAAGGATGAGAGGGGCATCAGGAGACATCCAAATCAAGAAGTCTCGCAAGTGGACCATTACAAAAAGAAACCAAATAAGTGCATGTTGAAAAACTCTAAGAACAACTTTCCTCCCTTCAAATAAAAGAGGCTTGGCCGCCCAAAATAAATTCCCTAAAAACCCCAAGTCCTAAGCTTGTGAGTCTACGAATAAAAGCCAGAGAGTTGAATAAAACTATGAGAGTTGTTCCATAAATAAGGATCTATATAAAGAACCAATGAAGGTCTCACCCGACCGATACATTCAGCTTCCCTCATGAAGGCAGATGTATCGTGTTCGGTAGTGGAACCCTAAGGTATCTTAATATATGAAAGGCTTATAAGGGACTCACACGGCCAGTACATTTAGCTGCCCTCATAAAGGCAGATGTGTCGTGCCCGGTAGTGAACTCCTAAAAGCATAGACAACCCCTCCCCCACTTAAAGCGGGAGTTACACATAAAGCCTTCAGCCAACCCTCATACCCACTCTAGCTTCCAGTAGGTTTTCCAGAGAGGTATAAAGCTGATTAGAGTCAACAACATTCACAAAATAAAAAGTGGTCCCAATGCAGGCTACGAGATACAGAAGAAACCTGAGACCCAAGCAACTCTCAATACCTGAAAGAGTCAAGGTAAGCGATAATACCTAGTACGACCTTGGGAGAGCTCAGGTTTATAATTGAAGCAAGTATATGGAAATTTTAACTAAATAAATCCGTCTCGCCATTACATGCCTCAGCTCTCTCTAGCTTGAGGACAAGCTAGACTCTAAGTTAGGGGCGGGTGATAACCTCCAATTTTGTGACGATTCCTAGCATTTATTTTAGTTTTCCACACTCTTTTTCAGACAAATTAGATAGAATCCCTAACTATCCTCTCTTATTGGAAATATACTGTTAGATTAACTTTTCCCCTTTTTACTTACAGAAAAAGACACAAAAAAATTATAAAATACTCAACCGGTCCCAAGACCGCATGGACTCACACGGTCCCAAGACCGCATGGACTCACACTGTCCCAAGACCGCATGAAGCCAAACTGTCCCCAGTCCGCATGGACTCACACGGTCCCAAGACCGCATGAACACAATCGGTTCCAAGACCGCATGAAGCGAAACGGTCCCCAGAGCGCATGGACTCACACGGTCCCAAGACCGCATGAAGCCAAACGGTCCCCAGACCGCATGGACTCGCACAGTCCCAAGACCGCATGAAGCCAATCGGTCCCAAGACCGCATGAAGCCAATTGGTCCCCAGACCGCAGGGGCTCACATGGTCCCAAAACCGCATGAAGCCAAATGATCCCCAGACCGCATGAAGCCAAACAATCCCCAAACCGCATGAAGCTAATCGGTCCTAAGACCGCATGAGCCCAAACGCTCTCGAGGTTCAAATGGTCTCAGGGTCCAAACGGTTTCAGAGTCTAAACGGTTTCAGAATACAAACGGTCTTCAAAACCATTTGGATCCAAAACTGTCGAAACTGTTTGGACTTCACTTAAGGCCTATAAATAAGACCCAAGGGGTGCTCTCAAGGTATCAAGTTTCAGACGCCCAGAGGCTGCCTCTACTACTCCAGAGCTAATCTGACTTCCATCCTCCGCTCAAAGGTTGCCAGTCTGAGATCCACACTCCATCCTGAAGCTGCTTTCTCTCTCTTTGCCAAAGAAGGTGGGAAGAGGAGACCTCTTCACCAAGCAACCTGTGAAGTTTGAAGATCGTGTCTCTCTCTCTCTTTCCAAGGGGTTGACTTTCCTCTCTACTTTGTGGGGATGACACTCTCTCTCTCTTCTTGCCTCCTTCTTTGTCCTAGCTATGAGCGAGTAGTCTCTCTCACTAGGGTGCGGGGAGTAGCCCCACTACCCATGTTTTCATTTCATATAATGTAATCCATAGTTTGCAATATAGAGTTACTTTCTTTTCAGTTCAACATCAATCATTTAATGAATGCTTGTTGCTTGATCACCAACTTGTGTTATCTTTTATCTTTTAGTATGAATTGTCTATGTTTGTACTACTAGATTCGAAACTCGATTGAATGTTGGTTCTTGGTGCATGTATCCACCATGCATCTGTTTCGGTATCTAGAAGTGTTTCTCAAGAAGTGGAGTAAACTCACTTTCATCGTTGTACTTTCATACTATGAAATGGAATTAGTTGACATATGAAAATGCAACCTTGATGAGTTGAGGAACACACTTTGCGAAGGGAATGATGCAAAGTAGGTGACCATTCGTTCGGGAATGGCTGACTTTACAACATTCCCGCACTTCTCGTAGTTAGTTCTCCGAAAGGAAACTAAGTCTACGAAGATAATAACTGATCAAACTCTTATTGCAAGTTGTGTTTTATATTTTATGTTTTGATCCATGTGTAGTGGTGGTGAAAGCCAATCACACCCTAGTGGTTCCTATCACTGTTTAGCATCCTTAAATTTACTTTACTTTACTTGATCTTAGTTTAAAACAACCAAACCAATCTTTTGATTTAAGCACCAACTATAAAGAGATTAAGTGAAGTTCCAACATTTTCCATCGTGTTGCTCCCAACAAGACCGTTGTCTGTGGATTTGACCCTTAACTATACTACGATAAGACTTCCATGTATCATAGCATACGTGGGTGGAGTTCTTGATCTAGTTTAAGCAAGGCTAAACTTAAAGATTTACCATCTTTAGGATTTTTAGTGGTGCACACAATTCCACGTAAGTGGAAGCTCCATCAATGTCCTTTTTCAATTGCTTCACAATGGGTGTCTAACATTGCAATTTGCAATTATCACTATATTAGTTTATTGCACTGTTCTTTCTAGTATCCCAATCTCAATGTTTATCTCTAGTCCATTTGATGTTCTTATTTTTGTTGGGATGAAAGCCATCCCATGCAATCTTCCTTTGAACTATAAACCAATTTATAACCATTCATCAAAGATTCCTTTAAAATAATCGATAATGGGCCTCTCTAGTCTTTTGTTCTTTTGATAAAAGGCCAAGTTTTTCTAGGAAAACTTGACCGATGTAGGAAACTTAGAGTTCCTACATAGTGGCATCGGTTGCATTTCTGATATGGAAAGTCAACCGATGGACTTGACTCACTTGGAATATGTAGATTATCCTCATGTAATTATAACTTTTTCTAATAAATAAATTACATATTTTATACTAACTACAAGTAAAAAATTGGTGTAACCCATTTTTTTTCGAAGAATTATAGAGAAATCTAGCTACATTGAACTTTGGGAATGCATGATTTGACTTTTTCCAAATTAGGATTTCTAAATTGAGAAACTCAGTGTGTCGATCAATCTAAAATGATATCAATGTAAGTGTTAGAAACATATAATTTAATGGTGAAGTGGTAATCAGAATATGAGTAATGTAACTTGTGGAGTCAACATGTTTTTGGTACTTTTACATATAGTAACACCCCTTTTGGACACTGAAATAATCCAACTTATAACATTGCATGATGTCAACCATTATAGTTCAAATTGAATACAAATTGAAATATGTGAGATGGCAGGATTGTGACCAGTAATATGTAATAAACCAATTATTAGAGGCGGCTAGAAGGTGTTACCGATCTAATACTATTTCATAAATATGTATTTTTAAGAAAAAAAACAAATGGCATGGTTTCAAATCTATTTTTAAAAATCAAACTTTATAGACAACCAAATTAAAAGCACATGCAAACATCATTAACATCATACACTTTTTTTACCAAAATTCTTATGCAAGTTTTGGCATGAATATGTACAACCATCATTTGATAGTAATTTACAAATTTCACAAAATCTAATTATTCGATACCAAAAATGTTCAATTTTGAAACCACCTAAGTTAAACATGCAATAGAACATCAAATTCACCTCAATAGCAAAAGTCACTTAGGTTTCTTGTTGGAATAGTGTGGGATGGCTCAAATATTAGACCATTTTTTTTTGTTAATGGATGCACTAGACATTATCTTGTGGAGAAGGTACAAGTAGACATGAATATGCACATATTCCTAACCATGAATGGATTATTTGTATACATGCCTTCAACAATTTTTTTGCATCTTGAAATTCATTTAACTACTAATCATAAATTGTCTAATTTAACAAGCATTAAACAATAACAAGAAAGATGTAGGCATAGTTGTATATGGAAAAATTGTAGTTATTGAGTACTCATATTTTTATTTTTCCTTGAGACTACTTTGATTGTACCTGCCCAAGTAATCGTATGAGAGCATGAAGAACACTTTCCATTTGTTAGGGTTTATCTGGCTACACTAAGAAAAAGTATAAGTAACACATATTAGGTCTTCCACAAATCTAGGTGGCTGTGTTAAGAATCGTCATCTCTATGCTTACTCTTTGGCACTGAGATAACTCATTTCACATCTCTTTCAAAATTTGAATAATCAATTATCTTTTTCATTTAACAACATGTGTACTACAAGGATGAAGGTCACATTTCCCCTTATCAATCAACTCTCACATGTAGGGAGTTTAACCCTATATCCCATCCATGTGGGTTTCCCTAGATCCCATCATGATTTTTTTCCTCGGGATACAAACCACTACATACTCCACTCTCATGTCTTGAGTTTCAATAGAGAGTGAGTCAATTTTCCTTACCCAAGATAGACATTTTGGAATTTTAAAGTGTGTGGTTCTGCTGTCTAGACGAATTGGAGTTTCCTTTAAATTATTTAGATATGTTACACATTTTGATGTAGTTGGTTTAACAATAATATATATTCATCACAAAGAGATATTATCGTTTCTTTTAAAATGCTCCACACTCCCCTCTCTCAGTTTGAGGTACAATAGAGAATGAGTCAGTTTTACTTACCCTACATAGACGTTAGGGAAAGCTTAAAGTGTTCTAGATGAATTAAGATTTCATTTAAATTACAGTGATATCTTTCTCATTTTCAAAATTTTGGTTTAATAATCATACATCTTCATCTTGAAGAGATAATTTAACCCATATAAAACAATAAAACATTACTACGCATGAATTTTAAGTAGAACAAAATCAAGATATTGTGCATACCAATCATCTCCACCTCATGACTAAATTATAATAGAAATATCATATGATTACCTTATGGTAATATAACATTCTTTCCATTAATTACTTTCACTTATCTTCCCTTCCCAATTATCGTTGGTTAACTAAACAAAAAAATATAAATTTTGTAGCTAAAATGATTACAAAATAATATTTTATAGAATTGTGATCATCATCTTAGTTGATATACAAAATGACATTAGAAGAAGATATAAGAAGGTATTAGAATCATTAGTTAGAGGTTTGGAGTAGCCTAGTTATGGTTTAAGACGAGAGATGATAAGGAAGGGAACTCATCTTGGTTAATGTGAGAGGAGGGATCTAGGGGATCATATCTTAAGGATAATAAAATCACATATATTCTTTCTTTATAAATATTTTTGGATCCAAACTTTTTAGTAATAGTAATCCATATTTATATTTTTATTACCAACATAACAAATTCCTTCCCAATACAATATTTAGTGATTTGAATAAATCATTTTGGATCAATATGTAAGAGCATGGATAATAGAGGCAACATTTATATGTTGGTTGTTTTTTTCTTTGAGATATCAGTTAGTGGTGATTATTGTTACATTTCGGCCTAAAAGAAAGGAAATGATCGATACAAAATGTATTTTATTGCATCACAATGACATTAATCCTATTAAAAGCATCACTTTAGTTTTTATGTGAAATATAAGAGGAAAATGTAACTCACTTCACGTATTGCACAAAATCATGTAGTTATTGTGATATAAAAAATTAGTTTTAGACTAGAATAGGTACCAGAATTTAGAACACTACTATTTGCTTATGAACATAATTTTGTGATGTTAATGCTTCAGCTATAAATATAGGTGAAGGAGGAGAGAGGAGAATTAACATTAGTTGCAATACAAAAATATTTTTTTTCACACATCAATTGTGATGAAAATTGTTCATTTCTTCAAATTGTGATTGTGGAGGAGAGAAGGTACAAAACATGGTCATTATGATATAAATATAAGAGATATTGGTGGTTACAGCTTGTGACAAAGAGTGAAAAGTGATGGGGAGAAAAAGGTTACTATAGTTAAAGGAAGATAGAATGAGAGAGATCATATGAGGATAACAGAGAGGTAATTACCATAAGATGAAGAAAGCAAATAATCATAATATAATTTTAGAGGATTATTAGTTTGGATATCAAGGATGAGATAATATCATTGAAAGTAAATATAATCCATATATTACCAATAGCCAATGTGATTATCATGTCAAATAATGTTTTATAAGACTAGATAAGTGTACAATTTAATTGTTTCATGGGATTAATGAGGAATACAATCACTTAGAGGAGAGATTAGACAACAAAGAGGGAAAAAGTTTATTTCTGTAGTTGGGCATGTTATGTGATGAGGAATTTAATAAGTAGTATGCAAAAATATCTTCTACATACCATTGTAAAATTCATATATTATTTACCATAACAATAAATATAGAGAGTTTTATTATGATCTCTATCTTATAATTTAATAGAAATCCACAATAATTCATAACATGGAAAGATAATAAAGTAACCTCATGCTTCATTCATGAGAGAAACACCTTATTCACCATCATGAAGACACATGAGGCTAAAGAAAGATCTAAGGAAAAGATCAAGACAATTGTACATTCCAAAAGTTTACATGTGAAATGCAACAAATATCTTGATGTATTTTTTATTTGACTTACATATCTCGATGTATGTGCAAAATTTCCTACAATATGTATACTTAATATTATTATCTCATTCTAAGTAATTGATCTAATGTAAAACCAATTCATTTTGTATTAATATGAAATAGAAATAGCTAGTCCAAATCACATTATATGAATTATAGAAATGTATGTTCAAAAAAAGAAAGACATTATATTATGTCTCTTGGTGGAAACTTAAATCTTTTTCAAGATAAAAATGGATAGAATCTATAGGACTTGATCACACATGATTAAAACATGACATAAATAACACTACCATCATCAACATGTTTTTCTGCAACTTCCATGCACCCTAGAAAAATTTCTATCTACTTACCTATTATATATTATTTTAAAGATAAGTGTGCTTTAATGTGAAGTTCCCACCAATATATTCACTAGAAACTAGTGACTTTGTTAAGAATAAGTATTGACACTTGAACAACCTCATAAATGACACATGTATACTTGAGCACCCATTCATGGTTCTCAGTGTAAGGGATGATTCATTTTTCTCTATAAAAACAATAACATTTCCCACATGCATAATATCAATCACATGTATCACAACAAAACTATCACATGCTCCAATGAAACCACTTTATAGAGGGATCAATTTGATTGGCATTTCATATCATAACATCTACATTCTAGTATCAAGGTTGTAAAAGCATTTTGGAAATTATAATTTTTCAAATAGACCATAACTAGGCTCCTCAACATAATAATTTGTCACACATATGCACTTAGATAAAGACTTCTATGTAGTCATAAATCTTAGTACTACTAATCTTGAGATGTTGAAAGTTTATAAATCCTTAGTGTTGGGATTTCTAGAGATGATTTATTTGGGTAGTCCAATCATTTCTCTTGGTATCATGTCATTTGGGGTATCAAAATATAGCATGAAATAGAAGAGAGAAATTTTAGAGAGAGAGAGAAAAAAAAGGAAATAGGAAAGGAAAAAGGGGGTATGTGGTCCTCTAAAAAGTAATTAAGTATCCTTTATAGATCATATTGTAATATTTTTATCTTGTCATGGTCAAAATGTTATATATGTATTAGTGAAATATCAAATTTAATGTTAAAGATCCTTTTACATTAACATAAGATACATAGTGAACACAATCATAACACATGTTTCTATTGAAGCCCTTAATCACATATTCATCTTATGCCATTTTTCCCATATCACATGTAGATATTTCCTACACATGCTTTGCTCTGATAAATGGTATTTTATGCAGAATGCACTTTTAGACATTGTTTTCATGATTCTTAGGAATTTTCATCAGTACTTGATGGAAAGGAGAGAAGGAGGTGGAATCTATGATTTCTCTGGCCTTGGAGAAGTCCATATGAAGCCAAGATTGCTCCCAATCTAGCCCAAATGATACAAAATCTCTTTGTAGTAAAAAGCTCCATGGATGATCATGTTCAACCCCAATAAAGGAGAAAACCCCTACCATGGTCATGGTACAATAGAGTGACCGTTCTAGAAGCATCAAATTCACAAAAGAAAGCACCTACTAAAGCAAATTCCACAAGCTCAATCAGTCCTCATGTACCAGGTCAAATGGTTGTGCCACTCAACCCTTAGATATTCATGCTTCCCATCACAATCGTACCTAGCAACCTGCAAGACAATTGTGTCATACAGCACAACCCTACCTCAATTATCCAAAATAGTTGTGCCAATTAGTACAATCATTCTATGTGATAGACATCATGTATGTTCTACCCAGAATGGTCGTGCTACCACCATTCCCAAAAACCAAATGATTTGACTGATTATTTCACTTTTCCACCACAATCAATCCCATTCACCATGACCATTCCCACTTCCTCTACCATGGATGTTTTCCTAAAACGTCTATGCTACCTACCAAGCCATGTTGGGTCCCTACTACTATTTTAACATATTGGCCCCAACTTAACCTTATGCTTCCCAAGCCCCTATATAAGCATTGGTGGCATCTTAGAGAAAAAGGGTTATTTCTCCCAAGCATTCATTTTTTCACCTACTCTCTTCCCCTTCCTATACCTCAAAACCCTAGTTTTATGGGGTTTTGACCATTCAACTTCCATTTTTCATGCCGTTTCTTCCCTCGGAGAAGGAGGTTGAGCTTGGAGCAGCTAGAGGTGAATATTGGAGTTTTTTATCAATGTCCATGGAGTTCAATCTTTCTTGTCCCCTTTCTTTGTCTTTTCTTTTAACACGTCTATCTAAGCCTCCTTTGTAAGCTGTTTGGGGTGTAAAATGTTACTTTGATACCATGTTTGAGAGGAATATCTAAGTAAACAACCTGAATTCATTAGTGAATGGTTATCTTCTATTTATATCTTGTTTCCCTTCTTCTCCTATGTGAATGATGCATGATCACATGTAGTTAGCAGGGGAAATGGGTATTATGTGGTAAATGTAGGATTTTTCTCCTAGGAACAAGTAGGATCCCTAGCTAAATATCCCTATTCCTAGAAATCAATCCAGTATCTTACCCCTATATGTGATATTTTAGTAGCTAGGTGTGAGAATCTTAGTGAAATTTACTTGGTGCTACCTAGATGCTATATGGGAGATGGTATGACTACAAATACACTCACCTGATCCTTCATTACTACATTTGGCCCTACATTTCCTTAGTAATCTATACCATATAAACTAACACTTGTTATCTCTTAGAGTATCTCACATAAACCCTAGTCAATTGAGCCTTGCAAGGGTGAATGGAGGGTGATAAAGACTAGTTCCCCAATGCGCACTCCATCTTATCCATTGAGAATAAGTAGTTTGGGGAAATTCACTAACACTTAACTTTCTTCTTTAATTTTAGAACTTGACGAAATGAATGATGTTTGCATGTCTTGATGCCCAACATACTTTTTTTTCACATTAATCCAAAATAGCCCACATTCCCCATCAATTTCTTAAAACCTTGATTACTCACCCTAGTTAGATAGTGTTAATTTAGTTAGATTCCTTACTTGTTTTCTTAGTCATTTGAATCACTTATGATACCCAATATTTTCTAATAGTAATTAGTGTTTTTTCTTAGTCACTCATGTTAGTTTTTGTTAGTCAATTGTTAATGTAGCTCTCTAATTTCCCTTTTTTCAAAATTTGTAGTCTAGTGCTTCCTCTTACCTTTATTAGCTAGTTGTACCCTAGATTTCTGATTAGGATTGATCTTGTTTGTGTAGTTCTTAGTGTGTGTATTTTTGTTCTTGTTTCAGTGTAGTTACTTTCTTTGCATATCTAATTAGTCTAATTTTCCTAAGATTGACATTGGTCTAGTTTTTGGCCTTCTTAATTGCTTATTGATAATATCAATTTTCTTGCAACTTTCAAAGATTTTGCATAAATAAAGTAATTTGATTTAATGATTATCTCTTAAATTTTAATCACTTTGTTCCTAATTTACCAATTTCTTTGCGTTAATTAAGTTTTATGGAAATTTGTAGGAATTTAACTCATAATCCTCAAGATCGATGGCTTAGCCATCGACAGTCAACAATGATCCTTCATACATCATTAATGATCGATGGATTCCCACTGATAATTGACCTATTAGGTCTATAGTTCAACCTTTTCTCAAAGATTGATGGATGGACCCATCAAGTTCCCGCCCATTGATAAGGAAGAACGATAGACTTCAAATGGATAGAAGAAGTTTGGAGATTGACAAAATCTCATCAAGATCTAAATGATGACACAACTCAGTGAACTTCAAGTTGAAAAGGTCTCATCATTTTCACAGCCATTTAACATAGTCATCACATTTGACATCGATAGAATTGACATCGATGCTTTTGTCTATAGATCAAGTCTCGATATACATATTGACAGATCACCCTGTTGATGCTGCAAAGATGGATGACACCTAAGACTAATGGAAATCCATTGATGAATCAATGGCTATTAACTATCAAGGTCGATAGCAGTAAGACAAAGAGTCTACACTACAAGGACCAATGCATGGTTGACAAAGCACAAGTCAAATCCTATAAATAGGCCCCCAAAGCATCACTTCAAGGCATCTTGGAATTTAGAGTCAACAAGCTGAAAGATCACCACCAAGTTTGGAGTTCTAATTCTAGAGGCATTGACCAGTCTAGTGTCATTGACCTAGATGACCAACGACCTCCAAACTTGGGATTCAATGACACCCATCGACAGATCAGCAGACCTACTTATTTCAAGATTGAATTAAAGGGAAGAATAGAGACCATCGACCACTGTCCACCGACCTCTGTGGTGGGTAGATCAATAACTCAATCTACACTTGTATCAATGTCTTCCCCCTATTTTCTTTTTCATGACTTACTCGATCTATAATTTTTTTCTTTTTCATGCCATGGGTTGCTAAACTCCATAACCTGGGTTGGGAGTAGCGTTCAGGCCCTCCCAACCATGTAATTGTTCATTATTATGTGTATTACATATATTTTTGTAGTTTTGTTTCTATACTCTAATTTTAATACATCACTTGTTGATTAGATACCTTCTTGTGATGTTTGATGTGGATTTATTTGAGAGAATGATGTCATTTATATGTGGTGTATATATTAGTAATGAGACACGAGAGTGAGGAGTTACTATAAAAAATTCATACAACATTGATTCTTTGGTTATCATCTTGAGAACGAGAAACCTTTGGATAAAAATCTACCTAGATCTCGAGAGAGGAAGGTGTGGATATCTTTTATGTCTATTTGCAAAACATGTTAAGAATACATATAAATAAGAAGAGAATGTTTTACATCATTGTGGTTGATCTGATTGGTGAAACCCAATCCACATTTACCGTTTTGTTATTTCATAATTATCTTTATTTCTTTCCTTGATTTCTCATAACTTAGATTTATTGTTTGATTAGATAATTTGTTCCTTAAATGGGACACCATTTTCACTTCTTTGATTTGGCTAAACTAAGCAACAATATCCCGTTCTTACTCTTTTATTCTCCATGTCCCTATGTTCGACCCCACATTATTACTATAGACTCTGTATTGAGTTATAGATGTCTCTTATAGTCAGGTGTAAATTTAAAGTCTCATATCTTTGACTAGAAAATAGTGTTTACACTGCTGACCCATGAAAATGATGATCAAGTTTTGGCGTCTTTGTCAGGGACATGTCAACAAATAACCTCTAAGGACATGGTTACTTAGATTTAGCCCATGTTTTTAAGTTTGGTAATATATTTACTAGCACCCTTTTTTTCTTCCCGACTACCCTTGAGTATCTCTTATGTTTCTAGTCCAAGACTCCAATTCATTCAATTTCCTTTCAGGTAGTCAACATTCTTTATTTTCAGCACTAGAGTTTCTTCATGAGTTTCTACAATTAGAGCACCTTGTTGACGATCCAATGACTTCTCCACTATCTCCTACAGTGGCCTTGAAAATTGTCCATCCCTCTAATATATGAATACTACTCACGCCAATGACCACAAAGAGCCTATCATCATACCTCACATACCTATAGCAAATTTTGATATGAAACATGCCTTCCTTAACATCATTCAACATCAAACTTTTGGAGGGAATTATGTAGAGGAGAATCCATACCATCACATTGATGCCTTCAAAAATCATTGTGACACCCTTAAAATGAATAGAGTCCCTCAAGATGTCATCTACATGAAAGGTTTCCATTTCTCTCACAGAGAAAAGGCCCTAGCTTGGTACCTATCTCAGAAAGGAATCATCATTTGGCAACAATTATATGAAGCCTTTGTGAACAAATTCTTTATCATTGAGAATACTCTTAGATTCAAGCATAAGATCACTAGATTTAAATTTCAACCCACTGAGAAGTTGTATGAGGCATGGGAGAGATATCAGGAATATTTGTGAGATTGCCCACATCACGACTATGATGAAGGTTTCCTCGTAACCACCTTTTATGTAGGCCTCACCTCCATAGAAAGAACATCCATCAATGCTGCAATAGGAAGTGATTTGATAAATCATGATGCTGACATCACTAAAGAGATCATCAACAATATGGCAACACTACAACCAGGAAGAGACTATGATAGAAATATTATCACAGTTGCATAAAAAACAAGGACTTCTTTAAAGTCAAAGTTACTTGAAAGTTCAAACAAAAAACTTGATAAGATGGTTACCGATGTCCAAAACCTAAAGGAAGAAAACTCTAGGTATCATGTTGAATCAATAGTAAAGTGTGTGTCACTTGTGGTGAGTGTGGTTGAGGAATAGATCATTACATTTACACTCATGAATAAGAAGACACTTAGATGATTCCAGTAGAAAATTTATCTTATGTGAATTATAGAAGGCCCGACCACCCAAGATTTTCCTATGAAAGTTCCTCTACTACAAAAAACTCTTTTCAGCTAAACCAAGAATCACAATCCATAGGTAGGGGAAGAGTTATAGGAAGAGGAACGCCACCTGAGTTTCAACACAATAGACCCTTACAACAACAAGGAAATTTCAATGAACAACCAAGGGGGAGCTTATTACAACAACATAAGAAGTCCATAACTGAGCTACATTCTCAGACTAAAAGATTAGGAGAACGCATGGCAAGTAACAATAATCTAATGACAAGCATGAAAGCATGATCGGGGAACAAAAAAACCCAAATTAGTGATTTTCAACAACATAATAGGATGATAGATCGACAACTAGCCTCTATAACATCATCAATTAGAGGACCAAGTGGGAAGTTTTCTTCAAGCACTGAACAAAACCCAAAGAATGAAAGTGCTAGGATGGCTACACTTTGACCAAGAACCACTTCATCAACATGACAAAATGTAGTGACAACCCATTGAAGAAAGTCATGAAAAAGGTGAAATTCCTACCATCAAAAAATCATGAGGGATATCTAAACATATTCCCTCCCTCAGAACATCTGAAGTTCCCTCAAAAGAACCTTTTACCTATTGCTTCATTAACTCTCAAATAAAAAAAAGATACACTAAATTCCTATACACTATCAAGAAAATACATTTCAATGTCCCACTTCTAGACTTCATCCATGAAATGCCCACTTATGTAAAGTTTCTGAAAGATATTTTTACAAAGAAGAGAAGAAGAGGAGAAATAGAAATAATGTGCTTGGCAAGGAAGGAATCTTCCTTCTTCCAGTCCATGATGCCCACCAAGTAGAAATACCCTAGAGCTTTCACAATTCCCTTTCTCATAGGACATACTTCGCTGAGATATGGCATAGCTAATTTAGGGGCAAGCATAAGCCTCATGCCACATAACTTAGCCATCATATTGGGGCAGAAATATATTGTTCACTCAAATATGAGAATTCAACTAGTTGACAACTCTTTTATAAAATTGGTTGGTGTGGTAGAATATGTCCCCATCCAAATAAGAAACTTATTTATACCTTGTGACATTGTCATAATTATTAAGGTTGAAGACCCGAAGTGTCTAATTTTATTTGGCTAACCTTTTCTCTATATAGATCATGCATTAATAGATGTTGCAGACAGGTTGATCACCATAAGAGTTAGTAATGAATATTTCAATTTCAATGTGCTTAATCACATGAAAGGCCCTTCTCAAATGGACACAAGTTACTTCACTAACTGTTATAGTCAATTATGTGCTGAAATTCAAGAACACAATGCAATTGTAGATCCATTAATGCAAGCACCAATCAATCCACATTCATGGATCATTGATCCTGAAGTTGAACAAATCTTTCCTTAGCATCCACTGAAGAAGAAAAGGCCCAAATATAAATCTTCATCAAGAATGCCAAGTATATCCTACTTGAAAGAGAACCAAAAGATGCCTCCACACCAAAACATGTCCTAGAGATAAAAGCCCTTCCAAAGCATTTGAAATATAATTTCTTAGATGAGGAACGAAAGAACTGAGTGATAAAAAAATGCCCATATATCTTTAGATCAACAACAATAGCTGCTCACTGAACTCAAGGGTTCAAAGAAAAGCCCTTAGGTAATGTATATATGACATCAAGGGACTAAGCCCTACTGTGTGCATGCACTAAATTAATTTGGAAGAAACTGCTAAGATATACATGCAAGGTCAATGAAAATTGAACCAAAAAGTGCACAAGGTGTGCACAAGGAAGTGATTAAGCTCTATGATGCTGGAATCATATATGCCATAAGAGATAGTAACTAGGTTAGCCCAGTGCATGCTGTACCCAAGAAACGAGGGATGTTGTGTGCACAAATTATCACTATTTGGATATATAATTTGGTTATATTCTTTGTCATTTGTTCTTAATCGAATATATTTTCACAAATAATTCACCACATTAGTATAAAATTAGTGTGCATCAATTCTTATATTTTTGCATGTAATTTACATGTGTTATACATATTTTAATAATTATAATAATTATTTGATTTAATCCATTACTTATTTTATTGTAGATAATTATTATTTACTAGAGCAAAGTCGATACTATCGACATGCACAAATAATTAAAATATGTTGCCTCCTCTCTCTAGGACGTTTTACAAGTACATTTAATTAATCCTATATTATCGAGCACTTTTAGAACATGCTGTGGAAGGTACCTCACCATGGTATATATTTATTTGGCCAAGCAAAGACCTTCTATTATGTCCTGCAATAGGGTGAGAGGACCACTCTAGACAGTGCAAGATCTATATTTTTCTTGAACAACAACCCTTCTAGATGCTATGAGATCCTAAAGAACATGACTAAGAACTAGTCGTGGGGTGAAGAAAGAGAATGCCCAACAACCATTAAAAGTGTTGAAGAATATAAAGTCATCTCAACATTGAATGAGAAGCTTGACCTCATCACCATGAAATGGTGCCAGAAGGATGTAACATCACTTGGGGGCAACGAAGAGAATTGTATGTACATGCACCAGCAATACCAACAGGTTAGGGGGGGCCAAAAAGATTGACAAAATTGAGAACATGTTAGGAAAGCAGATGAGCCAAAATGAAGCACTCATGGATCAGACACAAAGGGAGCTGCAAAACCAAGGTGCCCAAATCCACAATATTGAATATCAAATTTCTTAGTTTGTGGAAGAAGTAGCTTCCTTGACGATGTCCATTTAGAAAGGAGCACTAGGAATGCAGCTGTAGCCCATCAACATCAAGAAGCAAAATTCATTTATTTTGTCAAAGAGAGAGAACATCATACCGAAGAGGCACCGAAGGAACAAACTGAGCAGTCTGATTGGGTGTATGTTCCTAAAGTCCCATTTCCTCACAGTCTATTGGGATTACTAGGAGGATGCAAAATGTGAGTGGACAGTGAACTTCAAGGTCCCATTCCTATTAAATCACTAACCATAGTTCCTGAAAGAGTGCCTATTCAATAGGAGTAGGTGAAGGTTATACTACATAGTGGAATAATCACAGTAAATAAAGGGGCACCATAATTCAGAAGGAACAACAATCGATAACACCACCCATAGAGGATGTTCCAATTTCTATTTAGAAGGTGATGCCGAAGTAATCTTAGAGGGGGGGAGTTCATTAAGTTCCATATGTTCCTCCTCAGAAGTGAGAAAATAAGTCAGATGTGACATCCCTAGATAGTCTGAAGCTGAGGAAAAAGGAAACATAGTTCAAAAAGTTCCTAGACATCTTTTGAAAGCTCTGCATCTATTTGCCATTAGTGGAGGCAATAGAGCAAATTCCTACTTATGGGGGATTTTTGAAAGATATCATCAAAAAAAAGCAAAGGATTAAAGATACATATATTATACAGGTTGATGAGGTGATCAGTGCACTGATCAAGGGGAAGCTGCCAAGGAAGAGGTAGGATCCAAGATGTTTCTACATCCCATGTTCTATAGGTGGCAAACACTTCAATTAGGAACTATGGGATCCAAGAGGAAGCATTAATCTTATGCCTCTTACCACCTTCCAAAAGTTAGGATTGAAAGAACCAACAAGGGCATCTATCACAATTAAGTTGGAAGACAGATCTATTGTGAGGCCATACGAGATATGTGAGGATGTCCTAGTCAAAGTTGACAAATTTAACTTTACTGTTGATTTTGTGGCAATGGGCATACACAAGATATAAGGATCAGAGATGCTATTAGGAAGTTCGTTCTAAGATATGGCCGATGTGATCACAGTCAATATGAGAGGTTATGTGACACTCAAGATAGATGATGATAGAATGAAGTTTAGACTGCCAAATGACTCTTCACCACCATCCCACGACTCCCCTAATCTTCACCACCATGACAACCCGGGCTGAGGAGGACCATTCATGTCGAGCCTAGGACATTAAATAAGGGTTCTTCTTGGGAGGCAACCCATTTTCATTTTAGTCATTTACATTTTGTTAGAACTTTTTGTGATGTAATTTTTGGACTTATTTTTTTAGATTTTTATTTGATGTAAAGAAGGTATCTTGATGCTTTCATTTGCTATGTAGATAGGGTTAAAGTTGGTACTTCCTACCCTAGAGTGAGTACTATCAACTACTTATCAGCTAAAATTCTGCAAAAATTCGGTACTACCAAGTTCAAAGTCAGTACTAGTGATTTTTTCCGGAAACAAATGACAAGATATTAGAGAAAAAAGTTGTAGACACCACCGATACACATGTCGGTGGGTACCAATTTTCAAAGCTCAAAGAAGGGGAGAGAATGTCATATTTGGATGACACAATGACACAAATTAGTGGAACCAAAAAGAGAGATATATGCTTCCACAACTTGATCCAAAGAGCCACCAATCATCCACCTCCACCACCCTTTAGAGCTACTGGTACTCAGTTGCACTTACTATATTTGGATGTTGAGTATGAGGTCACAGTCAAGTTCAAGCTTGGGGGGTGTTGGAATGAATTTATCTTCCCTTTTTACTTGCTTTTAACTTTGATTTTGGTAATTTGTAGGATCCACGATCTATTTAGTGTAATATGGAGCTGAAATTTTGTTTGTTCCTTGCAATTATCATGTGTGCTTTCAAGTTTGCTATATAAATTGAATTTTTTTTATTGGATTAGGTGTGAGTACTTGAGTAATCTCACTTAGAGGAAGTGTATGGGTTTGTCAGATTAAGGACATTTAATATGACTGGACATCTCAATTATTCATGAAATGTGGATGAAGATGGGGTTTGAGCTTAATTTGATCAAATAGTTAGCGAGACCTTAAATTGAAGTTTAAGAAAGAAATCCTAAGGTTAGCCTGTGCACAAGTCATTAGAGAGGGACATATCATAAATTCATGAAAGGATTTGTCTCTTAGTTATGTGATTCTGCCCATCCTCCACTCATTGTTAACTCACCATCTTAAGATGAATAAGTACTCTAAAACTATTTCCTCTTGTTGAATTACATGGTATAATAGGGACATGATAGCTAGTTTTCTTTTATTGCATTTGAAAAAAACACACATGTCTGCATGAACAATTTTGTGCATACCATTCCAGTTGCATAATCAATTTCATATAGATTACATGCATTACATATCATTCATTTTTTTATCATGTGGATTTTAGTCTCTTTAGAAATTTGAGTCCAGTGATATACATCCATACTCAGAAAAAAAGAAGAAAAAAATGAATGACATGTTAATGAAGCCCAACCATAATGTTTTTGAAACATTACAAACTCTTTTTTTCATTATGATTGGGCTTCATCAACATGCTAAAATAATGGGCCAATAAAAAAATGACATGCTAAAATAATGGGCCAATGAAAAAAAGAGTTTGTAATGTTTTGAAGTTAAGAGGGAGAAAGTATGCCCTTAACTCTTCTTATAGATATAAAGAAATCCATATGATGCATTGTTTTGTTTTCTTCCTTCATTCTCATTTAGTTGAGGAGATTGTTTGATTCATGCATCATTCTATTTAGAAAAAAGTAGGCATTAGGACTCATGCATTTCTCATTCTTTTCACCATTTAAGTTTATCATGATTTATTTTGCATAAATGATTTGGATGTACTTGTTATTCTTCAATTGATACCCATTTCATACCATTCATTGCACTTATTGGTAGACCACTTATATGATTTTTCTCCTCATTAATTTTTATATGGAGAACTAGTTTCAAGTAGATTGGTAGTTAGAAAAGAGCAATGTAGAATGCAGAATCACATAATACACCAAACGAATGCCTGATTGATTGTGATGTTAACTGCTCTTTTGATAGTGTGCATTGATCTAAGGGTGGACAACTTTTATGAAATTTTTTGCTCTCTATAGAGCAGTTGATTGTTCAGTGATCAGTGAAAGATGATTTGGGATCGTCAACTGGTGTTCATGTTCCTTGTCCTTTTGCTAACTTGTTTCAAATAGATCCAAGAGTGTGTTGCTCAAGGATGAGCTACATTTAAGCTTAGGGGAATTTGATGCACTGTTTATATTTTATTTTCACAATGATTTTTGTGCACTTACTATTCATTTTCATATTAATTTGTGCATGATTTATTAATATTAGCTTGTGTTACTTGATTGCATAAAATAAATATAATTTTAATGTTTCCAAATAATTTACTATATTGAAAGTACTTATGTACAATTTTGTGCCATTCAGGTACCACAAAAGTCTCACAGACTTAGTACTACCGGCTTCACAAGTCAGTACTACCGAATTCACATGAGTAGAAGACTCAAGGAAGTGCATAGACTCGATACTACTGAGTTCAAAGCCGATAGTACCAATATTGCATTAGACACAGAGTTGGTTTGAATTCTAGACTCAATACTATCGACTCTTCGAGTCGATACTATCGAGTCTACCCAATTAGGAAAATATGAAAATCACATTAATCTGACAGTTGAGGATTTATTTCACCCTATGTCACTTCTATGACTTAAGATGAGTTCGGCCAGACCTAATCTATAAAACTCTATCCCACTATACGACGACTACAACATAGGAGAGGAGAACAAGGAGGAGAACCACACATTTAGGAGGTTCCATGCACGTCCGATGGGTAGAATTCACAAATTGCGGATCCTTTGTTGGCGTGGAATGTCCTAATCATGTTTCTCTAGGGGGTTCATCAGTTTTCTATGTTCTACATGTTTTTCTTCTTCCTAGCATGTTTTTTTCCATGGAAACCATGAGGGGTTAATCCTTGTGTTCTCTAGGACCCGAGAGTAGCCTGGTTGTACACTATGTATGGATCTTTTTTATTAGTATATTTTTTTCTCCTTATTCTTGGGCATGTTTCTATGAAATCATATTGAGAATTATCTTTGTTGTGCAACATAGGTGATTAATGAGACCGTTGATAACTTTGGGAGAAGGATTAAAGATTGGAAATCAATACTAACACACTTTATATCACCCGTTGGGAATGGTGGATTACGAATGTGAAGAGATTACCTAGAGGATTTGTTAAAGCACCTAATTAATTAACAAATTGTTATGGAAATGGAATTGACATTAGAATAGGTAGTGAACTAAACTACATGAGTGGGTAGTACTTTCTACATGCTCTTCATCCAGGATTGGGAGGAATATATATTAATCTTAGGTAAAATCTACAATATCGATCATGGTGAAACCACTGTCCTAGAGAATTTCTTCTCATTGTGATCATAAACCATTAAATTATTTTCTTTCTTGCAATTAGTTTAATAGCTCCAAAATCAAAGTTTTCTTTGACCTAGCCTATTAGAAGTAGTTAGTTGTAGTTTTTTGAATTACATTTCTCCATATTCGATATATGGGCCTCTTTGGCCTATATTTCTTCGACACGTACGCTTGCATTTTACACGTACAGTTTAGTTTTGTCAAGATTTTGATGACGTTGCTAGGAAATTGAAATCACTAGCACTACAAATGTTGAGACCAACCACTCTAAGACATTGTATTTATTTTCATTTTTTATTTCCCATTTTTCATTACATAAAACTTCACTATTAATTTAGGCATTAATCATATTCATCTAGATATTTCTTTGAAGTTAGTCTTCTTTCCTATAAAAAAATAAAAAAAGTTTTTTTTTTAAAAACACATGGATCCTATTTCTCCTGAGTGTAGAAATGCACATGTAGGTTATAGATGTCTGAGTCCACCTTCATCACATCATTGGAAAACCTTCGACCTTCATCTCATCATGGGAAAACCTTCAATGAAATTCATCATGAGATAATTATGATTATGGTTCAATCTATTTTAAATCGCCAAAGTCCTATTTCTAATGGAGGTTGGGGTAGAGTAGAGAGAATGGAAGAAGTTGAGGTTGAGGATAAGGGATTAGAGAGTGGGGAGAACATAATAGAAGAAATTTTAGAATCACCTCATCCACATATTTCCATTGAAACCACACCCACACCCTCAACTCTTAGGATTGATTTTGAATATGATTGGGGATCTGATGAGGAAGATGAGGAGAATGAAGGAAATAAGGTGGAAGACAATTTTGATACATGCGTTTGGGATATGAGTGAAGGAGATGAGGATCTAGAAGGTGCTTTATTTGATAGTGATCTGAGAGACAAGGAGTAGAGTGAGGAAGAGAATACTGAGAGTGAAAAAGTGGATGAATTTTCCATTACCCATCACATAATTCCTTCACTACAAGACCCATCTCTTCATTTCCTTATGGAGGATCCTATATGGAATATATATCCATATGATAATTTTAAAAATTTGTGTGAGGATATTAATGAATGTGGGGGAATTGAATTATTAGAAGAGGAGGAGGCACACCAATTTTCCTTTCATGTAATCCCTCGATTATGTGTAGATAGGAGTGATCCATTAGGGATGGTCATAGAAATTAAGGAGAAATCATCATTATACCTTTCACCTCATGGCTACCTATTTCTACATGTGCTCCCACATCAAGACTTGGTTGTCATTCATGTTCATGATAATTGCAATGATAATTTACTTTTGAAATGGAATGTCAGCCATACATGTTGGTCTTCTGACTATCATTTGTATTTTTTATCATTATTGCAGGGAACCAGATGTTTAGAACGAAGAGGTAGAGAGAGCTTCACTCTCCTCTATGACCACCTGATTATTGTTTATTGATGTGTGTCCAACCTAGGACATTAAACAAGGATGCTTGTGGGAGGAAATCCACCAATGTAGTTTATTTTGTAAAACTTTCAATTCTATTTTTACATTCATGTTTTTGGATTGTTGATATCTAGTTTGGTGTAAGAAAAAAGGGTTCCTTGATATGTGTATTCAGTGTGCAGGAACACACTGAGTTGGTACCACTGACATGATGTCGGTGGCACCGAGTCTGTCTTTATGTGGATCCCACCAACCCCTCTTTTGCCCAAGATCTCACCTCACATATCAGTACAACCGTTCCATTTGTCTTCCTTTGCTTTTGACCTTGGGGACAATGTCATATTCAAGCGTAGGGGGAGGAATGGACTCGTTCTTCTATCTTTATCTCTTGCATCTTTTGTTTTTATTATATATCTGTATGTTCTTGTTTTAAAAAAAAATAGATCTTCCATCTTTATTTTTAGGGTCCACTTCTATCTTGTGTAATTTTGGACAAAATATAAAATTTTAGTTAGGATTAGCTGTTTGTTGATGATGTGCTATCAATTCTAAAAATTGTTAAAAATTAAATCTACTCTTATGCTTTGCTCTTATAGATAAATTTTCTATGTTTAAGAGTACATAACTAGAGGAATTGTTTGAATTAGTCATCTTGAAGACATACTGAATGAATAAAAAACCTCTCAACCCTATGACTTGTGTTATGATGATGATGTTTGAGTATAAACCAGCCAAACAGAAACATGATCTTTAATATGAATTCTAGAAATAAACTCTAAGGTTAACTTGTTACACAAGTTGATAGGAGAGGGACATATCATGGTTGGGAAAGACATTGTCTCATAGTCATGTGATCTCATTCACCTTCCATTCATTTTCATTCACCACCATAGGATGATCAAGTTTAATCCAAGTTATTTTCTTCTTGTTTGCATTACATGGCGTGATAGGAAGCATATAGTTAGTTTATTTTCTTTTGCATTAGAAAAGGAAAAAATTATATAATCTCATTTGAGCACTTGTAGTTTGCATAAATAATTGAATATAGTTGCATTTTCATTGCATATTTCATAAGGTGTTACATATTTGTTATCTTATATGATCTTTTCTCATGAAAGAGTGTAAAAAAGTTTTATCTCCTTACTCCTTCACCAAATAAAAAAATAAAAAATCCCAAGCATGAACCATTTATCATGCTAAAATAAAATGGTGGGAAAAAGAGTTATTGAAAATGAAAAAAAGAGGAGAAAAGGAGGAAACAGATTTTTAAATGATGTCATATTCTCTTTAAGAAACAAAGAAGGGGATTATGGATTATTTGCAAACACCTTTCCACTTATACTCATCATTAGGATGAGACATCCATTGCATGCATCATTCCACAAAATACAAAAATAGTCATTAGAAGTCATACATTCACATTTTAACCATCATATAGGTGCATCATATTTTTACTTCTTGCATTAATAATTTGGATAATTCTTATGAATCCTATTTTCACAGCCACGCATATTTTTCACCCATTGCTCTATATAGTAGGCCACCATCATAATTACTCCACTCATCCATGTTTATTTGGGGATCTGCCTCCAAGTAGTTTATTTAGGTAGATCAAAGAAATGTAGATAGGGAGATCACATGGTCCATCAAGCATGTGTCCTACTGGCCATGATATTAATTGCTTCATATTGATAGTGTTTTTCATTGATCTTATTGTGGACATCTATTATGAACATCATTGATCTCTATAGAGTAGTTACTTATTCAGTGGTTGGCAAGGATCGGTTTGAGACCGACTGGTGGAGGGCGGTTAAAAACCATATTTCATAGGTATTTGTCTTATTTTTGACTTTTTCAAAAAAATCCAAGAGTAGTGTTTCTCGAGGATGAGCAATATTCAATCATAGGGGTGTGAAGTGTGCACAAATTGTCACTATTTGGATATATAATTTGGTTGTTTTCTTTGTCATTTGTGCTTAATCGAATATATTTTCACACATATTTCACAAAATTAGTATAAACTTAGTGTGCATCAACTCTTATATTTGTTCATGTATTTTACATATTTTAATTATTATAATATTATTTAGCAAAGGAGTAAGGAGGCAACGACCAAGAACTAGCCACTCGAACAACACTGGCTAAAAAGGTGCATAAATTACAAGTTACTTAATGTTGCCACAAGAAAAGATAATTTCCCTCATCCCTTTATTGATCTGGTCCAAGAAAAGCTTGTACATCATTCCCACTTTTTTTATCTAGATGGGTACTCTAGTTTCTACTAAGTTCCCATTCATCCTGATGATAAAAAAAGATGACCTTTACTTCCCTTTATGGGACATATGCATCCCAACTTATGCCTTTCAGTCTCTGCAATGCTCTTGCAACCTTTGAAAGGTGTATGTCGGTAATCTTTTTCGACCTTATTGATGAGATCATTAAATTTTTACTGGATGACTTTTCTATCTATGGGTGATCTTCAAAGACTAGCTAGGAAATTGATCTCTCATTCGGTAAAGATGTGAAGAGAAGCAACTTGTCCTTAACTGGGAGAAATGTCATTTTATGGTCTGGGGTGGAATCGTTCTCGGACACAAGGTATCTAAAGAATGCATTGAAGTTGAGAAAAGAAAAATTGAAGCTATTTCCAAGATTCCCCCACCCAATTCTATTTTCTCTGCTCAACGTTTCCTGGGAGATGCATGATATTACCGTCGTTTAATGAATGACTTCTCAAAAATCTCAAAACCACTGTCTAGACTCCTAGTGAAAGACACGTTGTTTGTCTCCGATGAAGAATGTCTCAAAGCTTTTCATACTTTGAAAGATGCCCTACCTTCCTCACCAATTATGCAACCTCCAGTTTAGGAACTCACTTTCAAGATCTTTGCGATGCTAGTGACTATGCCGTTGGAACAATCCTAAGGAAAAGTAAGGATAAGAATCAACATGTGATATATTATGCCATCAAAACTCTTGATGAGGCTCAATTCAATGACACTACAATAGAAAAAGAGATGTTGGCGATCTTCTATGCCTTTGATAAGTTAAGATCATATTTTTAGGTGGAAAATTTACAATTTACACCAATCATGAAGCGATCAAATATTTAATACAAAAGGACACTATGCCTCGCCTTCTTAGATGGGCCCTCCTACTATAGTAATTCGATCACAAAATCATTGATAAAAAGGGATCTAAGAATGTGGTTGTCAACCCCCTTTTCCATGTACCTACCAAAGAAGATAACCCTCTTCCCATTAATGAATCTTTTTAAGATGAATCAATACTGGTCATCCATACAATGGATGAGATAATATCATGGTATGCATACTTTTGGAATTATCTTGCATGCCAACATATCTCACATGATATGACATATAATCAAAAGAAGTTCTTTTCAGACTTGAAAAATTACTATTGGGATGACCCACTTCTATTCAGAAAGTGTGCAAACAACATCTATCCTTGATGTGTTGCCCATGAGGAAGCATGATCGATTCTGGAGAAATGCCATGCTGCTCCTCATGGAGGACATTTGGATACTAAAAAAGACGATAATAAAGATAATAAATTCTGGTTTTTAGTGGCCGAGTATTTTCAAAGATTCTCACATCTATGTTAGGAAATATGATGCGTGTCAATGTACTGAGAAGATCAGTAAGAGGAATGAAATGTCCCTAGCCAAATGGATCAAAGTTCAGATTTTCAATGTCTAGGGAATAGACTTTGTGAGACCTTTTCGACCTTCTTTTGGAAATAAATATGTACTAGTGGTAGTTGATTGTGTTTGCAAATGAGTGGAAGCTATCCCATCACCTAACTATGACTCAAAGATAGTAATGCACCTTTCCACAAAAATTATCTTCCCAAGATTTGGAGTTCTTAGGATAGTCATAAGTGCTGAAAGTTCACATTTAATACAAAAATAGTTTGAAGAACTTCTAAAAAGATATGACATAAAACATAAAATCTCTACTCCATACCATCCTCAAACTATGACTCATGTTGAAGTTTCAAATAGGAAGATCAAATAGATTCTCGATAAAATTGTTGGAAAATCTAGAAAAGACCGGTCCTTGAAACTCAATGACACCCTTTAGGTGTATCAAATAGATTATAGAACTCTGATTGGAACCACCCCTTATCACCTCATATATGGTAAATCTTGCCATCTTCCTATGGAGTTGAAATCCAAAGCATTTTGGGCGATAAAAATCTCAACATGGAAGCTGATCTCGTAAAGGAGAAATGGTTTCTTCAACTATAGTAGTTGAAAGAACTTCATTTGCATGATTATGAAAATACCAAGATTCATAAAGAACACCCCAAAATTTGGCATGATTCTCACATAAAGAAAAAAGATATTTTCAAGGGTGACAAAGTCCTTTTATTCAATGTTTCTCCCAAACTTTTCCTGGAAAGCTACATTCTTGTTGGTTCGACCACTTTTACTATTATCACCATCTGTCCCTTTCAAATGATGGATATTCACAGTGAGAAATATGGGACTATTTCAGTCAGCAAACCTCACCTGAAGCATTACTATGAAGAATATGCTTTCACTAAGAAGGAAAACATATAGTTGTCTGACATTCCATATATAAAATAATGTCACCTCAAATGTCAAGCTACATGACTATAAACAATGCGCTAACTGGGAGGCAACCCAACCACCTATCTTTTTATTTTATTTTCATTGTTTTTATTTTCTTATATAAACTTCCCTTGTAAAATGTTCCATCACTCTGATGGACAGTTTTTTTAAAATAATGATAAGTTGATGATTCCTTCACAACAATGTATTGAACTAAATTCTGACCCGATCGTATCTATCTTATCAAAATGTTGACATCTTTCTCATTCATAGGCCAACTAGATATTGAGATAGCATCAATGGTTTTGTGTTTTGACAACATAAGTATCAACATTTGATCCATGGATTAAATTGCATCAAAGTCTTGAATGCCTTGCACATTGTCAATCTAGCCATCGACCTGGTCATCAATGATCTACTCGATGGCTTCAGATTTTAGACCTGTTTACCTGAACACAATTTTGGTGATTCTTAATCCTCTCCTATAAATACAAGACCCAAGGTAATTTCTTTTCAATGGACCTTTTTTATAGGGAAGCTCTACTATTTTTATCCCTCTCCCATCGACCAACTTTAGGTTGGCGCCTATCGACCTTTTTGGTCGATAACTTTAACAAAGAATCAATTACTTTGCTACATAAACCCTGTCAATAGGTATTAGATCTTGTCGACCTAATCTTATCAACTTCATTGTGTTGACCTCACCCGATCAACCTCTTTCTACTGTCAACATTTTTCTTCTTTG
Organism: Alisma plantago-aquatica; assembly: GCA_963693085.1. Classification (NCBI taxonomy): domain Eukaryota; kingdom Viridiplantae; phylum Streptophyta; class Magnoliopsida; order Alismatales; family Alismataceae; genus Alisma; species Alisma plantago-aquatica. The sequence goes on along the minus strand of OY856409.1, from coordinate 1,929,059,150 downwards.
ACCTCACACCTCGACAGACTATATTTCGCCTTTTCTTCTCATCCATCGCTACCGACATCCTACCCTATCAACCTTTCAGGAAACTAAACTCCTGAGGTCAGTGACCCCATCAACTACATTGGTTGACAACCCCTCTTCCTTGTATCTACTTTTAAATATAGTAATTTATTATTTAATGTTCTTATGGTGCAACAATGGCCCACCAGGATGATGAAGAAAACAATACTGACCTTGCACCTAGGCAAGGCAAGAAGCGCTTGCACCCTAAATCACCAACCACTGAGGATAAAAGAATGTGTATGTTGCTAAATCTGCAATGGATATATCTCTAGGAACACAATTTGAAGTTCCCTACTCTAGAAATTTCTGACATGACAACAATGACCACTTGAGGGATTATAAGGAAATTAAGACTGTCACCTTCAAGCCCACATGTTTTTCTTACAAGTCTACTCTCAAAGAACTTATAATCTAGAAGTGGGTGTCTCCCATTCTTATAAAATCCAACCTAGATTACTTATTCTTAGCCAATCCTAGGGCATACATGGAAGAGACCACAGAGTTCATGTCTTCCAATTTGGTGTTCTTGATCCTATAAGCTGACGACCCTACTAGCAAACTGGATTGATTAAAGTCTACAACTACAATGTTGACCAAGTCCTTACTGAGTTGGTATTGAATAAAACATTTTGTTCACCAAACAAAGAGGCCCCTAAGGCTTGCATAGGCAGATAGACAAATCAGACTCGTGTTTCAATGCTTCTACCTATAGGGCTAAGCTGACAAGAAAGCATCAATATAAATTTGGATCCTCTAAAGATTTTTTGTGCATTTTAGGCCATGGATAATCATGCACAGAGTTGTCGCCAACGTCTATTCACAAAATCAGAGACAAGAAGTATATATCATGAATAAATCTACATGATTTCTCTAATCATTGAAGGACACCCTATCAACATTGGTTGTATTCTGATTGATCGATGGTTATCTATATCCTCATTTTCCCAAAAAGAGTATTGCATGGGTGTTCTAATCAGCCTTATCTATCGAGCTTATGGACACCCCTCTTATCTAAAAGGTTTCAAGGAGATATATGGTGACAACCTAAACAACATCAAGTACTTGATATCGTCCAACATAATTGTCTATCATGATAACAAAAGCCATTATCACTTCTTGAGGATCAATATCTACATTCCTCTATCGGGGCTAGATAATTATGATGAGGAAACCTTTCTCTTTATAGAGGTAGAAATAATCCAACTAGTCACCAAGTTTTGGGCATCATTTGACAATTCCTCCCACCAAAATGCTGCTTCATCATCCATAGTTCACACAATACCTATTGTGGCCAAAGCACCCAAAAAGCCTTTACCAAAAATCACAGAGGAAATAGAGCATGAGGTAGTAATTAATGATGATTTTGAATTTTAACCCTCATCCCTGAAGCTAGCCAATCCCTCTATTTCTCCTATGATTCTGGGGGATCATCCTAAGTCAACTACAACATTACCAACCCAATCTGCACTATGACATCCTCCTCAGTCCACCCTAAGGATCCCCACTTCCATCCCAACTATTCCAACTTCTGCTGCCACAAAAAGCATAACACGATCACCACCTCATCAGGAAGTACATGCTGTTCCTAATAGTCCACCTTTCCATCACCACTGTGTTGCCTCACCTTCTACTTCTCACGCAACACATCATCATGAGTGACATTCTTCACCTTCCTTATAAACGGAATACCCTAAGACTATGTGTGTTGTTTTTGGTCATGAAATCAAATCGATTTGTAGGGTAACTATTAAACATATCTCTGCTATTCTTAAACTGAAAAAAAGATGTGTAGAATGTATCAATATAGGTCAATGCCATCCAACACCATCTGGTAGATTTAGAACATCTTCCTCAACAAGTGGCTACACTCAAGCGTAAGATCGATGCTCTCTCTCATCATCCCCGGCTGATGTAGGAAATTTTAGCAGTACAAACAAATTATGAAAAATTGGAAATACAAAGAGGATGAATGCCAAAGGAAACTTGAGAGACATATACATAGGAAACAACATCACCATGAGTTCCACACTCATTCTCAAAGTGATTGATCTTATCCGTCATCTTGCTCCTCCCATGGAAAATCCTTCAAACCAACCATATAAGAAAAGAAGCTTGTCATCAGTCTCTGGATCTTTCAGCCCAGTCTAGTAGAGAATTTATCTCACATGTCTCTGAGACAATATTTACTATGAATGGCTTGAGTAATCCAATGTCAACCTCTATTCTAGCCTCTGGCAATCAGCAACACCCATTACTTTCCCCCCATTGGGAATTCTTGGTATTCTGACAGAGCCTTATGTCATTCCATCAGAGGACATCCATGCTCATCCGTCTAAAAATGATTTTCCTCTCACTCATATATCACCGCCAAATTATTTTGATGATAGTCTGATGAAGAAGTTGCATGAGGTTTCGCTTGGCAATGACAACCCTATTCGGTCCCTTCATAGTCGTCATACATATGAGGATGATATTTCGATAGAATTATATACCACTTATTTGGACCTACAAGAAGATGTTGACAATCCTTTTGATGATGTTCACGCTTCCTTTAGTGAAGATAATGGTGATTTATCCACCATTCTGTCAACAATAATCCCAAGTCTACCAAATCCAATCTTTCCTAAACCACCCCTACCACTTCCATCGTAACTTCATTACAAGATGAAAGGACTTGATTCTGATTGTCTGCATAGGATGCCTATCCAAGACATCTTTGTCTTATAATAAGTTTTAGAAGATCACCATGATGGAAGTAAGATCATTTATAACAATGGGTCTATATCTAGTTCTTAAGAAAACTTTCCAGACATTTTTTGCATCCGTACCAAAGTTACAAAAAGAATGTTCACAATCTTAGAATCCACTATCCTAGAGGATGTAATGCTCAGTCTTAAGGAGTATCCATATTATAACGCAACATCCTCCCTCACCAACTGTCTATCTAAGAATCTCCTGGAGGCCCTTGCTGCGATGACACTTCTTGAAAAATTCTAGCTACAACACACACATTTTATCCTCCTACCTTTTCATTTTATAGGACTATGGATTGTTTGCATTTCTGATCTGATCAAGCACCGTATTACTCTATTCAATAATTGTTTGGTCGGTCATCAAAATACAAACATGTGTTTTAAGGACCCTGCAACATAAAAGCTTCCCCATATCTCTATCTGACTCCAATAGGTCATACACCAAGTCCCTTACTATCGTCCTTAGTGGATTAGTGATTGAGCCTCTTATTGACCACAAAAATCAAGATAAAGGTGATAGTGATTTCATCATCGTCCAAGTCATGGAAAAACTCAATCGCCATATTTCTGTTGCAAACCTACATCCCAATAGTTTTTTTTGTGGACACTATGCTATGGAAGCCATTGACGTGGATATTTCACACACAAATTCACTAGGAATGGAATTCCTAGAGATGACCAAAATTAATGTCTAATAATGCCACCCGTAAGCGGTTAGTACAATTGAGAATCAAATCCCAAGGGACAAATTCTATAAGAATTAACTAATCAAAGTAACATAGCAAGAATTAGTATTTATCACCAAAAGTTGAGATTTGTTTGTTTAACTAAGTTTGTAAGAAAAAAAAGAGTTTGATTAAGGTTCTAGTTATCAATGGATAAAAACACTAGGGTGGAATTGGGGTTCAGTGCCACTACTCAAGTTTGTGCAATCATTCAAATCCAAACATGTATGAAGATATAATTGGAGTTATTCAAGCTTCCCCTTTCAGCATTAGAAACTTGCATGAGTAGATATGCCTATAAGATTGATGTCTCGTTACTTACATATCCTATATCCACTATTCCAGATACTTCCTATCAGGGCATCCATCAAAGTTGATCGGTATTCAAATCCTAAACTTGAAGTTCTCACGGTAAAAATTTATAATAAATAACATAAATCGGGTGATCAATCTACAAGACATGCGATAAATGATTAGTTATGAATTTAAAGAGTTCATACAAGTGTTGGAACATGAGAAAAATTCCAAGAAATGGGTAGCAGAGTTAGTCCTCACACCCTGGTGAAAAGGCTACTCCCTCAACATGGAGAGATTAATATCACCAGTAGAGGAAGAGGACACCATCATGGTCATGATGGTAGAAGAAGTGGCTCGGCATGGTGTGTGATAACAATCTTCCTTCCTTCTTTCTCTTTTAGGTATTAACCCTGATTTGCAGCTGAAGTAGGTGAATGGATAGTGGCTCCACAAAGAGAACAATTGCCTCGATGAAGGGGATCGATGGCTTTGGATTTTTTGTGGTCGATGGAATTTAGGGTTAATACTTGAAGGAGAAACAAGGAAGGAAGTTTGTCATTGCATACCACGTCGATCCACTTCTTCCACCATCATGACCATGATGGTGTCCTCTTCCTCTACTAGTGATATTAATCTTTCCATGTTGAGAGAGTAGTGTTTTCAATGGGGTTTGGAGACTAGCACAACTACCCACTTCTTGCAATTTCATTCATGTGCCAACTTTAAATGAACTCTATAATTCATAAATAATCATATATCACGTCTTGTGGATTGATCACCCGCTTTATGTGATTTTTTACCTTTTATCACGAGAACTTCAATGTTTAAAATTTGAATATTAATTATCTTTGATTGATGCCCTGATGAGAACTTCTGAAGAGAAGTCTTCAAAGTAGTAGATATAGGATCTGTAAGTAACAAGACATCAAGTTGATAGGGATGTTGTCACGACCCCCTTACCATGTTATCCCTATTCAGGCAGACCGAGAGGGCAAGGGCCATTTTCAATCATACATGATCGAAGTTTTAGCAAATAACTAGAAATAACTAATAAACTTCCACTAAATAGGAATGAGTTTGTATAAGATTATCCTTCTACAAAGAAATTACATAATATGGTTTTTCTAATTTTTTGCAACATGAAATAAAATATAACTAAATCCTCCAGAGATTACATTACTCCATGTTTGTTTGGTTCCTTCATGAATGTCTGCATTCCATTAAAGTTGTAGCAATAATAACAAATTATCCTAAAACATAGACAAACAAAATACTCAGTCAATATTGGGGGAAAAGATTACATACACTTGTAACAAAATATTCACTACAATTATTGTTACAGAAACAAAATGTATCATTTTCTTCATAACCTCTCAACCATTTTTACTCAACCTCTAGTATACCCTCTCTTAGGGTTTTATACCTACAGTGGACTTTAGGCCACCTCTCAAGCTGGAGCTGGTTTCCATATTGGCCAACTCTCAATATGGAGTTAGGTGCCATGTAGTCCTTCCCAATCTTGGGCATGGCCTCTTATGAACTTCCCAATCTAGGGCCTGGTCTGACCTTCCCAATCTGGGGCCTGGTCTTTAGTCATCACCATGACTTTACATTTCTTTCTATTCTCAAATTTCTAGAGTTGGTATGCAGGTTTGAGCAAGTTATAAGTATAATATTGTGATAGTAATAATGACTTTATATATTGTAGGAAATAAATATCATATGGGAATTCAATTTTTAGTAATCCTCTAACCTTAGAAAACTTCAAAAAAGTAAAGCGGTTAGTCATGGGCGTAACCACATACCTTGATCAGGTACAGTGGATGTCCAAGAAAGAGTAATCAAGCAAGAAACCAAGAAAATTATCTTGAAAGTTAAACCAATACAACCATGTATTATTGTTTTATACAAATAATCATTAGGGTTTTGGCTTCCTAAACCCTAATTTCCACTTTCCATGATCTTTGGCTGAACAAACCCTAATCTTATAACTAATCAAACCTTAAATATCAAGGAAACCCTAATTATCCAAAACATGGGTTTCTAAGTTCCCATAACTTTCAAGTTTCTCGTTTTATTCATAAAAGATCTGTATTTTATCATCAATACCGATTGAACCCATTACAACAACTAAATCTTGCAACTTTAGGTTCTAGTCTATTAACAACATTAACGATAGCATGTTTAGATACTTTTCAAACTAGAAGTAGATTTAAGCAGTGCACATATTTTTATTGGATTCTTAACATTTTAATGGGCATTTTCATATATAACTTGTTGCAATCCAAGCCACCAATAATATGTTATGGTTAAATCAAGATAACTATTGGCAGACCAATCATAGGAGACCACGTCAATGTTTTGATAACTTATATTTTTTTGTAGCCAGGCTAGTCCAAGAGTAATGAGAAGACCCTTCTACCCTCACATTATATATGTGCATGTGGGGGTAAAGGAGTCATATGAATCTATGCTTTCCTGCTCCTACGCTAGGATGCGACTGGTGAGTGTAGGACAATGATGCAGTGGTGCCTCGCCCTTGGCACTACTAGGGTAAATCATTCCCTGTATTGTGATGGCCCAGATCCCTTGACAACCCCAAGAGAGCTCCTTTGTATCATTAGGAGACTAGTAGTGCTGATGGAGGTGCCTGGAGCCAAGAGTCACTCTGTCCAGGTGGTTTGTCCATATGCCACCCTGATCTGTTGGCCCTACTACAGGGCGATGTATCCTAGTGTGGCAACAATAGTGGTTGTGATCTCTTCCCAGCCTCTAGGGGTGCCGACCAGAGGGATGTTATCACCTAGGAACAAAGCATAACAAGCGATGGGGAAGAAGTGTTGTGGAACCAACATAGTTTCAAAATTTGAGAACAGGGCTTCCACGTATCTTCATTACTGCTGATGGCGTTAGGAGGAGGAGGAGGGGGAGGAGGAGGAAGAAGAAGAAGAAGAAGAAGAACAAAGATGATTTGTTGTGAGGGCGTTCTCTACAACCTTAGGAAGAGGATGATGAAGATGGGTCTACTCCTAGGTATTTATACATGGTTTCTTTGGAGTTAATCCATTGGTCTCATGTCTTTTGGATTTGTCTTTATAACTCTCCTTCCCGATTCTATTGCCTCTTGGTTAATTATTCACATTTATGTATTCATGACTTACTAAAGAGATATTTTCTTATTATGAGTCTCTCCACTCATTTCTTGGTGTACAAGGTTTATGTCAAAAGACAAGGTTCTTATGGTATTATTAGTTCTTATATACATCATAGCCATCATTTCTTTTGTGCTAAACGGTTGTCCCTTTTTATTCAATTAATAACAACTATTATCATGAAAACAAAGCAAGGCATGGTTCTCATTGAATTTGTTCCTCCTTTTTTTCTTCATATGAAAACTCTTAAGTTATTTATTGCATAAATCCCAATGTTGTAAGAAAAAACTCTCCATTTTCCCATAAAATATGGTTTTGGCAACATTGTATCTAAAGGTGAAAACAATTAATAAGATCTTTCCAACTTTTATTTGGTCTTGTTTGGATTTTTTTGTACATCAAACTTTCACTTTTAAGGATTTCATTAAAACCATACCATCCTTTTAATACCAAATATTAAGGGAAAATCTTTAATCATTTTATCTAGATATGTGCAAAGATTGGGACCAAAACTCAAAAAGAAAAGGGACTTTTCTTCATCTACATGTCTCCTCTAATTTCTTGCATTTAAGGCATCAAAACTAATCCATTTCTTTTTCTTCCTTTTATTGTTTTATTTTCTCTATTTTTTCTATTAAAAACCATGTGTAAATGAAAATTAAAGAACAGTGGCCATCCATGCCACTTTCTAGAGAATTCTACATATTTCTCTCAAGCATATATAATTATTATTTATTTTCTTTTTCCCTTTCCATATTATGGGATTTTCTTCTCTCCCTTTTCCTCTTATCCATTATTGGATTATTAAAATAGTAGAATTCATGAAACCAATCATCCAAGGGAAATTGGGAAAGAAGACCATTCTTTAAAAAACAAAGTACACAAATTTCCAATCAAGTCCCTTTTACTAGAATAATTGCATTTCAATTACTTAAAATACAAGTGAAACTAAGGTTGTAACAGATATCTACACATGCAAGTTTCTAATGCCGAAAGTGGAAACTTGCCTAACTCCAATTATATATTTATAAATGTTTGGATTTGAATTATTGCACAATTCGAGTAGTGGCAGTGAACCCCAGTTCCACCCTAGTGTTTCCATCTATTCATAACTAGAACCTTAATCTAGCCTTTTAATTCTTGCAACTTTACTTAAACAAACCAATCTCAACTTTTGTGATAAATATTAGTTCTGATTAAGTTAGTTTGATTAGTTAATGCTTAAACATGTTGTCCCTTGGCATTCGATCTTCAATTGTACTGTGACAAGACCCATCCGCTTGCAAGTGCCATTATTGCACGTTAGTTTTGCTAAAATCTAGGAATTCCATTCCTAGTAAATTAAAGAGTGATAATATCCACGTCAAATTTTGGCACCCATTGTCGGGGACAATTTTTTTTCTTTCAATCTTTGTAACTCACTTGGATTATTTAGGAATTTTCTTTTTGGATCAATACTATTGCATATCATCTTAAATAAAAAAATTCTTCCAACCATCTAAACTTGACATCTCTCAATTTGCAGGTGGTAATTCTCATGCATGTGACGCTCCTCTAGCTTTGATTCATTGACTCCCATTGACCCTGGGATTGAAAGAACATATCACAGGCTCCTTCATAAACAAAGAGCCAAGATGAATGACAAAGAGATCAACTACAGGGTGCAAGGATCCCTAAATGCACAAAGACAGAGGCTCATGGCTGAAGCCAGAGCTGTTGTACAAGAAGAGCAACAAGCAACCACAGAAGCAAAGCAATAGAGAGAACTATGAGAGTTCTCTATCCTAAAGGCTATAGATATGCACAATCCCATGATCCAACCTACCATTCAAGCTTATAACTTTGAGATCAAGACCAATTGGGCAATGATGATGCAAAATAACAGCTTTGCTGGACGTGTCAGTGAAGACCCCTAAGATCATTTGTAGAAGTTCATAGACCTATATGGACTGAGTAAGCAAGCTGGAATTTTAGAAGAGGAAGTGGAGCTAATACTCTTCTATTACTCCCTCGCCAACAAGGCTAGGGTGTGGTACAACTCCCTAGACGATCGTAGCATCAGGACTCAGGAGGAACTTCAGAACCAGTTTCTTACGAAGTTCTTTCCAACCTCACTCACTTATCAACTCAGAGGGGAAATCACTAGGTTCAATCAAGATCCATCAGAGACTATCTTTGAAGCATGGGATTCATTTAAGGATTTTCTGCAAAAATGTCCTCACCACTGCATCACTCCTGTGCAACTTCTTGAACATTTCTATAGGGGAGTTGATGATGATATCAATAAGTTCCTCGATGTCGCCTATAGTAGAGACTTCATGCAGTAAAGTTTTGACGATGTATGGAAGGTTGTAAGTAGGGGAGTAGATAACCAAGATAATTAGGGTTCATCTCATAAAGGAGGCATTCTCAAGGTGGTAATGGTAGAAAATAAATCTAAATTGAAGTCCATCACTAAATCTATAAAGATGCTCACCCTGAAGAGATACAATCTTGAGTACAATCTCCTAAATGGTGGGCAACAAGTTCTACCGACCTAAAGTAGCCCCATAAGTTTGACAAGTCTGCATGCAGAGGGCAACATGAGTCTATAGTGTAACCATCTCTACCAGGCCACTATGAGCATGATCCAACCTCAGTTTAATAGTGCTCTAGTCATTGAAGAAGTTAATGTTGTCAACTCGATTTCAAGACAGGGGCACTACAACCCTAATAGACCAAGAAACCATCTAGGGTTCCAATATGGAAATATGGATGGAGTATAAAATGTATAGCCTCTCCAACAGGGACATAGAAAAAATCAAGTTCAAGGTCCTCCTGGCTTCTAACAGAATTAAATCTACCGTCAGAATAACTACAACCTTGGTCAGTATCACAACCAAGGTAACACCTACAATCAAGTGCAACAACAATAGTAACACCTACAATCAAGTGCAACAACAATACAACCAACAAGGACAACTTCTCTTGGGGCAAGGTGGTTAGCAAAATATACCTAACTCCAATGAACAAAGCCGTCTGGATACTATCAAGAATATGTTGATGAGTCAAAGGGACTACAACAAATCCATCAAGACTCAGCTTGTACAAATTGCTGCTACAATTTGTCTTCCAACTGGCTCATTTACAGGCCAACCTAAAGGCAACCCCAAGCACCAAGAAGAATATCTAAAGGCAGTGAACACACACTCCAACCCCAACCATCAACAATAGAAGGTTGATTCTTGAAGGTAAAGAAGCCACTCCAATGGCTATACTAGTAGCCGTCCCAAAGGAACTAGTTGTCAAATCTCTAGCATCAGACAACATGTCCAATCCCGAAAAGGCCCAAAAGTTATACCAATCCCTTCCTCCATGCTTATTGTGCTTGTATACAAACCTCAAGTCCCTTACATGAACCATCTATCTCAGACATGACTAGACTCGAGATTCCTGATTTTCAAGGAAGAAACTACATGTCGACATCCCCTTCCTTGACTCTCTTATAGAAATGCCTTCCTGGATCATGTTCCTCAAGACCCTCCTCACTCACAAGTACTTAATAGAGGAGGTTGATACCATGAAGTTATGATGGAAAACATCATATATTGTTCTAAGAAAGATGCCAAAAAATTAAAAGATCTTAGATCTTTTGGCACTTCTTGTTTTGTTGTACACACTCAATTTCGGAAGGGTCTAACCGATCTTGGGGAAAGCATTTCTATCATGCCCTATAGCCTGTGAAAATGACTAGGATTCACAGTAGACATCCTTCCTATGGGCATCATGACTCAACTTGTTGACTCTTGTATGACTACCCCCATGGGTATCGTAGAGGATATCCCTATTCATGTTGGTCCCAAATCATATTGACCATTTGACATCATCATCATGGAAATCAAGGAAGACCAACATTACTCTCTCATTTTTTACCATACTTTCCTTGCAACCACTCGAGCACTCATTGATTTTAAAGTAGGAATCTTGACATTAAGGCTCAAAATAGATACTACTGATTTCAGAGTCTGTGAGAGTCTCAAGGGTCCCTCCTTTCAAGAGCAATGCTATTATATTGATTGTGTTGACAAAATGGCACAACTATGACAAGAGGATAATACTTCTAAAGAATCTTTAGAAACTACACTCATCAACGCCAACAATCATGATTTGGATGATGAACATGTGGAAAAATTTCTCTTTCTCCTAAACTCTGATATAGAACATCCCAAGGTCAAGTTCAAAGATCTCAAATATTCTTCCATCATTGAAGAAGTAGACAAAGAACCTTCTACACAATAGATGAAGCCTCTACAAGAGGGCTCAAGTATTTTTTCCTAGATGAGAAGAAGAATCTGCCCAATTATCATCAAATCATTCCTCAAAACAACCCAAGAAGACAAGTTGTAAATTGAACTAAGGAAAAGGCAAAACGCATTACTCTATAAAATGACTGACCTAACAAGGGTAAGTCAAGCCCTTTGCATGCATAGAATCAACATCGTTGACGATTACAAGCCATCCATCGAGCCTCAATGCAAGCTAAATCTGATTCTAAAGGAGATCAGGTGATAGGAGGTGATCAAGCTTTTAACTTCTAGGATCATCTTTCCCATCTCCAACTCACCCTAGTTGAGTCTTGTACAAGTGGTGCCAACAAAGGGAGGCACTATAGTTTTTCTTAATGAAAAGAATGAGCTTATTCCCTCACACACTATGACCGAGTGGTGCATGTACATAAACTACCACAATCTCAACAAAGCAACCGGGAAGGATCACTTCCCACTTCCTTTTCTTGATCAAGTCTTGGAGATACTTTCTCACTAAGAGTTCTTTTGTTACCTAGATGGGTATTCTGGTTTCTATTCGATATCCATGCATCCCAACGATCAATAGAACATGACATTCATGTGTCCCTTTAGCATGTATGCTTTCCACTGGATGCCCTTCAGATTAAGCAATGCACCAACCACTTTCCAGTAGTGCATGTCTACCATCTTCTTTGGCCTTGCTGAAAATATAATGGAGATATTCATGGATGTTCAATATATGGAAATTATCTTGAATCGTGTCTATACATCCTTTTACTGGTCTTAGAACGTTGTGAAGAAGCACATATGGTGTTTAATTGGGAAAAATGTCACTTTATGGTGAAGGAGGGCATAGTTCTAGGGCAACGTGTCAGCTCTAGAAGCTTTGAGGCTTATAAAGTGAAGATTGAAGTAATAAAAAAGATACCTCCTCCAACCAATGTCAAAGAAGTCTGAGCATTCTTAGCTCATGCCAGGTTCTATAGGAGGTTTATTCATGACTTCAGTAAGATCACCAATCCCTTGACAGATCTTATTCAGAAGGATGTGGACTTCAACTTTGACTTTGATTGCATGAAGAGATTTGACACCTTGAAGGGAGCGCTCATATCAACTCCCATCCTTCATGCCCCAGATTGGTCCCTCCCCTTTGAGATCATGTGTGATGCTAGTGATTATGTCATAGGCATAGTACTAGGGTAGTGTTTGAATAGAAAGCATCATGTTATATACTATTCCAGATCGTCACTGGATGGCACACAACAAAATTATGCAACGACAAAGAAGGATCTTCTTGTCATTGCCTTCACCTTTGACAATTTTTTCTCCTACCTAACAGGCTCGCATGTAATAGTCTACACTGATCACATTGCTATAGGGTATTTAATATCGAAGAAATATATGAATCCTAGGTTGATCAGGTGGATATTAATGTTATAAGAGTTCAACCTCGAGATCAAAGACAAGAAGGGGACTGACAATGTGGTTTTTGATCACCTCAGTGAATTGCATATTTAAGATTCTGACAAAGTCCCTATGAATGACTTATAACATGATGACCACTTGCTAAGGATATCTAGATTCACGTCATGGTATGTAGATTTTGTCAACTACCTAGATATATGAGTCCTTCATCTTGAATGCACATGCAATGATAAAAAGAAATTCATGTCAAACATTCATCACTACTATTGGGACGAACCCTATATCTTTCTATTATGGTCATATGGTCTTAACGTTGATGTATATACAAAGAAGAATCTACTCTCATTCTAGAGCAATGTCAGTCTGGCCCAACTGGGGACACATGAGATCTAAGAAGATTGCATTGAAAGTACTCCAATGTGGTTTCTTCTAGACATCCATCTTCAAGGGAACTCAGTGATATGTCAAGTCTTGTGATCAATGCCAATGATCAGAAAATATCTCTAAGAGGGATGTAATACCCCTCAATGTTTGTCAATAAGTGTAGATCTTTGGCTTATGGGGGTATGGATTATATGGGCCGATTCCCCTCTTCTTATGACTTCTTGTATATTCTAGTTGTTTTTATTATGTTTCTAAGTGGGTTTAATCCATCCCCACAAAGTCTTGCAACTCCAAGACACTCATCAAGATGTTCGAGGACATCATCTTTCCACACTTTAGAGTTCCTCATACTGTCATTTATGATGGGGGATCACACTTCCTTAAGCACAACTTTAAAGAACTCTTCCGAAGGTATAACCACTGGGTAGGTGCTCCATACCACCCTCAAACAAGTGGCCAAGTGGAGGTATCCAACTAAGAAATCAAAGCTATCATGGAGAAAATAGTTAGTAGGACAAGGAAGGACTAGGCTAACATGTTGAATGATTCTCTCTGGGCATCTATGATTGCATACGAGACTCCCCTCATCACTACACCCTTCTACCTCATTTATGGGAAGTCATGTCATCTATCAGTAGAGCTTGAGCACAAACCTCAATGGGCCATCAAGCAGATCAACTTCAGCCTCCATGCAACAAAAGATAACCAACTACATCAGATTCAAGAGATCAAAGAGTTGTGACTGACTACATGTGAAAATGCATGCATCTATAAGGTGTGTACAAAGATGTGTCATGATGGCCACTTAAAGAGGAAGGAATTGCAAATCGGAGACCAAAAGTATTACTAAATAACTCACATCTCTGCTCTTCCCATGAAAGCTCAAGACTTGATGGTCAAGTCTGTTTATCATCAAGCACATTTTTCCTTGTGGAGCTATTATAATCTGGAGTGTGAAGATTGGGGAATTCACAATCCATGGCCAACAACTCAAACGCTATTTCACTATCGTGGATATGTAGGACAAACTACTACTCTCAGTTGGCCCTTCAATTTATCACGACTAACGTATCAAGTGTTGAGCCATCATAACAAAACAAAGGCACTTATTGACAGGAAACTTGAGTGGTACATTCATTTCCAATTGTTTTTACATCTTAGTTCATATTGCATTTAGTTAGTTAGTACATCTCATGACAAAATTACTTGTTCTAACAATTTTTATTTTAGGTAAATGACTTTTGCTGAAGGGAAAGCAACTACATCACGTGGACCAACCAACAAAGTTTTTCCCCTCCATCTTGTATTTTGTGTTTGCTTGAGGCTGAGCAAATATTTAAGTTTGGGGTGGAGGGTGGGTACTACGTATTATACTTTCTACCCACACCTATCAGCATATAACTTATGATCTTGTCATTGCTTTCATCATGCATCACTTTTAGCTCATTTTTTATTTTCTTTTTTAGAGTAAACAAAACCATTACCTAGTCAGCTTAGAATCATGCATATTTCATGAATATCTCCCCTTAATAGAGAAATGCCTCAAAAGGACCAATTTTTTAAACTAACCAATGGCTAGAAATTATCCTTTGTGACCTATGAATACAAAAATCATGTTTCCTTGAAAAGATGGTAAGCTCTGAAGGAAATAAGAGGGGTCAAACACATCGTTCTTCCTAATGACTAATGAAACATTTGCATGGAATTGCCATTCGTACCCTCTTTGAGTCATTATTGGAGCATATTGGTATAAGGAGAATAATACAGTGCACACTTCTTCATTGCATGACGATCTAAACTCTCTTCTACACTTCTTCCTCCATCTTCCTACCTTCCATTTTGCTAAAAAGAAAATAAAAATCTGCAAAAATGTGCAAAACCCTAAGTTTGGGGTGGCACATCTGCTTCCCCCCTCTACTGCTTCTTACATACCCCTCATAAATTTAATAGGGGAATACCACCAAGAAAAGATGCCATAGAGCACACAAGAACATGCAGTCAATGTAACTCCAAACAAAAATAAAAAGGTCTTGAGCCGAATAGACGAGATAATGCTCCCTTCCATACCTCCATTCACTTCCTTTTTCTACATACAACACAATGAATGCCTAAAATTTTTACCATTCTCTTGACTACACCAATGTCAGATCAAGTGCATACTTGTTGTTCTACGGGTCTCCCTAAACTCTCATGAAACTCCTTAACATTCTTGATGTCGGGACAATGGTGAGGATAGTGTTGCAGGGATATGAAATTAGGATCGAAGATATATAAAGATGTGTTATGTAACTCAGGAAGTCGGGTAGCTTGACCATATCAGGTGGTAAGGGAAACAACATGATAGGAGGATGAGGCAATCACATGGGCCGAAAGTATTAATTTGGTGATTGTTTCAGATTTTTTGTTACTCGAGGATGAGAAACATTTATGTTTAGGGTATTTTGATGAATGCATATCCATCCCAATTTTAGTTTCATTATTAGTCCAATTTAATAACCATATAGTCCAATTTTCACTAGAATATCTTTGTTTCAATCAACTTAGGCTTTTATGATAATTTGTTGGAATTTGATACTTTTCTTGACTCCTTTTGAATGTTTTGAATTCTATAACTTGGAAATCAACATCAAAATCATCGAGCAATCAAGACATCTCAGAGCTCGACAATATTTTCAACCCTCTAGCTCAATAGCTTTATCGACCCACCTAGTCGAGATGAAGAAGAATGACACTCAGACTCACCGATGATTAAGATCAGCATATCCATTAATCTCTTTCCTTCAAAAACATCATCAGTAAATAGTCGACAAGAAATCAAGCCATTGACATACTACTATCGACACCCTTGTCAATGACCAACATCATCAACCATCAATAGACAAGCCTTATCGACTTTCTAGGTCGACACACCTATGGACCTCCAAGATTGACGACCAAAAGTACAAGAGTCACGTTCCATCACTCAACAAACCATGATTGATATTGATGGAGAACACAAGTGGTTGACAACCACGACCCTAAAAATAGGTCCCTAGCACAATACTTCAACCCATCTCAAAATTCTAGAAACAGAGCACGTAGAAAGGCTACCGCTGAGATCAGAGTCGAAGACAATTCCTATGATCAAGCTAATTCTATCGACCTAGATTGTCTATTGACAAGCGGATTTAGTGACTTCCATCAACCTCCACAAATCCAAATCCATCGATCCCCTTCTCCAAGGCGATCACTCATTTTCTATAGCCGTTGTTCATTCACCTGCTTCTGCTGTGAGTTAGGGTTAATACCTAAAGGAGAAATAAGGAAGCAAGTTTTTCATCGTAGACCACATTGAGCCACTTCTTCTACCATCATGGCCATGATGGGTTTCCTCTTACTCTACTAGTGATATTAATCTCTCCATGTCAAGGGAGTAGTCTTTTCACTGGGGTGTGGGGACTAGCCCCACTGCCCTTTTCTTGCAATTTCATTCATGTTCAGACTCTTTCATGAGCTCATTTAATTCATAGATAATATTTTATTGCATGTCTTGTTGATTGAACATTCACATTATGTAATTTATTATAATCTTTTATGGAGAGAACTTCAATGTTTAAGAATTGAATACAAATTATCTTTGGTTGATGCCCTAACCAAAACTTTTGACGGGAAGTCTCCAGAGTAGTGGATATAGGATCTGTAAGTAATGAGACATTGAACTTATAGGGATATCTACTCATGAAAGTTTCAAATGCCGAAAGGGAAACTTGCATAAATCCAATTATATCTTCATACATATTTGGATTTGAATGATTGCATAGATTTGAGTAGTAGTAGTGAACCCCAATTCCACCCTAGTGTTTCCATCCAATGATAACTAGAACCTTAATCTAGCACTTTTTATTCTTGCAACCTTAGTTGAGTAAACTAATCTCAACTTTTGTAAAAATACTAGTTCTTGCTAAGTTACTTTGATTAGTTAATTCTTAAACAAGTTGTCCCTTGGGATTCTATCCTTAACTGTACTACAATAAGATCGGTCCACTTACGGGTGGCATTATTGGATGTTAGTTTTATTAAACTCTAGGAATTCCAATAAGTGATTTTGTAGTGTGATAATATCCACATTCGTCGACAGAAATTTCTTTAAAGACCCAAGACTTCCTGATAACTTATATGAAATTTACCATGTTGATATGTCAACTATACATTATCCATATTTTAATGATGAGTATCCATTCCATTCATATGTATCTAATATGTCTATTTGTGATTTATTTCAAGTATTACTTACATGAAAAGGATGAATTCAATCAAGACCTAGCTTGACCAAATACAAGTTAAAGTCAATGCAAATATACTATTGTGGAAAACACCCTAAAACCCTTAGGACAATTTTGTAAATCATTTGTATTGATGCCATGATTTGTAACTAAGTTGAAAAAAATACATAATGCACTTAAAATGAATATTTCAGAAATTTATAGCAATTTCCAAAATTCATCACAGACATTTTAGTCAGCAGAGTTTCACTCACATGAAAATAGATCGACGCCTAGGATGGGTCTTAGGAACTGTCGGGGTATGACAAGATTCGCCAAGACAGACTTGACTGACCCCCTACATAAACAAATCAATTTTAAGCTGTAGACTGAGTTTCATCTATGATAAATTCGATGGACAACTCAAATTTGATTTGTCACATAGTTCTATCAGTTGAGTTACCTTTATTAAAATTTGACCGATAGTGGTGTATGGAATGTGCAGAACAAGTGTTTCCGGCCGTTTGAGAGTTGCAAAACTTGAAAATAGATCCGTTGAAACACCCCAAATGACTAGAATTCATTCACAAGTGCATCCACTAGATAGTAGACACCCCAACTATAAATTGGTGCCCTTGGACTTCATTCCAAGTTTACTTCTTATGCTCCTAGCTATAGTTTGAGTGGGTTTGTCTTTTAAGAGCCCTTCTCTTTTTTTCTTACTACATATCAACATCAATCTGAGTGAGATAGGTTAGTTGTGAGAGATTTGCTTCATTGTGCTCCGTGTGAAGCTCTCAAACTTCCCTTTCCAAATCCCTATCTCTCAAGCTATTATGGTGAAAGCTTCTTCTTGGTGAAGGTGAAGTTGAAAGCTAAAGATCCAAGAGAAAATTGGATAATTCCTTCAAGGCCAAAGACTTGTTGCAAGAGGATATTTCCTTGGTGAAGGTGGCTATCTCATTGCAAAAGTGGGTAAGCCCTTGTGAAGGTTGAAGACACTTTTTGTAGGATTGGTAAGTACTTGTAAGGTTATTGGCTCCCTTGTCCTCAAAGGGAAGGCTAAGTATCCTTGTCTTGGAAAAGAAAGGTCATATTGTATCTCTTGAAATGGAATATAAGAAGTGTGAAATGGTTGCAAATCCTAGAGATTAACCCATCTAGGTAGTGGATATACATCTCCTAGTTTGGACTTTGGAACCACTATACATAGCTTGTATTCTCTTGCTTATTCAATCTCTCTCATCCTTGCTATGTATGTTTATTTGCACTCAAACTTCATATATATAATCTTATCTATTAATAAATTTTGAAGGTATAATGAATCTGGTTTAAGTGTTTTAGCTCTATTCACCCCCCTAGAGCCCATTGATCTGACATATCCATTGATTCCTTGGTCCACAAAAGAACCTTTGCACGTGGTTTTACAAGGAGTAATAGTAAAAGAGGGAGAAATAAGCCTTCACCTATGGCATAGAATCCACCAACTACTATCATAGATACTACCAAGGCTCGGGAATCTACTAATACATTAAAAATTTTGGATGAACCTGATCCATTTCCCATTTATGGCCCTTTGGCATCTATTGATCCTAGTTTTGATAACTTTGTTGGAAATTCTTATTGCAAGCTTTCTTACACTCAACTTTTACATCTCATGAAATGTTTCTAGGATGGTAGCAATTTTGTTATTTTCAATCGAGATGAGCTTCTTGTAATATGAGATGATCTACTTGAAATACTCTGACGTGTTAGTTATCTATCACATAGCCTTATGGTGTCTTATCAATTCCTCCTCATACATACTGTTGATGATGTCTACATGGATGGACCAGACTTACAGACGGATGTCTAATAAATATCTAATTTTGGAGAAAAAGGTTTTCTCATTCAACACTTGAAATCATCCATTCCATACTATATTTTCCTTGCTATTCTCCAGAAAAATCACAGGGCCTTACTTTTAATTTTCACATCTGAATGACATGTCATTTTCTGCAACAGTTCAGATGTTTCTTATAGCATTGAAGGCCTAAGATATTCTACCATTATTTAGTGAGACGTGATCACTTTGCAGACACTTGTGCCAAGGCACTTGTTCTTATGATCCATCAGCATGGCCATGAATATGCATCTCAAGAACCAAAGAAATGGAAAGTACCAAGATTCTGTCATCACATCCCACAACAACATTGTCCTTCCAATGATTGTGGCTTCTACATCCAACATTGGATGTACTCCATTGAAGTTCTTCACGATACTATCAAAGAATGTGTTAGTGATAACTATCATTTTCTTTCAGGCAATTACTCTATGATGCTTCTCAAATCTGAATGGGCCACAATAGATCTCTGACGACAATCTCACGTGTTTACATTTTTCTTCCTGCTTTTTCAAACTCTAAGTCTAGTGTGTGTTGTAAGTTTGAGGGGTGTAATCTTATGAGATAGGTATTCATAGTATCAAAACAAACTCCTTTTATCTTCTTCCCTTTTTAGAAATTTTCATAATTTTCTTATTTTCATCATCTTTTTTACAATTCATGTAGAAATCATGAACATGCAGATGATAAAAAACACCAAGGAACTTAGTTTTTTCTTCCAGCTATACCTTTCCAAATCAATTTAAATAAGACAATATTCAGGATGATTCTTTTCTTTACTGATGTTGTTTTTATGTTTTTCTCTTAACAAAATAAAACATTTTCCTCTATTTTGATTTTTACCTCAAAAATCATCAAAAGAATCACGTCAAAAAAATATATCTAACCAAAACCAAAATTGTATTTTGTTTATGGCATGTTCTTACAAGAAGAACAACGAGATACCTGGTTTTTTGACACATTCCTATCCAAACTCATTCAAAATCCCCAAAAAAGTGAAGACTAAAGATGAGAGAGTTGTATTATGTTCTTGTCGAAAGAAATATCAAAATGGTGTATTGTTGCACTAATAAACACTAATATGTCACTTTTAATGACTCTAAGACCAAAAATACACACCCCAATTCTGATGGTGTTCATTATAGGTATGGTAATCTGGGGTGGTGGTACTTAGGATGTGCAATCACTTCTCCACCACCAACAATCTGACAAGACTGAAAGCTACTTTGAAAAGTGAATATACGTTGGAGATGAGTTTATCATAAAAAATAAACATGAAATAATTAAAGAAAGAATCTTTTGAAAATGATATTTTTGATGAGTAAGATCACTTTATGAAAAAGTAGATGGTTTTGATATGAGGTTGATATAAAAGTTCACTTTTTTTCAAAAAAGGAATCACTTGTTCAATTTGATTGACATAATGATTTTATTAGCTTAAGGACAAGCTAAATTCTATGTTTGGCGGAGTTGATAACTTCAATATTCATGCAATTTTAATATCTTTTTCATAAATGAAGTCATTTGATTTAATGATCAGAATTACTTGGTTCCCAATTTACCAATTAATCAATTTTGATTAAATTTAATGGAAATTTGTAGGAATTTAACTCAAAATCCTCAAGATTGATGGCCTAGCCATCGATATTCAAGAATGATCATTCATCCATCATTAATGATCAATAGATTCACATTGACCATCAATTAGTAAGGTCGACAGTTCAACATTTTCTCAAAGATCAATGGATGGACCTTTTGAGTTCCCTCCAGTCGATCAGGAACAATGACAGACTTCAAATCGACAGAAGCAATTTGAACATCAACAAAATCTCATTGAGCTCTAAACAATGACACGACTCATTGAACTTCAAGTCGATAGGGTCTCATCATTTTCAAACCCATTGAACATAGTCATCGAGCTTGACATTGACAAACTAACATTGATGCTTCCATCGATAGATCATGTCTTGACATACATATCAATAGATCACCCTATCAATCCCATAAAAGATCGATAACTCTTAAGGCCTATGGAGAGCCATCGGTCAATCAATGCCTATTGACTATCAAGTAAATAGTTGGAAGATGAAGAGTTTCTTCCACGTGGACCAATCTATGGTCGACAAAGCACAAGTCAAATCCTATATTTAGGCCCCAAGGCGTCACTTTAAGTCACCTTGGATTTTGGAGTCAACAAGCCAAAAGGTTGCCACCAAGTTTATAATTCCAAATCTAGCGCCATAGACTATTGTAGTGTCATCAACCTAGATGAACATCAACCTCTAGACTTGGGATTCATTGATACCCATCAACAAATCAATAGACATGCTTATTTCATGCATGCATTGAAGGGAAGAACAAAGACCATCGATTGCTAGCTAGAGGACACTGTGGTGGATCAATCTACCCTTGTATCGACTTCTTCCCTCTCTTTTCTTTATCATGACTTACTCGAGTTATAATCTATTTATCTTTTTTGCCATGAGTTTCTAAACTCCATAACTTGGGTTGGGAGTAGCCATCAGGCCCTCCCAACCATGTTAGTGTCCATTCTTCTATTTGTTACATATATTTTTGAAGTTTTGTTTCTATACTCTAATTTTAACATGTCACTTGTTGATTAGATACCTTCTTGTTTGGTTTGATGTGGATTTATTCAAGAGAATTATTTCATTTAGATATAGAGTATAGATTATTTACAAAACAAGAGAGTGAGGAGTTACTATAGCAAAAGTCATGCAATTATTATTGACTCTATGGTTATCATATCAAGAGAGAGAGACCTTTGGATAAAAATCTCCACAGATCTCAAGAGAAGGAGTGAATATCTTTTATGAATATTTTAAAAACATGTTAAGAATATATATCAAGAGGAAGAGAAGGTTTTACATGACTGTGGTTGGTCTGATTGGTGAAACCCAATCCAAGTTTAGACTTTTATTATTTCACAATTATCTTTATTTCTTTTCCTTGATTTCTCATAACCTAGATTCATTTCTTGATTATATTAATTTGTTACATAACTGAGATACCAATTTCACTTCTTAAATTCAAATAAACTAAGCTAACATCTCCCATTCTTATTTCGTTATTCCCCTTATCCTATTGTTTGACCCTGCATTACTACAATAGACTTCATATTGAGTTGTAGATATCTCTTATAGTCAGATATAAATGGGAAGTCTGTTATTTTTGACTGGACAATAGTGTTTACACTTTTGGCATACAAAAAAGAGAGATCATTTATTCACTTTAGCTTCATTAAAATTCAATATTAAACCCTAAAATGTCTAGTCTCTGTAGTAAGAAACTAGATAAAAAGAACCTGGTTCTAGTTCCCATGATCTCCCTTGTGTTGGACTCTGACTTGACATTCCTATACTACTCTTGAGCTCATGCACATGTGGATCTATATAAGGGTGTGTCCAATCTAGGTTACAAATATTTAAAGATCTGGGTGCGCCCAAGGCATGTCGAGCTACATCAATTGGTTAGGGGTCCTAAAGATGCATCAAGTTGTTTGGCATTATTGATTGGGAGAGTGACACTCGGCCTAGCTAGTTTGTTTTTCTTTGACTCATCCTATTACTCTCACCATTGCTATTTTTGTTCTTTTATACATTTTGTATACCAATTCTGTAACATGACTTCTATTGCTTATTTGTTCCTTGTACGAGTGACAATGCATGTTCAAATGTCACTCTATTGACTTTTTTCTTGAGGATTCATTAGTAGGGAAATGGAGGTGAAGAAACTGACACACTCAAACTTTAGAAGACCAAAATGGAAAAATGGAATGATAAAAATGAAAAAATATCAAATCTTCCCCCTCCTACACCTCAATACAAACTCCTTAATGACTACTTTTTATAGTCAACTACAACTTGCCAATTGCAACAAGGGTGGATAAATTTTACGGAAAAGTCTTCTTCTACAGGTCTTCTTAGACTTATTCCTACCTTGTATGGGATGGAAAATGAAAATCCATATAAGCATGTCGATGCCTTTCTAGAGACTTGTCTACTTTTTTCACTCCAACAACCAAATATGACTCCATTCATCTCACCTTGTTCCCATTTTCTCCTCAAAACAAGGCCAATGAATGGTACTCATCTAAAACTAAGGTTGTAACTCGGAAGGCTATGAATAATGGATTCTTCCTATAGATAAGCTTACTCAGATTAGATATGAATCACCTCTTTTATCCAAAAGATAGAGAGAAATTTCATGAAATGTTTAAAAGGATGGAGAAATTGCTAAGGGACTATCTACACCATGTGGTGCCCATTTGACAACTAGTTAAATCTTTTCACTTTGGCTTATCTGAGATGGGTCAAACTATCTTAGACTCATCACATGGAAATTCATTCATGGCCAAACCCCCTGAAGAATCATGGCCTTTATTTGATCATCTAGTTGAAAACTCAAAGCATCGAGCATCCAATGTAGATAGTGATTTCATTAGAAATGTGCTGCAACTTCGAGTACCAATAATGATTCTAACTTTCCAATGGTGAAGATCTTCATTGACATGTTGAACTTGATGAATAAACATGTGGGACGATCTTCTAGTCAATATCCCATTCTATTGAGTCTCTTAATGAAGAAGTAAAAACACTCCAATATTGTGGCAACTAAAATAACCATGGCCCTATGTCCCAATCATACAATCCAAAATGGAGAAAACATAACTTTTCTTGTGAATATCAAGGGGAAGATGATCAAGGAAATCCAAGGCAACAACAAGGTCAAACATCATCATCATCATCATCTAAGCCTCAATCCCAACTATGTTGGGGTCGTCTACATGGATCCTTCGTTTCCATTCAGCTCTATCATGGGTCATATTCTGATTGAGATGTATAGATTCAAAATCTCTCTTTATAAGCTCATCCCATGTTAATTTAGGCCTTCCTCTTCTTCTATTTATAGTGTTTGGTTCAATAGCATTGCTTCGTATAGGCGCACTAGTAGGTCTGCGTTGCACATGTCCGTACCATCTGAGTCGGCCCTCACGCAACTTGTCCTCAATGCTCGCCACCCCCACTTTATTCCTGATATAGTCATTTCTCAAACGATCTTTTCTTGTCTTCCCACACATCCATCTCAACATACGCATTTCGGCCACGTTCATCTTGTTGAGACCTTGTTTCTTCACCGCCCAACATTCACTCCCATAGAGCATGGATGGTCGTATAGCTGTTCTATAAAACTTACTTTTTAACCTGAGAGGGATCTTCTGATCGCATAAAACTCCAGTTGCACTCCTCCATTTCAACCATCCTGCAGTGATCCGGTGACAAACATCATTTTGGACATCCCCGTCTATTTGAATAATAGAACCTAAGTAACAACAAGGTCAAACATATAGCTTCAAATTTGAAAATGAGGTTCTAGGAAGGCTAAGAAGCCTTGATGATGTAAAGAAAGATGTGTCCTCCCAAGGAGAAAATATTAGTAGACTTGAGCAAAGGATTGATCAAATTTCCTTAGCACTTGCATGTAGTGGTGAGTGAAGAATTCCTTCCCAAACCATTGTTAAGCTGAACAATGCTAGTGGATCAATGTGTGTTTCTTAAGACACCTATTCAATCCCAAGGGTAGGTGAAATCCTTACAACAATACCAAGGTCCTCCAAGTTCATATTGTCCTCCACCCCTCACAATTCCCTTACAAATACCAATACCCTCAACAACCATGATGCGAGTTATTTGAAAACACACAAATTCCCTAAGAAGGATTATCATAGGTTTTAAAGCCTCAACACAATTGCAACTAACTCATCTATAAGAGGACGGATCAACTATAGTATAGTAAGTGGGCTCCCAAAGGACAACTTTTTAAGAAATTTCTTCAAAACCAATTATTGAGAACAATATTTAAATTTGGTTGTTTGAGAATGAGTGTGAACTAAATATTGAATTAAGGGTTGAAAAGTAAGAACATATATAACTAAGGGTTTAATTCAATATTATTGGAATACTAAGACATCTAGGTTTTACTATCACCGCCTACATGCCTTTCTAGCCATTACAACTCAATAAAATCCTAAAGAATTAGAGTACAACTGATCCAATTCACCTCCTTTCACAATGCAAATTCACAAGGACTAAATTACCCATGGGCTTGAGGTCTTGCTACCCATAGTTCACGATTCATTCATCCTATATGATCCCTTCTATGAACACATCTATAATCCTACACATCCACTTGCTAATCTAATACTAAGTTTTTTTGTCTCTATGGTTAGGGTTATATCAAACATGCTAAAAGTGACATCAATTTTATTAGCAAGAAAAAAACAAATGAAGAATAGTTTTGTCATATGAGGAAAATTGAATTTAGAAAAAATGAGATAGAGTATAGGGTATGAGGTTACTCCCCATGCTCCAAAGATAACGTCTACTCAATTAGGTTCAAAGTAAGAATATAAAAGCAAGAAGAGAGAGGAGAAATCATGTAACTAATGGATAAGTGAGGAGAAACAAAAGGTATTTGGCTTCTATAGTCGGCTCTGACTTCGATGAATCCAAAGATCTCTCCTAGGATCTTCTTATTCCTTGTTGTCTCCTTTGGATTGTTGTTTTTGAGGTTTCTTTGGCTTAAGTTAGAATAGAATAACAAACCCTTTGGTCATGTCGCCATATTTGTTTCTCATTTTATTTGTTCCAACAGCTGTGTAATCTTGCATTGCATGTCTTGATGATTGGGAAATCTGTGAGGGAGATCCCCAATCTTTGACTTTGTGGCATGATTTTCGGTCTTCTGATCACCCAATAAATAAGGGATCTCAATTGATAATCTCCTAATAAGATCTCCCTGTGTGACAACCCTTTGCTGACTCAAAAGCATGTCGCTAGATCGGTGGTTAGTTGGGTTCCTCCGGCTGATCTCACAATCAAGGTTAACACATATGTGGCTAATTCCGGTGGAGCTCACTTCTGTTGTGGCGTCGTGTACAAGGACCATTTTGGGAGGTGTCTTCTCACAGCCACCAGGGTGAGGGAGGGAGGCTGGGATGTTTCGATTGCTGAAGCCTACATGATCCTATTCAGTCTGGAGATAGCTGCTGAGAAAGGTATCTAGAAAATTTGGGTTGAAACTGATGCGTTGGGGGTCGTTCAAAGACTGAAGAAGAAAAAATAAGGTCACGGGCCAGTTTTGCAAATATACAAAAATATAAAGGAGCTCAAGGGGTCCTTTTCATACTGCAAAATTTCCTTTGTGAACATGGAAGGTAATTGTTGTGCTCATGAACAAGCTAAGAAGGGAATGGGGTCTGAGGTGATGTTATCTGTTTTGAGGATTTCCCTGCTCGATGTAAGAAATCCAGTTGTTGCATTAGTAATATATAATGCTTGTTTTTAAAAAAAAAGATGATGTTGGGAGGAGATAGCCCAATCTATCACTTGGCAGTGCGACAGTCGATCTTTTCTAAATGATCAATCAGTAAGGGAGATTGGTCAATCATTTCCCGATAAGAATTGTAAAGAGTATGCTAGATTGACTGATCGTTGGAGGAGATTTCTCAATTGATGATTGGTCAAAGGCTATGATGTTAATCATGTCTGGAGAGAAATTTATGATTTAGTGGGATCAACAAATCATTAAGGGAGATTACCTAATCCAAAATTCCTTACTGGAATTGTGCTATAGGTAGATCGCCAAATCTGGATGACATATCACCTAATCATTTGGTACTAGAAAATCACATTATCTTTGACATTTTGGATTTCCTTATGATCGATAGATCAACAAAGGATATTGTCTGATCTAGAGTTAATATATGGGACCTATGGAATGAGTAGGGTGACCGGGCAATTAAGGAGTTAGATAGCCCGACCTTCATGCAAGAATGTGATGTAAGATCTAATTCTAATGTGAACTTTCTCTAAATCATGAACATGAGCTCAAAGATGGAGTTGTTTAATACTTTGGAGTTTATGTGAACTTTTACCTGAAAAAAAACAAGAAAATTGGTCAAAATTTTAGTATTGGAGAACAATAAAAAAATGATGATCTAAGAAAAATATGATGCAATTTGAACTTGAAATGAGTGAAACTAAACTAGAAGTTGCAATGATAAGGTGATGAACATGAAGTCATCAAACTAATATGAACTTGAACATTCTCATCCTAAAGAAACACAAAATCAAAATAACATGCTAAATAATGCTACTAGCATGTCATCCTCTCTTTCAAACTTGACTTGCTTCCCTACAACCAACATGGAAAAATAACCCAGATTTCTTGGAATCACAAAATTTCAGCTTCAGATTCCCTGTATTAACTCACACTCAAAAACAAGTTTCAATATCTAAACATGCACATCACAATCATGGTATCAATGGTATATTATAAGGTTCCACATATTCCTACACCTTTTTGCAAAAGTACATGGTTCAAGTGCAATAGATAATAAAATTGGACTGTATGGAAGCATGGAAGGGAACAATGAGAATCTCTCCTCTATTAGTCTTAAAATCAATTTATTTTTACTGCAATTACATGATTTGCATTTTTTCTCTTTCTTGTTTGCACATTGCCATCTTTTTATTATGGTATTCCCCTATTACATAGAGAGGGGTATGGAGAAATGGAAAGATAGAGAGGGGTGCCACTCCAAAGTTCAAGTTTGGCACATTATCTATGGATTTTATTTGTTTTTTGCAAATAATGGGATAAGAAGATGTTGGAAGAAGTGTAAAAAAGGTTGAACTTGTGCATCTATATTTGAGAATGCATAACATATGAACGAACATCAACAAATAGTTTAATCACATCATATGAATTGCAAAATAATGATAATTCTAAAAGATGTTCATGTTGATCAATTTAAGGACACTCTAAAAATCTATTCATCCCAATCCCTTACAGTTTTCCATCATTTCTGGGGAGTGATATTGTTAATGGTCATTGGGGACAAGATAGGTTCCATCAATGGAATTTAGATTAATTTTTTCGAAAAGGATTTGTTTCATTCAAATTTGGGGAACATTACTAATTTTTCAATTTAAACATG
Organism: Alisma plantago-aquatica; assembly: GCA_963693085.1. Lineage (NCBI taxonomy): Eukaryota > Viridiplantae > Streptophyta > Magnoliopsida > Alismatales > Alismataceae > Alisma > Alisma plantago-aquatica. The sequence goes on along the minus strand of OY856409.1, from coordinate 1,929,030,923 downwards.
CAAATTGGAAATGAATCTAGGCTAACTAGATAATTTCCAATTACATGTAACTAAGATGAACTTTTGAAAAGAAATATATGAAACAATGCAATGATAAACTAGAAAGCAAATGTTAGAAAAATGTAAGATAATGAGGGTGGAATGGAGACATACCACCTACCCTCCACCCCAAACTTAGAAATTTTCTTGTCATCAAGAAAACTCTAAATCTAGAATGGAGGGGAAGACAATAACTAAAAATGCCACCAACATCCATGATCACCCTCTTATATGGGTAGTTGTGCTTCTTGGCTATGCACTTCTTTTTCCAGTACTTATCGACATCAATGATGAGCGCAATGAGGTCTTTGTTGTACAAGGTATGATCCTCCTAAAACATGAGAAGCAATAGGAATACTCTTACTAATCACTTGAGTGCTTCATGTAGGAAGCCATGAACTCAAGGTTGATCTCCTCAAAGACTGGTTGCATGTGAAGATGGAAGAGACAAATGTGTGAGAAGTAGAGTATGAGCATTCTAAGCTCAAAGATATTGAATCCCTTGAGTGTCTTGGGGAAAGTGAATCGGGTATGTAGCAAGTTGAGGGTCTCCATGTACTTGAGTCACTCTAAATACTCGACGATGATAAGGGCCTTGTACTTGACCGATGTAGGAGAAATCCAGGAAGGGAATGTGTGGGGATCATGCCTACAACTCACCCCAGCTCTGAGACGATGGTAAAGGTGGTATAGAATAAGTTCCTTACTTGTCGCTGAAGGCTCCTGGCTGAACGTTGAGGTTGGATATGAGCTGGTCAACTCCAGATGCATTAGTCCCCTCTTCCTCCTTGACTAAGACCTCCTTGTCCTCCATGTTGTTTGAGGGTGGCACATTGTCATCAGAGTGCCTCTCCTAGATGCCAAAGCCACTAGCATGCCTCATAGGATGAGAGCAAGGTAGAAGCATTTTCGTCATTTCTGCCTTCTACTTGTCCATTTGAGATCAGACAAGATTCACATTTTGTAGGAGTCCATAATTGAACCCTTCATATGGGTTCTCAATTGCACCCCCTCTAGTTCTTAACATCCTTTATCTCTCAAGTGTTGTAGATCAAGTGATCTAGTTCTAGGCAGTAGAATCTATGACACAAGAATCAAGAAATATGGAGAAGAGATCAATTGGTATGAAAAATCTTAGTGGGCTCTATACAAAAGAGATTGGGAAATTCAGGAAAGAGATTAATCGATCTGAAGGGGGTCATAAGTCGTTGTTGGGTGTGGATTAGGTAATCAACTAAACGTGATCAACCAATATATAGAGTGAAAATTTCGTCTATGAAGGTGAGATCAGGCAATCCAGAAGAGGGTTTAAACAATCTATGGAATACTTAGATTGGATTGTTTGGGTGATCTAAACCAACAAGAATGGGTTATAGAGGACTTGAGTTATGGTGGTGAAGATTGGGGGGGAGAAGGTTCCTAACAACTACATGCTTCATATGTTAATAGCCAAGGTTTAGAGATCAGACGATCTCCACACTAGTGATGGTCAGGGTTGGGAGTTGTGACTTGTTGAAGAAGTAGGGGGAGGAGATGGCTGCTCTTGGTTAGTGTTCAGACAATCCTTAGTGTCAATGTTAGGCAAGATGTAGCCTGGTAGTGGAGGAATTGATGTTGGTTTGGGGGCTTCTCAAATGAGGAGATTAGGGCTTTGGGTTGTTTGGAAGGGGTCTTGAGGTAGATGGTAACTCCCATGTCCTTGCCCCTTTATTTTAAAGGCAAGAAGGATGATGATAGGTGATGTGGTTTTACCAGATTTCTTGATCTATGTACCTTGTCTCATGATAGTTGAAGCAATGATCAAGTGATCTCATAAGTGTGGATTGGTCAATCTACAAAGATTTTCTCTGGTAAATGCATCAGGTTGATCGGTCAATTGACATTTGTGATTGGGAGATCTAGAGTTGTCATATTTTACTAATCATTGTGTGGCCATTTTTTATTCGTTTATCTAAAAGCTTGATCAAGTGATCTGAATCAATTATCATGCTTGTGGGCACTGATGTTTTTGGCCCCATTGTGATCGCCTAATCTGGAAAAGAGATTGGCGGATTTGTTTGGTGAATAAATTTCTTGGTATGGGTAGATCAAGATATTAAGAAGAGTGATCGATTGATCTACTGAAGAATGAATATCGATAAAAAAATGGATCCACAATATTGGTTGATCTGTGTTGGAGATTGTCTAATCTAGGGTTACTGGGTCTCTATTTTGGAGGATAAATCATGAAACCAAAATTTCCAATTGAAGATTCAATCAAGGTACTATTTACCCTACACAACTAAGCTAGGAAATTGAACTAATGTGACATCAATGAAATCTTATTAGATCCACAAGAATTAAAATCTATACAGATATCCATGAGGTTGACTCCCAACAGGCACCTTATTTATCGTCGTGGCTCAAAGCCTAGTTTCTTATATTGTAATTAGAGTAGCAAGAGAGAGTGCATATGCTTCCTTTGTTGTGAGATCTTCAACAATGATGTATCTTTTCATGCAATGGCTGGTCATAACAAAATTTCCCTTGATAATGTCCCTCAATACAAATACACCATGTGGGTAGATATTTTCATGAGATACGAACCATGAAATCAGGATCCTAGGAAAAAAGTCTCAAGTAGGAGTTATGAATTAAAACTTGGTCTCTCTTCAATGCCTCTTTTCTTGAGGTGTCCATCATGCCACATCTTTGTCCCCTCCTTTTAGATGCATGAATTTTCACATGTAGACATGCATGACTCCTCTAAATCATGTAGTTGAAGGAAGGTATTCTCTCTTGTGAGAGAAATATCAATGTTCATAAACTATGTAGCCCATTCAGCTTTGTATTCCATCTCCATGAGGATATGGAAAGACTTGCTATAGATCCACTAAAATGGTGTAGTACCCAATGAGGTCTTGAAACTAGTCCTATGTGGCCACAATAAATAATTGAGCTTCACCCCTAATCGTCCTTGTCCTTCAAATTGTCTTCTCAAGGATGTCATTGATTTCTTGATTAGATAGTTATATTTGGCTAGAAGATTGAGGGTGGTATGTTGTCGCAAATTAATGATGTATGCAGTGTCTTATCAGCAAGAGTATAAATCTTTTCTCTGATAAATGTGTCTCTTCATCAAATATGACGATGTGTGGTATCCCAAACCTAGGGAAGACAATATCCTTGAACAATTTCTTCACAATATTTTGTTCACTGTTAACAATAGCAATTGCCTCAACCCACTCAGACACGTAATCCTCTAGAACAAGGATGTAAGAGTAGCCACAAGAAGAGGGAAATGGACCCATGCAGTACACACCCCAAACATCAAATATCTTGACCTTTTCCTAAGACGTCAAATGCATCTCATTACACTTAGAAATGTTTCCCAATCTTCAACATTGATCAAAAGAAAGAATGTACTCATATGCTCATGGATTCATCAATAGTTGGAAAGGTTAACCCATTCAGGGAGATTAATAACCATACCAATAGATTATGGTACCTACTAGTAAATGTAGAAGGGAACTAGCTTCCATTAATAATTGATTAGGTAGCATCCTTGAAGATGGTAGGTAAGTAGAAACTACACTAGAGAACTTTAAAACCAGTCTTCTTGGCACTCATATGGCAATCCATTCAACCCAAGTGGCACTGTTCAAGGATTACAATCCCTTCTTCATTATTTATACAACATTTGTAGAGGTCATCATCACCAAGGTGGAATAGATATGGCTCTTCCCAATAATAATGTTTTACATCATGAAGGAACTTCTTTTTAGAATGAACATTACACTTCAGAATGAGGACTCCAGTAGCAAGGTAGTTCACAATGCCTGATCCCCATGGAATTCTAGAGGAGACCTTCATGTGTTTTCCCTATGGGAGGGAGTCATTAATAGGGATGCTATCATCTTCAAGGATATGAATATGGATGAGGGATCAACGACCACATTCTCTCTTTCTTTCTTGTCTCAGATTTCAAAAGTCAAAATCTTACAATAGGAGGAGCCAACTGATGCACGTAAACAACACATAAAAAATGCAACTGCACATATCAATGTAATATAGGCCTAAAGAGACTCGAATATCGAGCATGAGGAAAATGTGTACCAATAAACTACTACTAACAATGATCCAATTAGCTAGGCCTGAGAAAAAGAGTGATTTTTTTATTTAACGACTAAATTGCAAGAATTAAAACTAAGATTACTGGTTGTGATCACAAGTGGAATGATTTCCTTAGGATTGTGGTTTCATGATGGCTTACATTGCAATTAGCATCATTTCATTAATATTAATCTCTCCTAACCCTAGAAAAGAGACTTGTAGCAAGAATTACTAGCTCACAGCATAATTCATTACCTAGCCTAATACCAATCCCACTCTTGTAGCAATTGTGTTATTACATAGGTGCTTTACTAAAATCTTTTGGTTATTCTCTTCTCTCAAGGTGTCATATACGATATGTTAATCTATGAGTTTTCCAAACCTTAATCCATCTCTCGAAGCAATTATTGATTTAAATAACTACCTATGGTGATCTAGCACACATAATTCATGATGCTCTCATAGAAATATGTCCAAAAATTAAGAGAAACATGAATATTAAATCATAATCGTCAATTAAAATGCAAAACCTGGCTACTCCCAGATCCTAAGGAACAAGGGGATTAGCCCCTCATGATTTCAATTTCTTTACACATAGAAAAGGAAGAAGAGAAGGAAGAAAACATCAAGAACAAAGAAAATCCCCTAGAGAAAGGCAGTATGGATGGTTTCTTCCCGATGAACATGGTGATTTGCAACCTTCTAACTACAAATTGGGCCATCAGATGTGCACAAACGGCTAGGAATGTTGCTTTCTCATCTCCTTTCTCTCTTCTTCGCAGTCCTCTTCATACAACTGAATATGGTGTGATTATTAGGTCTGGCCGAACTCCCCCTAAGTTATAGAAGTGACTTAGGGTGTCATTAAGTCATGGCCATTGGATTAATAGCAATTTGAGATCCATCTTGATCCTAATAAGTTGTTATTACTTACTAGGTGTCACTAGTATGGATGCCCTCGATAAGTCATGACCCTCTATGAGGTTGTCGGTACTTCTGAGCTAATGTTGGTAGTACCAAGAATTATCGAGATCTTCTGAGTCCTCTCTATAAGGATGTTGATAATATCGACTTCCTTTCCACTGCTATCAAGTTTTCTCTATTTCACTTGTTCCTTTTTATCAAGTGTTAGTACCACTGATAGGTAGGTCAGTAGTACCGAGCTATGTAGTTTCTTGTGAATCACCTGAAATTCCACAAAAACAAACATAAGATCCAAAAATAATTAAGTGTCACATGATAAGGATGATAATTAATGCATAATTGATATAAAAAAATATTAAGTTCACAAAAATCCATAATAAATAGCCTGTGAGAACAAAAAATACTCAGTGCATCAAACTCCCCTATGCTTAAATGTTGTTCATCCTTGTACCACACACCCTCAGGTCTGTTTGAAACAAGTCAATAAAAGGACACAAACTATGAATTTCCATTCTCAACTAGCCCCACCTGATGGTCCTAAACCGGCCTTTACTGACCAATAAACAATCAACTACTCTCAAACGACAAAATATATCCATAAAATATGTCCACCCTTAGGTCATTGAAACACCATAAATAGAGTAGTTAATATCACAGTCAATCAAGCATTTTCTTGGTGCATTGTGTTACTCCCTATATACATTTCTCTTTTCTTAACTACCAACTACTTGGAAGCCTCTCTCCTTATATGAATGAATGAGGTGATCAATCATATATAGCTTACCAATAAGAGCAATGTATGGAATGAAGTAGGTGGCTTATGAAGATTCATGAGTAGCATCCAAATCATTTATGATAAAGTAAAACATGATGACCCTACTTGAATGGACATGATGATAAATGCAAGAATCCTAATGGCTAATATTATTGGTGGAATGATGTATGTTTTGAAAATTTCATCAAATGGATGAGACTAAAATAAAGAAGAAACTGAATCATGCAAATGTTTCCACTTCTTTGTGAAGTAAAATTCCAACCCAAGTTTAGGGCATCCTTTCTCCCTATTTATTTCATAACATCAATTTGTTTTTCAATTTCATTGGGCCACTATTTCAGCAATGTAAAAAGTTATGATTGGGCTTCACCAACATATCTCATTCATCATTTATTTTTGGGGGTATGGATATCTATCCCTGCACTCTAATTTAAAAAGGAAACAACATACCCACATGATATTAAAATAAATGATGCAAAGAGTATGCAATCCACATGCAATTGTCATGCAACTAGATGACATGCATAAACGTTTTCTATTTTTATTTTATTTTCAACTAATGCATCAAAAGAGAAACTAACATCGTCACCTATTATTACATGAAATGCAATCAAAAGGAAATAATTTGGGTTACTTGATGATATTAAAGTGGTGGATCAAAATGGATGGAATCATATAATTAAGAGACAATGCATTTCTTAAGCTATGATATGTCCCTCTACTACTGACCTTTGCACAAGGTAACCTTAAGATTTCTTTCTAAAATTTCAATTTAAGGTCCCATTAATTGTTTGATCAATTTAGGCTCAAACCCCATCTTAATCCACATTACATGAATAATTAAGATTTCTATTCATATCAAGTGTCCAAAAATGAATAACCCATACACTTCCTCTAGGTGGTATCACTCAAGAAATTTTACAACTAAGCCATTCTTATTTATTTTTAATTTTTCATTGCACAAACATGGAAGACAGACTCTATATTGACATATATAGAGATCATACTTTTTTACTGCTCCACAGTTACACTAGATTGACATTGATCCTAAAAAGAATGAAAATATAAAGCTAAAATGCAAATAAAAGATAAATATGTTCCATCACCCCCTAATCTTGAACTTGACTATATACTTATAGTCAAAATCCAATCATAGAGGTGGAATAGTGGTACCGTTCAATATGGTGGTGGTGGTGGCTATGACATGGTTGGGTTATGGGGATAGAAAGTCCCCTAGAAAATCTGGGTGATGGTGGCATTTTGGAGGCTGTAGACAGACACCAAAATAACCTTGACTCTAATAGTTATCAAAGAACAGATGTTGGTAGTTCTCCATCCACTACATGCACATATGCATGTTCCTAGTTGCCCTGGAGAAGTCACTCATTCTCAAAGATCGCATGCTGGTTCTAATAAAGCCTTCCTTGGACTTCTTATATTCCCACCAATGTAGCCATTTGATGTTATTTCCCCTACTGAATCTCTTGTAGCATTCCATACATACCTTCCATCGAGTATGTATCATCCTACTGGGTAGGTGGTGGAGCAGAAGAACTAGAGGCTCCATTTACTCTAGTGCACTTATGGTAGACCCGCCTCCTCGTGAATAGGATGGTGGCCTCCTCCACTTCTTCTTCATTATGATCCTATTGTTGCTCTTGCTTGGCATTTTCTTCTACTCCGTCTCCCTACATGGCGTCCTCTATAGGACACCTCATGTGATCCACTCCTCTCATATAGAAGATAGGATTAGGGAGCTCCCTCTCCTGGTATAGGTCATTGACTATACAACATATGTACACCTTCCCACGATGCAAGTTGATGACGTTAGCTATCTTAAAATGTTTCAGATCGAACTTGGAAGAAGCCTCTAGAGAGTTGGAGGTGGAGAGGTCAAGATTGAGATGCATAGCTATTGGAGTAATAAGCCCTCCAAAATGGATGGGGGGCTTCCTCTTGATGAATGCACATTCATCAAAGTTCAGTCACCATGTTTGACCCAGTTTTGATTGCATTCTCACATTTATTGACCATATCTTCTAACATTTGACTTGTTTTGGTTTAATCAAATTTATCCCTATTTTTATTGAATTTTTTCACCTTTGTGCAGGTCATTTTGGGTACGTCGGCCCAACCTTCTCTTTATCCAAGCCCATCTTCATTCAAGTCACGGACTCGTGATCATCTTCTTCGTAATAGATCACGATCCTCATAACCCTAGAAACTGCGGTCTCTTCTCTCTACCAACAATCGCGACCTTCCTTTCACTCCCACAGATTGCGATCCTCATAACCCTAGAAACTGCAGTCTCTTCTCTCTACCAACAATTACGACCTTCCTTTCACTCCCACAGATCACGACCACGATTACACTGAACCACGACAACAATTCCCAATGATCGTGCCCGCGGTCTTCTCCTCTCACGATCACGATTAGTTTGTCATCAACCGCGACCTCACGCCTGCCTTCCACCACCCATGACCTGCTCCACCCTACTGCGATCACAGTCTGCGATCTCTACTACCTCCTCACCTCTCTACTTCTTCCCACCCTCATCTCTCTAGCTGCAACCCTACCATTTGCTGCCTACTCGCCAACACTGTGGCTGAGGTCATAGCAGCAACGCCGCCGCCACATCTCCTCTCTTCCCGCCATCTACACCTACATGAGAGCACTGCAGACACCTGTCTGTGATTCCAACAAATTGTGATCTCTCTCCCTCTACTTTCTTCAATACCGCGACCACCCCCCTTGTATAACCATGACCGTAGATTCTTCACATACATCTATCTACAATCCCACGGAACTGTGACCTGTCCTTGCCATGACTTCTCTTCCATGCCCGCGGTCTGCCATAACCGTGCCCGCGGTGTTCTTCTCCACTTGCGGATTACGACCACCAAAAGAATTGTGACCTCATCCTTCGTCGTCGTGACCTCCCTTTCAGTGAACCGTGATCATGTTTCTTCATCTCCTCGATCCTGAGAACTCCACCCAACTGCAACCGCCTCAACAGCAGTACCACAATCACAATGTCTATGAATTGCAACCAAGATCTGCTCCTCAAGTAACCGTGACCTGGGCTCCCTCCACACATAATCGTGACCATGTCCCAGCCAACGACTACTACCGCCCTTCGTCCACCAAGCAGTAGCACCGCCTATAGCCTCTTCATCCTTCATCACAACCCGGGCACACGATCAACAGAGGAAAACCACAATTTGGCCAAGGCAGAGAAGAACCACGACCAGTGAAGAACTGCAACCTTAGTACAAAAGCAAACTGTGACTAGGTCAGTGTAGAAAACCACAACCTCAGTCTGTAAAGACCTCGACTGAGGGCCCAAAAAGAAACAGATCCAGGGTCCCCCGTGGCTATAAATAGCACCCTACCCCAACCATTCAAGGCATCCTCTCCAGACGTCATTAGGCTACAGGTCTACCCTGATCCTAGGGAGACAATCCCCACAACCAAGAGCCTGCCTCCGTGGTGGTCTTGCACCCTCGTTTATCTAGATCTGAGGTGGAAAGCCGGATTTGCAAGCCGCTCCATCTAGATCTAGATCTAGATCTAGATCTAGATCTCTTGCATCCACATTGTGCCTACGCCTCCATCACATCCACAAGTTGCTCCTCCTACTGCGAGCAAGGACCACGAGAAGAGAGAGAAGGTGGAGAGAGAAGATCTGCCTCATCTGCCATGGTGTTATTCCCTCCTCGTCCGGAGCTACCCCGACATTGTGTAGAAGACTGTTTCTCCACCAAGATGCGATCATCTTCATCACCATGCTCATGGCAGAATCTTCTTCTCTCTCTTATTATTCTTGTTTCTCTCACTATGAGTGAGTTGTTTTCTTTCACTGGGGTGTGGGGACTAGCCCCACTTCCCATGCTTACATGTTCATTTACTAAACATTCAATGGCATGTATATAACTTTTCATTTCATTATTAATTGTCGATGTGTTCTTGTGGATTGATCACCTGCTTGCATTTATCTTGTTCTTTTCCTATTTTGCGAGAACTTCAATATGTAGGATTTGAATGTCGATTAATGTGGTTGACTCCCAAACTATAAATAGAATGGGATTCCTTGAGGTCGTAAGTGTATGATCCGTGAGGGGATGAGCCATCTAGACCACGGTGATGCTTTTGTGTGCCAAACTCCTGTATAGGGGGCCCACAAATTCAGTTGGATTTCTCTATCTTCGCAACTGTAAGTGCATGATCCAGATGGTGACGAGACATCTGATGCCTAAGGTGATTCTTACGCTGACCTAAACATCCCTCAGGGAGGGTTCGAAGTAGTTCTATTTGGATGGTTATATCTAGCCAGGATGTTTGATGTTTGGATATGTTTGCATGTGCAATGGCGGTGAAACCCGAGACCATACCAGCAATTCCCATCATTAATCTTTAATCAACTTTAAATCCTACTCTTTACTTTCCTTGCTTTTAGTTTAATTAAACTCAAATCAACCTTTGTTCTAGATATTAGTCTTGATTCAACTAGATTCAATTAGTACAAGATTCTTAAAAATGTTGTCCCTTGGGATTTGATCCTCAACTATACTGTGATAAGACCTGTCCGCTTGCGGGTGGTATTATTGCACAAGGTTTTGGTAAAAACCTAGGGATTTTAGCCCTAGGTGAGTTTGTTAGTGCGATAATATTCCACGTCAAATTCTGGCACTGTTGCCAAGGACAACGGAATCATCTAGTCAGATCTAGTTCTTTTGAGACTAATCTAGGATTTTCTTTTACTTTTGATACTATCGAGCATCTACTTGAATTTGACTCTACTCCGTCCATCTTACTCCTGAAAGATCTTTCCATCCTAGGTACCCTCAAAGACTAGTGCATGCACCACTCAAATAGTTCCGGCCTTGCTGCTAGCTTGGACCCTAAGATAGAAAGAACCTTTCATCGTCAGAGTAGAGAAAACCAAGCTAGGATGGCTCAAGAGGAGGAAATTGACTGAAGGGTAGCTCAAGCCCTTAATTGACAAAGAGATAGGCTTATGCAAGAAGCCTAAGATGCAGTTCAAGAAGAAATCCAAGTAGCCAAAGCACCAACTCAACAAGATGAGTTACAAAAGGATGTTAGAGAATTCCCGATCCCTAAAGCTGCTGACATTCATCACCTAGTTCAACCTCCTCCCATCAATGCTCCTAATTTTGAGATAAGAGCACATTGGGTTACACTGCTTCAGAATAGCCCTTTCTACGGTAAGAAAGGAGAAGATAGTCAAGAACATTTTCTGAGTTTTATAGATCTATGTGCTATGACAAAGCAGAATGGAGTCACAGATGATGCCATCAGACTCTGTCTCTTTAAATATTCTCTTGTCGATAGAGCCATGAGTTGGTACAACTCCTTGCAATGTGAAACCATCACCACTTGTGAACAACGTCAAAATGTTTTTCTGGAAAAATTCTATCCTCCTTCACTCGCCTATGAAATCAAGGCCTAGATTACACAATTCACTCAGGTCCCTGGAGAAACCCTTGCAGAAGCATGTGAAAGATACAAAGTGCTTCTACGCAAGTGTCCACACCATGTCATTCCTAAGAATCAGCTCATCAAAATCTTTTATAGGGGTGTGGATGATGATATCAAGAAGTTCTTAGACTCCTCATCTGGAGGAAACTTCATGCGTCAAAGTTATGATAGCGCATGGAAGGCTGTCACCCTTGGAGCTAAAAATCAAGCCAACTGGGGTAGACCCATAAGTAAAGGAGTGTTGATTGTTGCTATGGAAGAAGCTTCTCCTGAGTATAAGTCTATTGCTGAGTCTCTAAAGCTTCTAGTTTCCAAGAAAGACCACCTCGAATTGTCTATCGCTGCTTATGAAAGAAGATGCTCGCCCCCTCAACAACAAGAGCAAGTCAAGTTAGCTTCATTGTTCTGTGAAGTGTGTAAAGGTACCAATCACTCTACTTTATCTTGCAATGTTCTCTATGATGTTATTATGGGTAAAGTCAGTGAACAGGGAGATAATGGTCAAATGGAAAGTCTGAATGCTATCAACACTATCCCTGGTCAAGGTTATTACAATCCAAATCACAACAGGAACATGTTGGATCCTAGATGGGTGATTATATTATCTAGAGGGGGGTGAATAGAGCTAAATGCACTTAAAAAAAATCATTAGACCTTCAAGATATATCACAATATCAGGTTGCTAAATAGGAAATTTGTGTGCAACTAAAACATGCATAGAAAGGGAGAGAGAGATTGAACATACACCAATTGACAAGCTGTTTTAGAGTGGTTCCACACTTCAAACTAGAAGTGAATCAGTCCACTACCTAGAGAGGTCAACCTCTAGGATTTCTTAACCTTGCATCTTCATTATATTCATTATAAGAGATACAATACATGACCACTAAAGGACTTACCTATCCCAAAGAGTCTTCAACCTTACCAAGGACTTACCCACTTTGCAAGGAGTTTTCCACCTTCTTCCAAGGACTTACATACTCTTGCACAAGTCTTCAGCCTTGCAGGGATTACCCACTCTTCTTGGATCTTCTGCCCTTGACTTCACCTTCACTCGGAGAAGCTTCCACCAAGGACTTACCCACTTGAGCAAGGAGACTTTTGCCTTCACCAAGGGCTTACCCACTCTAGCTCCAAGTCTTCAGCCTTGATCTTCACCAAGGGATGCCTTCCCTTGTTCTTCTTCACCTCTCTTAGCCAAGAGAGAGAACCTTCACCTTCATGGTTGAAATGAGAGATAGGGAGGTGGAGAAAGTGAGAGCCTCACAAGGTATACACGTAGGACTAGCTCTCTTATAGATTTCCTACTCACTCTAATGAATGTAGCAAGTGATTAAGCTTAGAGAGAGAGAGGAGGCTATAGGAATCACTCAACTATGGATTAAGAACCTCACATAGAGTCTGCATTGAATGCTCAACCTTGTAATGAAGCCCAAGGGGTCCTATTTATAGCTGGGGATGCCTCTTAGCCTTTGGGAACACTTGAGAAAGAAAACTAGCCATTTTTTGGCTTGCAACTGATATATTTTCACTCGTTGCAACTCCACAATGGCTAGAAGCACTTTTCTGCACTTTTCCATACAATGCAATTGGTTGAGTTTCTATAAGTGTAACTCGACTGATAGAATAAAAGATAAAGCTGATATTCAGATCATCGGTCGAGTTTGTCCTAGGGAAACTCAGCCAGCCAATGAAAATTGAATTGGTCAGTTACTCTATCGGTTGAGTTTTGTGAAGTGTAAACTCGACCGATCAAAAGTCATTTTCAAGATCCAATCAGGATAGGTCGAGTTTGCAACTCACAGAACTCGACCGATGAATAGCCTGATGGGAATTTTGGAAAATGGCTTTTGAGTGATTAAACATTCGATCTAAGTGCTCCTAATTTTTTCTAATCTTAATTACAAGTCATACAATCATTACAAGTGATTTACAACATGATTCTAATGGATTTACCTCATATTACAAAAACGTACACTGGTTTTGACTTTGACTTGTCTTTTCTCCAATTTGATATGCGCAAGTTAGGACATTTGGAGTGTGTCTATACCTAATCTAAAATCACTCAAGTAGAGACATTAGAAACCAATATGTGGAATGGTTAGTCATCATCAAAACACAAGTTTAGTCAATTTATATGTGAGTCAAAATTGACCTAATTGACCTTGAGTCAACAAAACCATCCTAGTTTTCAATATGGAAATCCTTTTGGAGCGGTAAACTCGCATCAACTTGGTTCAAACAATCAACAACGAGGTCCGTTGGGATACCAGTATAACCAACAACATAATTTTAGAAACCAAGGTAACTTCAGAAGTAATCTCTAGTACATGAATCAGTTCCAAGATCCAAACTAGGTCCCTTATCAACATCAAGCTGGTCCCATTTCTCCGGATGACAAACTGTCAGCCATTGAGAAGATGTTGTTGTCGCAACAAACATTGATAGCTAACCAGCAAGCCCATCAGAAGGCCATTGAATCTCAATGAGCTCAACTTAAAGCTAGTCTCACGCCACCTTCTAGAGCTTTAGTTGGGAAACCAAAAGACAAACCAAAGCATGTGGAACAACTTAAAGTTGTGACAACTCATTCAGGCTTGGTCTTACCAGAACCCACAACTCCTGTCACTGTGATAAATGTCCAAGGTGTTGAGCATAGTGCAATGGCGACTCAGAATGATATGACTGACAAGGCAAGTATTGAGGAACCTATTATTGTTGATGCAAAAGACTCGCCTGAGCCAGTTGTTCCAGTGCATAAACCTCATATACCATTTCCAAGTCGACTAAATTTTACCCAGTTCGATACTAGGTTTAACAAGTTTAAAGAAATCATGAGAAAGTTGTATGTCAATATTCCGCTCTTGGATGTCATGGTTGAGATGCCCCAATGGTCAAGTTCTTCAACTCCTGCTTAGTTGGAAATACAAAACTGAAGATCATCAGACAATGAAACTGGCAAGAACATCATCTGATTTAGTGATAGATAGGATACCTCGCAAGCATAAGGATCCTGGATCTTTTTGAATTTCACCCTCAATAAGTGATTCCATCAACCGACCAGGTCTAGCTGATCTTAGAGCTAGCATCTCTATCATTCCTCTTAGCCTATGCAACAAACTGGGCCTCACCAACTTCCTACCCACTAGAATGTCCATCGAGCTTGCTGATTCCTCAATGATCAAGCCTGTTGGCATCATAGAAGATATCCCTGTAAGTCTTGGAGACCTATATGTCCCGTGTGATTTTGTAGTTATGGGCATCAAGTAGAATCCACGCTATCCCCTCCTTTTTGGAAGACCCTTCCTCTCCACCACTAGAGCTCTAATTGATGTCGAAGCTAGAATTTTGACCCTAAGAGTGGGGAACAAATCTTTAGATTTCTATGCTTCTAAAAGTGCAAAGTAACGCACTGCAGAGGAAGAGGCATATTTTGTTGACTGTGTTAATCAATTTACTGAAATGCAGTAGCAATTCCTTTCCTTAAAATCTGATATTCCCTTAGAAGAGGACCATGATGAAAAGGAGATAGAAAGTGAACCAGTCTATGTAGAGACAAAAGGAACACCACCAACTGTGGAGGAGACACCTCCTGGCCCTATTGTTACACATACTGATCCTTCTCCAGGTTTCCATGATCCATCTCATCTAGAAACAACTATCATCTTGAATGCATTGGCATCCAAGCAGACTGAGATTGCTCATTTCATCTTTCCTCCTCAGCAAGATTTGGATTGTGGTTTCTACCGAGAACATCCCCCAGATCAATATCTGATAGACGTCAGTGACCAGAATTTTTATGAAGAAGGGATAGTGCATCAGCAAATGAATTTCTCCTCCAAGCCTCAACAACACTACATTATCAATGACTCCGTTCATATTCCCTACAACTATTCTCCACCTCGCATCGAGCAACAAAACTCAAGTGGTTTCCCTATGTGTTCTGACAATGTTCGTGCTTTATGGGGAAGAATACAAGAGGCCATAATCAAATCAATGATAAATGAATGGCTGAGAAAGAAGCCACCAAAAGAACATGTCAATCTAGTTCAAGTTCCACCTAGAGCCCCACCATGGTGATAGTATCCACGTCGAGCCATCGACGTAAAACAAAGGTCCTTGTCAGGAGGCAACCCGATCAATAATTTTGTTTTTACTTTTAATTTTGAATTAGAATTTTTCTTAATTTTGTTTTTAGGAAATTTTGCACCTGGTAGACAATGCATCACAATATTTTTTTTTGGAATCAAATACTACTTACTTAAATGTTGGTTACATCGACACTCCTTGCTACTCTGTCTAACTCTTGTTTGTGCAGACATGCAACTTCCCTGGGTGGCCGTTGGTGGAATCGGCAGTGATCCTTATTCTTTATCTGTAACTTTGCTAGACTATCAGCTAGCACGTTACTAGTTCTTCGTCTAAATCGGATGTCAACATTCATCCGTTTTTTCTTCCTGATCTTCTCGAGCCATAGAGCAAACTTAGGCCATGTTCCATCGTCTTCTTCGATCATCCTCACTGCCACACTGCAGTCCGACTCTAGAATGACAGCAGACTAGCTATTCAATTCAGCCTGTTCCAGTGCCAACAGGATTCCGGCGAGCTCATCTTCAGTAGCAATGGACGTTTCCACCGGCATTCCCCATGCCCCAACCCATTCTCCCTTATGATTCCTAGCAATGGCAGCTGCAGCTGCCCCCCGCTTTGTAACTGCTGCATCCACATTTACCTTAATGGTTCCGCTAGGTGGTGGGCTCCAATCTTCATCTATGGTATGTGTGATTTCTGTCGGTGTGGCCGCCCACGCTAATCCATGTAGGCGGATGTCCCTCCTTATGCCTGCCTGAATGCTTTCCTTGCTTAACTGGTTTCCTTCCATGACGTTGCTATTCCGAGCTTGCCACAGCCCATGGCAGATTATCCAGAAGATTTCTTCGTGGAGTCCAGTTTCCTTGGCAGTGAACTTGCACCATGTCTCAAGGTTTTTTGTTGGAAAGAATGAATGCTGCTGGGATATAGGTATGTGGTCTTGCCACACGAAAGAGGACACACTGTAGTCCCTTAAGGCATGTATAAGCGATTCGTCTTCTTCCTCACACCTAGAGCAGGTGCTCACCTCGGTCATGTGCCTTAACTTCCTTCTGACATTTGTGAGCAGTGCATCTTGTCTAGCAAGCCAAGAAAAGGCCTTAATTCTGCCTGCCATGCACAATTTCCATGGTGACTCCCACCTTCCCAGCGTCACTACTTCTTTTTGCCTTCTTAACAACTCGTAAGCTGAGCTTGTGGAGAAAACGCCATTACCGGTATGGCTCCAGCAGCTGCGGTCGGCCATGTCATCTGCCAACAGTGTATGGACATGGACGATTTGTTGTACAATATCTTCCTCGAACCAGTCCTGAAGAAAAGCAATATCCCATCGCCCCTCCTCGATGACTAGGGAATTCACTGTCAGGTCTGTGATGTCCTCCGGAATTAGCCTCTTTACTACCTCCCTGAGCCTCAGGTGGTCATTCACCCAAATGTCATTCCACACATTCACTGATTTGCCGCTCAAAGGAATCCTCCTAATGTTGTCCTTCATGAACTGACACATGGATGCACAAGCTTTCCCTAATCTCGAAAGTGTGCCTTCTCCTCCTACACTGCATCTGTCGAGGCGGTGTCGCATTGCTTTGCACCAGGTAGTCTCCCTGCCTGCAAGAAGATCCCAAGCGTGTTTAGCCAGCAACGCTTGATTCCAGTCCCGCATTGTTTTAACCCCCAAGCCTCCTTTGCTTTTAGAGCTCGTAACCTTGTCCCAAGAGACCAAGGATATTGACCTGCTTCTGCTTCCTCTCCAGATGAACTTCCGTAGAATGGTATCCAATCGATCACAGAGTGTAAGGGGTAATAGCGCTGTCTGCATAGCGTACGTAGGGACTGCAGTTAACGTGGACTTGGCGAGGCATAACCTCCCTACGAGAGACAAGCTCCTTGCAGCCCAGGCGCTGAATTTACCTTCAACCTTCTCGACGATATCTGCATATGTGTGCTTCGTCACTCTGGAGTGAATGATTGGTACTCCGAGGTATCGCCCCAGATCACCTGTGACTTGAAACTGACAACATCGCTGAATTTGTCGACGAACCGAGGTTGGAACACTAGCGGAGAAGAAAATTCGAGACTTTGAAGCTGATATGGATTGTCCCGACACCTGCTCAAAAGTCATGAAGCACTGCAAGATGCACCACATTTGTTCCTTGGTCGCCTGAGCAAATAGAATCAGGTCGTCCGCAAAACACACGTGAGCAACCAATATGCCCGATCTTCCCAGCTTAACATGCCTCCATATTCCTCTACAAGTCCTCTCCTGGATCATCTGGCTAAGCCGTTCAATGCAGAGAACAAACAGGTACGGGGAGAGTGGATCTCCCTGACGTAGCCCTCGACTTGTTTTGAAAGGGCGAGACGACTTTCCATTCCATATCAGTGAGGTCTCCCCACCTGAGATCGAGTTGGTAATATAAGCTTTAATGGAATCTGGAATTCCCACCCGGTCCAAAGTATCCTTGATAAACAACCATGACATTTGATCATACGCCTTTGTTAGATCTATCTTGATGGCCATGGTCTTTGCTCCCTTCAGATTCTTCATGCTATGTATAAGTTCCTGGACCAAAGCGATGTTGTCAGTGATCCGTCGCCCTGGGACAAAGCTACTTTGCTCCTCAGATATCCAGCTAGGGATATGCTTCTTTAGCCTTTCCACCACGATTTTAGATGCTAACTTCAGTATTATGTTGTTCAGGGAGATAGGGCGCAACTACTCACACTTCTTAGGATTTGGACACTTGGGAATTAAGATGATAGTGGCATTACAGACCTCGTCTGGGATGGGCTTTCCTTGTAGCATGTCCTGAACTGATTTGGTAATTGAGGGACCAACAATATTCCAGTTGTATTTCAAGAACTCCGCATTGACTCCATCAGGCCCGGTAGCTCTGTGGGCCTGCATCTTGTTCAGCACCTGTTGAACCTCTGCAGACATTGGTGTTGCAGCAATTCGAGCTGCTTCCTCCCCACTTAGCTGCTTAAAGCATCCTGGGATACTTGCTTCGAGTCTCTGTCTCCTGGAGTGGCAGCTCTCAGTCGGTGTGGACAGAACCTTTTCAAAATGGGAAGTAACCAAGCACATGATCTCCTTCTCGTCAGTGATCCACTGACCATGTTGGTCTTTAATAGTCAGAATGGTATTGGTGCGCTTCCGCTGCTTTACCCAAGCTTGGTAGAAATGAGTATTATTGTCTCCACTGCGGAGCCAATTAATATGCGCTCTTTGCTTCCAGTCCTCCTATTCCTTGTTGATAATCACCTGCAACTCAGCTTGCATATTAGTGCATAATGAATCAGTGATGGGATCATACTAATCGGCTAGCATCCTTTGGAGCGTGTTGATGTTGTGATACAAGCGATTTCTTTCCTTTATTTTCTTTTTCTTCTTTTCCTTCTCCCAATTAAGGATATGCTGTTTAACTGAATTGAGCGAGGAATAGAACTCCGTAGTACCTTCCCACTTAGAGCTCAGCATGTTTTTGAAATCCTCCTCCTTGTTCCAACTCACTTTGGTTAGGAAACGGTGAGTGCGTCTTTCTTCCTTCTTCATTCTGAGTAGAAGCGGGCAATGGTCAAATGATACTCTGGCTAAGTGTATCAAGTTAACATTAGGAAAGGAATTGATGAACTCCATATTAGCAGTAGCCCTGTCCAACCGCTCTTGTAGCATTCCGTGCTTGTAAGTAAATTTTACTCCTGAAAATCCCAAATCAGATTGACCGGCCTCCATCAAAGTTTCTTTGAATACCCTGACTTCTCTGTAGTTATACCAGTTGCTTCCCATCTTCTCAGCAGGTGATAGAGTAGTGTTGAAATCGCCCATAACAACCCAAGGTTCTCTGATGCTTCTTCTCATTGTTATGATATGTTTCCAAAGGAGCTGACGAACAGCTAGATGAGGACTAGCATATATAAACGATACCACCATGCTGTTGTTGAAACGGAAGGTGATGAACTGTCTATGGCAGCACATGATTAGAACTCTTAGCTGATCATCTTTCCAACACACCCAAATTCCTCCAGCAAACCCCCTCGCCTCCACCTGATAAGAGAAGTTGAAGCCCAGTCGTTTGATAGTTTTTAAAGCTTTGGTATCACTTATCTGTGGTTCAAGTACAGCAACAACATCAGGCTTGTGTTCCCTCATGAAATCCATGAGGGTGGAGCACCTGTCTTTGTTCCCAATACCCCTAACGTTCCAGCACATAATGTTCATATTTGAAAGGACCTTTACTATGTAAATGGATTCTTCTTGAATATAAACGTAGATACTACACTTAGCAGATAGTTGTCTCAGTGCCCTTATCCACATCGCACTGCTCGATCTGCGGCGTCTCCATATTTTGGTCCTTCTCACCAAGAACAGGTTGCCCAAAACCTTCACTCTCAGATATAGCTTTAGCTAGGCGCGTGCTGTGGCGTTTCCCTGTTCCCGTATCTGGCAGTTTGCCTCTCCTCTTCGTCGGAATGCCGCTGGTCTGTCCGGCTTTCCTTGGTTGTAGGGTATTTTTCTTCTCAGTAATTCCCTTGCCAACCTTGGACCTTCTGATCCGAGTCATCATGGGTGTCTTCTCTGACTGTGTGTGCTCGCACTCTTCCTTTTCTTCCCCCCAGTGTCAATGGTGGCCGCAGGTTCGTCGTCCATGTCCTCAACGGTGATGACTTCATCTACTACTGGATTAACCGCTTTGTGTTTTCCGTCGCTGATATTGCCTCCTGGCATGGCCTTCTCCTTCGATAATTTGTTCCCCACTGTGTTAGTGATGTCCCCCAATACACTTTTACTCCTGTTGCCTACATTATTCCTGTCACCCGTATTCACTGTATTAATCTTCTTCTTTCTCCATACCTTCGCGGTCTTGTGAGTAACATTCTGCTGCTCAGCTTCATGGGCCATGCCTGTGTCAGTGCTTTGCAAGCCATCACCTTCATCCTCCTGTAGTCCTTCGAATCTATTCGCATGAACCTCCATGGCCACTTCCTGTATTCTATAGTGTCTCTTCATGCCGCCTTTCATCCTTTGCGTTTGCCACCCGCCACTATCAGTTGAAACGTTGCCTCCTCCACCCGTTGGTTGGGAAGGTTCGAGTTGTGCTTCTTGTACCTCCTGTTCAGTGCCCCTTACAGAACAGTTCTTAGAGATATGCCCCTCCTTCCCACACTTGGCACACGCCCATGGGAAACCCTCATATACAACTTCATAGGACCTCCCATTTATAAGGATGGAGCTCGCCAGCTCCTTGTTTGTGTTGATTTCTATCGCCAATCTTACGAATCGGCTCCTCGATCTATTCTCAGTATAGCTATCGACCTTGACTAGGCTTCCCAATGCCATGCCTATATATTTGAACATAGTTTCTACATACAGGTGTAATGGTAGGTTCATGACTCGTACCCACGTCACTATATAGTCCGGGAAGGCTTCAGTTGGCTGGAACAGAGGATACCATGCCCATACGATGACATTGCACCCGAAAAGTTTCCATGGACCACCTGTTAGGGCTGTTTCGTAATCATGTTTACATGACATCTGCAAAACGAAGTGGCCATGTTCCAGTTCGAACATATTGAACCTTCCTTTGATTCGCCATAGAAGCTTCAGTTTGTCTCTTAAGGTCATGTACCCGACCTCGGTCCCAAGCATCCGCACAACGACGACATATCTCCAGGGCCGGGCTAGATCTTCCTCTGCGTCAGGATCGACGTTGATGCTAGGGGTTCCATCGTCATCAGTCAAAGTAACCGCCCCTAGTGGCAGATTCTGTTCGAACAAGTTCTCCAAGAAGTATTCCTCACGATCTGTATGGTTTTCTCTGCCCGTGTTCTTCCCCGTGTTCACGACATCTGTGAACGAGACGGCTCTGTCCATAGATCCGGCCGCCCGATCTGGGTTTATATTTCCGCGAGGATTCTCCTCTGTAACTCCCTGAAGGTTCACGTCTGGACTCGGATTATTTTCGCTTAGCATAGCGGGTCCTCTCATGCCTGCCACCGTGAATCTCAAGCCTATCTACGGTATGCAGTGGGTTGCTTTGCCCTGCCGCGTTTCCTCACGGCGGAGAATCTCATCCATCGGAAGAATGTCCTCGCCTTCTTTTGCGACATAGTCTGGTGGGACAGGGGTTCCTTCCTTCGGATCCAGTTCCCTTCCATCGCTCTTGTCTCCCTGGGTTCCACGTCCCCCTCGATCGCCTCCTTCCCCGATCTCCCCTCGCCCCCCACTCGCGCTTCCCAACCCTAGCACCGTGAACAATATGCAATCTTAAGTTCTAATAATTTTCAATTTTGATATTTTAGATGGAGGATGCATTGCCGAAAGGAATGCAACCACATCTGGTGGACCAACCGACACAATTTTCCCCTCCATCTCGGATTTAGAGTTTGCTCGGGATGATCAAATTTCTATGTTTGGGGTGGAGGGTGGGTGGTACGTACTTTACTTTCCACCCACTCCTATCTGTTTTAGACTTAAGATTTCATCATTGCAATTTTGAGCAAATTTTTCAAAATTTTTCAAAAATTTGAAGTTTTCAAAGTAGTTTGTATAGAAACTTGATGTAGTTTAGATGTTTTTGTTTCAATCAAATCTATTACCTAGCCGTCTATCCCATTTTTCCATGTAGTTTTGAATCATTATACCCTCCTTACTCGAAGCAAAACCTCAACGAGGACCATTTCTAAAACTAGCCAATGGTTAGAAATCACTGTGTGAAGCTTATGAATCCTAACATCATGTTCAGTGAAAATGGCAAGTATCTATCAAACTGAGAGGGATCAAACACATTGTTCTTCCTAACTGACTAGTGGAACAATAGCATGGAATCTCCACCGGATCCACATCAAGTCATTATTTGAGAAGAGTATGATAAGAAGAACAGCCCGGTGCACTGAATTGTAAATCAAGTTGCATTCTGATCTGAACTCTCTTCTACACTTCTTCCATCATCTTCATACCCCTCCGTCCATTAAAAAGAAACAAAAATAGCCAACATAGTGTCAAACCCTAAGTTTGGGGTGGCACACCCTCTCTCTCTTTATTCACTTCTTCCATACCCCTTGTTATGTAATAGAGGCGTACCACCAAGAAAAGATGCCAATGTGCACACAAAAACTGTAATCTCGAGTTGAATAGAGGAGAGATTCACACAATAATAATAATAATAATAATAATAATAATAATAATAATAATAACATAATGTAATCAATGAAATTGAAATCATATAAAAATCTTGATTCAAATAGAGGAGAGATTTATTCCTTCCTTCCATACCCCCCTTCACTCCCTATTCCACCCACGGGCACAATGAATGCCTACTTTTCCAATATCTTGAAAAACACCAGTGTCAAATCAGGTGCACACTTGTTGTTCTGCGAGTGTCTCTAGACTCTCATAAAACTCTTAGACATGCTTGATGTTGGAAAAGGTGGAGAGGAAGTGTGTTTGAGAAACAAACTCAGGAATGAAGATAGGGTCAGATGTGTTATGTGATCTCAGGATGTTGAGATGCTTAGTCATACCGAGTAGAAAAGAAACAATCGTGATGTGAAGATGACGCAATCGTACGAGATGAAAGTATTCGTTGATGACCGTTTCAGATTTTATATTACTCAAGGATGAGAAACATTTACGTTTGGGGTATTTTGATGAATGCACATTCATCAAAGTTCAGTCACCATGTTTGACCCAGTTTTGATTGCATTCTCATGTTTATTGACCATATCTTCTAACATTTGACTTGTTTTGGTTTAATCAAATTTATCCCTATTTTTATTGAAATTTTGCACTTTTGTGTAGGTCATTTTGGGTACGTAGGCCCAACCTTCTCTTTATCCAAGCCCACCTTCACTCAAGTAATGGACCACGATCATCCTCTTAATAACATATCATGATCCTCATAACCCTAGCAACCACGATCTCTTCTCTCTGTTAACAATCACGCCCTTCCTTTCACTCCACAGATCACAACCGTGATTACACTGAACTGTGATCGCAGTTCCCAATGATCATTCCCACAGTCTGCTCCTCTCATGATTGTGATCAGTCCGTCATCAACTACAACCTCACACCTACCTTCCTCCACCTGTGATATGCTCCACCCTACTGCAATTGCAGTCTGCGATCTCTACTGCCTCCTCACCTCTCCGCTTCTTCCCACCCTCATCTCTCTTGATACAACCCTACCATCCTTTGCTCCCTACTCTCCAACACCATGCCCGAGATCATAGCAGCAATGATGTTGCCGCATCTCCTCTCTTCCCACCATCTACACCTGCATGAGAGCACCACGAACACCTATCCATGATTCCAACAAATCGCGATCTCTCTCCCTCTACTTTCTTCAATACCGTGACCACCCCCTTGTCTAACCGCGACCGCGGATTATTCACAAACACCTGTCTGTGATCCCACAGAACTGTGACCTGCCCTTGTGATGACTTCTCTTCCACACCCGCGGTCTACCATAACTGCGCACATGATGTTGTTCTCTACCTACGGATCATGACCACCAAAAGAATCACGACCTCCCTTTCAGTGAACCGCGATCAGGGTTCTTCAGCTCCTCGAGCCCATAAACTCCTCCCAACCGCGACCGCCTTAACAGTAGTACCACGATCACGGTGTTTGTGAATCATGACCAGGCTCTGCTCCTCAAGTAACCGCGACCTGGGCTCCCTCCACGCATAATCACGACCATGTCCCAGTCAACGATCGCTACCACCCTTCCTCCACCAAGCAGCAATGCCGCCTACAGCCTCCTCATCCTTCATCACAACCTGGGAACACGATCAACAGAAGAAAACCGTGATCTGCTGGCCAAGGCAGAGAAGAACCGCGACCTCACTACAAAAGCAAATCGTGACCAGGTCATTGTAGAAAACCTCAATCACGGTCTGTAAAGACCTCGACCGAGGGCCCAAAAAGCAACAGATCCAGGGTCCCCCGTGGCTATAAATAGCACCCTACCCCAGCCATTCAAGGCATCCTCTCCTGACGTCATTAGACTGTAGGTCTACCCTGAGCCTAGGGAGACAATCCCCATAGCTAAGAGCCTACCTCAATGGTGGTCTTGCGCCCCCATTCATCCATATCTGAGGTGGAAACCCGGATCTGCAGGACACTTGCAAGAAGGAAAGCACTTAACAAGAATAAACATGCACAAGGAAATAATAAAAAGATTGTTAACACAAGCAAAACTATATGAATGGAAGACTAAGAATTAAAACAAACAAAGGATGCGGTGATTAAATCAAGAGAAGGAAATCGAGGCTCGTAGGGGTTTTCACCACCTTATCATAGGTGATAACAACTAAATCTTAAACGATGATTCGATGAAGATTTGTGAATTTAAAAACTCATAAGAGAGAAACTCCACATGAGCCCATTGGTCTTGGTGCTCATGCTTCCTAGTTTATCATCCTAAAAGATGAAAATCCACGGTCATATCAAAACGTCTATGTAATCGATTTTATTATTCTAAATCCGGATTTCCATGGTCATATCCATCCGGATTAACATGCGATCCGAAGATCAACCATTCAATTAAAATCGATTACCATCTAATCATTTAAGAAGAAGTCGTTAAAACTATGGCTAAGGGGTTATTCCCCTTGCCCCGATAAAAGTCTACTCACACTTGGAGAAATGGGAGACGGAGGAAGAAAGAAATGAAGCCATAGTCTAGCCCAGAAATTAGGATATTAATCCTTATGCTAGAGACGATGAAATGGCTTAGTTCTTTATTCCTTGCTCCAGAAATAAAGAACGGAAAGAAGGAGATTAAAACTAAGGCGGAGAGAAAAGACAAGAACAAGAATGAAAGAGCTATGCTTGAACCAAAACCTACTTTATTGCATAATATGAGAATGATTACAAGATTAATTGCTGCAGAATTCTAAAATACAAGAAATCCAAGATGCCCCCTAAGAGGAGGAAGTTCCCTTCCTTTTATAGGAGAAGGAGGGGTAGGCTATCCAAAAAAAGAGGGGGAAAAAAGAGAGGGAGTTATCCTTTTGAATTTTCAAGATTTGGTCAATAGGAATTTGATAGACTTTAATTGTCTTGACCATGTAACTCTCTTCAATGCAGATTCCCACAACAGAGATTTCGAACGCATTTCACTCCCGTAAAACGCACAAAAGCGGTCCAAATAATAAGATATTCTTTTAGAAAATTAAATTTCATTTCCAATGAATACTTGTACACTCAATTTGGACTTTGGATGCAAGAGTTATGGCACTTTTGGTGACAGATATACAATAATTACGGGACTGCTGCAAATTGTGCAATTATACTCCAAGAATATTTATCCCATTTCCTACAAAATCCAAGAAAATATGATTAAAATTCTTCTTGAAGAGAAAAATATAATATAATGTAATTAATTATAAAAATAAAAAAATAAACAACAAAACAATCATAAAAAGATATATAAAAGATGCAAATAAAACTGATGAAAACACATTTATCAAAATACCCCGAACTTGAATCTTTGCTTGTCCTCAAGCAAGTAAAATCACAAATAAAGTCCAATTTATACTCCCAATATGCCATCCTCACCTTAATAACATCACTACAATCCTCACCTCCAAATTTTGGTCAAGTGACCCGATCTCCTAGAACCACATAGCATAAAATTATATATTCCCTATCAAAACAATTGTCAAATCTAGCTTGTAAAATAAGAATTTGTAGAAAAATAGGCATCTTTTACTTTCACTTTGACACTCTCAATTTTTTATTACTCTTTTTTTAAAAGTTATTGCACAAGAATAGGACGAATTTGGGGGTGTGAAAATAAAGAAAGAAGTGATGAAAATATATTGATCCCTCCTCTATTCGACTCGGGATATGAATTTGTGGAGTTGTGGCTACATTGGTCACAATTTTTTTCATGTGCACTTTTGGCATCTTTTTATGGTACGCCCCTTTGTGGGGGTATGGCGATTTTATTTTGGGAAGCATGCCACCCCGGACTTGATTTTTGTCTGTTGGTGATTCTTTGCTTCTCTTTTTTAGAAGAAAAATAGAGGGAAGGAAGAGATGTTCTTGTGCTTATAACTTTCAATTTTTTTTTTCATATATTTTTGTCAGAGAGTGTCATTGCTCTAGTTAGAGTATTCCTATAAATCACATCATACAAATTTTATAACAAGATAATCCATTGTTTAAATATAGGGAAAATTATGTTTGGTTCTAATCGATTCCTTATGACTTGCCAACTATTCTGAGGAGTGATGTTATTAAGGATCCTAGGTGACATGGTGGTTTCAGACATGGAAATTTGTAATAGTCTTTGCAAAAAATTTACTAAATTCAATTTGGGGTACAATGATATATGTCTACTCAATGGCTGACTAGATAAAGGCCCTTTTGCTACAAAAGAAATAAAACATGGCCGACTAGATAATGTCCTTGAACAAAGCAACTATATGCAAAATAAAAAAAAAGTGGAAATAATGCAAGAATAAAAAGATAAGGGGGTGGAATAGAATCATACCACCCACCTCCACCCCGGACTTAGATTTTTGCTCGTCCTGAGAAAAACCCAAACCCGAGATGGAGGGAAGAAATTTCTTGGGTACACCAGGAGGTCCTGGTAGCTCAAAATATGTCCATCTGAAGGGAATGTCGATGATGGCTGGAGTTTTGAATAGAGGAGCTTCATGGTACACCCAATGGATGGGTAGTCGTGGAAGCCTAAAAAGGTTTTCTGAATGATGTTGTGTATCACCTCATAGTCCTTCGAGTAGGATCCACATATCTTCCTTCAACAGTGAAAGTAGTGTTGGAGATGAATGTGGATTGGGGGGATTGGCAGGTGCCAGTTGGGTAACAAATGTAGTGTCAGATGTGGAAGATCGGACGGAGAATCTGGCTCGAGTATCTTTTTGCGGCCTGGATCTACATGTGGTGAAGAGGGTGTCTATATAAGAAGAACTGGTTTGTTAGCTGAGTAAACAATCATATGGGGATGTATGTCTTCTTGGTGGATTATGCAACAAGGTGCGTCCGGATCCTTTACCCCATAAATGGAAGCCAGTGGATTTGGTGTGGAAGACTCACAAATGGCATAATTGTCGTCATAATTATAAAAAATGATCAATCTAGGTTGTTCCATCTCTATTGGGGAGTTCTCCATTTCTTCTTCATAAAAGATCTCATCAACATGGATGTCTATAGAATCAATTGGATCCTTTACTATGTTGAAGGGGAGATCTGATTCCTTTATAGGACAAGTGCCCAACTCAATGGGCTCAGAAGGGATCACCTCACAATATAATGGTGTAATGTAAGGTTCTTACAGTGGTAGAATAGCCTCATCATGTTCAACTAGATGTGGAAAAAAAGGTGGTTGAGTGAGGTCATAGTGCTCTTGATGATGAAGCCTTTCAAAAGAATCCATCAGTGCATGTTGGGGAGGTGATGGTACATTGGTCACAATATGCGCAACCAAGATGGGATGATTATTGCAAACATCCAAATATGGGCCTACAACCGAGAAGGGTGGAGTCTTAGGTTTTTGGGATGTTCTTTGAGCCCACCAGTCTTTATCCTTTTTGTTAATAGATTCTTGATTCATGAACTTATCAACATAGGCCTCCATCCACTCATTTTCTGACTTATATGGATAGTCAGGACCCCATACAGCTGCAGCCCTAGCTAAACAAAGTTCTTCATTTACAGCATCCTGAATTTCTTTAAAACACCTATCCATCTCCTAATCAAGGTTGTGTGGAATCTCAACTATATCACATTGGACTTCTTCTAAGGGTTGCGGTTCATTATAGAGAAAGGGTTCCAATGAAGTAGATTGGCCATTAGAATCAACTAGATTAACATCCACAATGGAATTGATTGGTGGAGCTTTAGGTACTGGAGTTGGTTCTACTTGATTGAAGATGATATAATCATCATCATCATCATCTATTAAAATCATCCTTAGCCTCTCTGGTTCCAGGTTAAAAAATTGCCCCACGGAATTGACGTTCAGTGAGTGTCTCATGCACAAATGAAGCAGTTAATCGTATGAAAAAAAACAGAGAATGGAAACTCGGCAGAAAGAGGAGTAGCACTTCCGGAATATTACTCGGAAGGCATAAAAAAATAAAAAAAGTTTTTCAAAATTTTTTTGGAGGTTCGAGAAAACAATCCGTTGTCCCCGACAACGGCGCCAAATTGATACTCGTCGTTTTGCAATATCAATCACTAAGATGGTTAATCCTAGAGTTTACCTTTTTTACTTCCAGTTTTAAGGGTAGTATAGAAGGGTCGATCCCACAGGACAACTATTTAGAGATTGTTCTTAGAACCCAAAGATTGAAGAACTTTATTATTTTTTTTTTGGTATTTTTCTTTTTATTGAAGCAGAAAGTAAAATCCAGTTGGGGGTTTGAGTGATTATACTAATACAAGAAGGAAAGCACTTAACAAGAATAAATATGCACAAGGAAATAATAAAAACATTGTTAACACAAGCAAAACTATATGAATGGAAGACTAAGAATTAAATCAAACAAAGGATGCGGTGATTAAATCAAGAGAAGGAAATCGAGGCTCGTAGGGGTTTTCACCACCTTAGCCTAGGTGATAACAACTAAATCTTAAACGACGATTCCATGAATGTTTGCGAATTTAAAAACACACAAGAGAGAAACTCCACATGAGTTCATTGCTCTTGGTGCTCATGCTTCCTAGTTTATCATCCTAAAAGATGAAAATCCACGGTCATATCAAAACGTTTATGTAATCGATTTTATTGTTCTAAATCCGGATTTGCATGGTCATATCCATCCGGATTAACATGCGATCCGAAGATCAACCATTCAATTAAAATCGATTACCATCTAATCGTTTAAGAAGAAGTCGTTAAAACCATGGCTAAGGGGTTATTCCCCTTGCCCCGATAAAAGTCTACTCACACATGGAGAAATGGGAGATGGAGGAAGAAAGAAATGAAGCCATAGTCTAGTCCAGAAATCAGGAGATTAATCCTTATGCTAGAGACGATGAAATAGCTTAGTTCTTTGTTCCTTGCTCCTTGCTCCAGAAATAAAGAACGGAAAGAAGGAGATTAAAACTAAGGCGGAGAGAAAAGACAAGAACAAGAATGAAAGAGCTATGCTTGAACCAAAACCTACTTTATTGCATAATATGAGAATGATTACAAGATTAATTGTTGCATATTTCCAAAATACAAGAAATCCAAGATGCCCCCTAAGAGGAGAAAGTTCCCTTCCTTTTATAGGAGAAGGAGGGGTAGGCTATCCAAAAAAAGAGGGGGAAAAAGAGAGGGAGTTATGCTTTTGAATTTTCAAGATTTGGTCAATAGGAATTTGATAGACTTTAATTGTCTTGACCATATAACTCTCTTCAATGCAGATTCCCACAGCAGCGATTTCGAACTCATTTCACTCTCGTAAAACGCATAAAAGAGGTCCAAATAATAAGATATTATTTTAGGAAATTAAATTTCCTTTCCAATGAATACTTGTACACTCAATTTGGACTTTGGATGCAAGAGTTATGGCACTTTTGGTGACAGATATATAATAATTACGGGACTGCTGCAAATTGTGCAATTATACTCCAAGAATATTTATCCCATTTCCTACAAAATCCAAGAAAACATGATTAAAATTATTCTTTTAGAGAAAAATATAATATAATGTAATTAATTATAAAAATAAGAAAATAAACAACAAAACAATCATAAAAAGATATATAAAAGATGCAAATAAAAGTGATGAAAACACATTTATCAACACTCCATCCAGATCTAGATCTAGATCTAGATCCGGATCTTGATTTGTTGCATCCACACCATGCCTACATCACCATCACGTCCATGAGCTACTCCTCCTACTATGAGCAAGGATCATGAAAAGCGAGAGAAGGTGGAGAGAGAAGATCTGCCCCGACGTTGTGTAGAAGACTGTTTCTCCACCAAGCTACGATAATCTTCTTCACCATGCTCATGGCGGAATCTTCTCTCTCTCTTGGTATTATTGTTTCTCTCACTATGAGTGAGTAGTTTCCTTTCACTGGGGTGCGGGGACTAGCCCCTCTGCCCATGCTTACATGTTCATTTACTAAACATTCCATGGCATGTATATAACTTTTCATTTTGTTATTAATCGTCGATGTGTTCTTGTGGATTGTTCACCTACTTGGATATATCTTGTTCTTTTCCTATGTTGTGATAACTTCAATATGTAGGATTTGAATGTCGATTAACGTGGTTGACTCCCAAATTAGAAATAGAATGGGATTCCTTGAGGTTGTAAGTGTATGATCCGTGAGGGGAAAAGCCATCTAGCCTACAGTGACGCTTCTGTGTGCCTAATGCCTATATAGGGGGCCCACAACTTCAGTTGGATTTTTGTATCTTCACAAACGTAAGTGCATTATCCAGATGGTGATGAGACATCTCATGCCTAAGGTGATGCTTACGCGGACCTAAACATCCCTCATGGAGGGTTCACAACAATTCTATTTGGATGGTTATATCTATCTAGGATGTTTGATATTTGGATATGTTTGCATGTGTAGTGGTGGTGAAACCTGGGACCATCCCAGCGATTCCCATCATTCATCTTTAATCAAATTTTAATCCCGCTCTTTACTTTCCTTGCATGTAGTTTAATTAAATTCAAATCAACCTTTGTTCTAAATATTAGTCTTGATTCAACTAGATTCGACTAGTAAAAGATTTTTAAAAATGTTGTCCCTTGGGATTCGATCCTCAACTATACTGCGATAAGACTCGTCCGCTTGTGGGTGGTATTATTGCACAAGGTTTTGGTAAACACCCTAGGATTACAGCCTTGGGTGAGTTTATTAGTGCGAAAATATTCCATGTCACCTCTACACATGTCGCTTCACCGCCATCATGTGTTGCAGGAAGAAGGAACCAAAGTCCACCAACTCCCTTCCCAATCTTAGCAAATTCCAGAGGATAAAGAGATCCACCTACTGAACCTTCCCCTGTCCTTGATTGGACTTGGCAAATATGTTATTGGTGAGGTAGCAGTGCATGATACGAGTAAATGGGTGCTCAATGTCAGTGAAGGATTTGGCATGCTAGATGATGGTGTAGCACTATGGCACCTTCGTTAAAAGTTGCCATGCACCCTTGTAATCAAAGTTGTTGGTGATGAAATGTAGTTCACCCATCGACCACCTGTAGATGGTGTTGAATTCTGTCAAAGTCATTTGGTAGGTGGTGTTGAAGAGAAAAAATTGGATGCACCCTTCCCTCCATCCACCGACATGCTCAGGGATGTAGCAAACCTCCAGTGAGGCTAAGAACTCACAGACAACCTCTAGGTAGGTGGGACAATAATTGAAGAAAGGGTGATCACCCACCAACCCCTGATCTTTGTAGACTCGACGAAGATTGTCGATGAAGCCCACAGATGTAAGGAACGCACAATCTCCATACTGTGTCGAGGCAATCTCTCTTTTCATCAGCTCATCATCGATCTTATTGTGGTTGACACTGAGGTGGGCAATGTGCATTGGCTTGGGTACCAAAATGATATTTTCTACTGTTGAAGAAGTTGCTCACCCAGATGTCATCAAGTTGATACAAGAAAGGGATGGAGAAGAAAGAGCTTGGTGAAGACTCTAATTATTGAAAAGTACTTGCACAATCTTTCTTGAGAGGGGTGTGGTGGAGGTGTGAATGAAATACTACCCACACCCCTCCTTATATATCTATCAAATTGACTTCTACTATTGCATTGGTAGTACCGACCAGGTTGTCAGTAGTACCGACTTCTTCTCCTTGATCTGTGTAAATTGGTACCAGTCGTTGATATCGATGTTTCTCATTGGTTGATGTTGGTCACGTTGGATTGGCTAGAATTCATAGTATCGAATTCAAAATGTGTGAGAAGGGTCGGTACTATCGACCGTCAAATGTAGAAAATTGTGATCGTTGATGGTTCTCCCACAGATCCTGCATTTTTTGGTGTTGGTAGATGTCGGTAGTATCGAGTCTTTAAAATTTCTCTATACTTTCGAGCATTATCTCAGTATCTCAAACTTGGAGCATCGTTCAACATCGGTACTATCGAGTTGGATGTCAGTAGTATCAAGTCATGTACAGTGAACTCAGCCTCCCTCTACAAAAATTCAATGCTACCAACATTGGTATCGATACCATCGAGAATTTTTAGGACTCCTATCAAATTGTTGGTACTACGAAGTATGTTGTCAGTAGTACTGAGTTTTTTTGAAAGTCAACCCCCCAATTCCTATGATTTCATAAGTACCACCAACATGGCTTTCGGCACTACCAACTTTTGTTCTGCCTGCACACCAAGCATGAATGATCAAGGCACCTTTTTAATAATGAAAATAATACAATGCAACTAGAATGTAAAGAACACAATCTTAAATCCATAAAAGATGGTTGGGTTTCCTCCCAACAAGCATCATTGTTTTATGTCATAGGCTCGATGATCAAATCAAACAATTAGTGAAGCTCAATGAGCTTCAACTCTTCTTCTTCTCAGACAACATATCCCCCACAGTAGAGCTTAGCCACTGGGCATTAAAAAGGAATGTATTAGTCCCATTGCTTATCTCTACTGCCCCATGGGGGGAAGAATTAACTACCACAAATGAACCACTCCATTTAGACCTCAATTTTCCAGGGTGCAATTTTAACCTAGAATTGAACAAAAGTACCTTCTTTCCTGGAGTGAAGACTTTGTGCAAAATGTGGCAGTCATGGATCTTCTTTGTTCTCACTTTGTAGATCCTATATATTTCATAGGCATCCAGCCTGAGCTCATCTAGTTCATTAAATTTCAACATTCTCTTCTTCCCTGTATCATCCATATTATAATTCAATTTCCTCAGGGCCCATTTGGTTTTATGTTCTTACTCTATGGGTAAGTGACATGCTCTCCCATAAACCAACCTAAAAGGAGTAGTTCCTATAGGTGTTTTACAGGATGTCCTATATGCCCACAGAGTCTCATTAAGTTGCATGCCCCAATTTGTCCTATTGGGTGAGATGATGTTCTATAAGATCTTCTTAATCTCCCTATTAGACACCTAAACCTATCCTTGGGTTTGTCGGTGACATGGAGTACCTACCCTATGTCTCACTCCATATTTTCTCAACAATGCACCAAGCTTCTTATCGATGAAGTGAGATCCACCATCACCTATTATCAGCCTAGGGACTCTAAACCTATAAAATATGTGATCTTTTACAAATTTGCACACAACTTGAGCATCATAGGTGTAGGTTGTAATTCCTTCCACCCACTTAGAAACATAATCAACCACAAGAAACATATATAAATTGGAGTTAGGTGACACAAAGGGGGCCATAAAATTCATTCCCCATAAATCAAAAACCTCAATTTCTTAAATGATTTTTATGGGAATCTCATGTCTTTTTGATATATTACCTGCACGTTGACACACATCACAATGAAGCACAAAATTATATGAATCTCTAAAGAGCATTGGTCAATAAAATGCACACTGTAATACTTTGATCGTTATCTTAGAACTAGCATGGTGACCCCCAGTAGGTAAGGAGTGGCAGGGTGCTAAAATACTCTCAAATTCACAATAAGACACACACTTTCATAAAATACGGTCCCTACCGTGTTTGCAACATGGGATCATCCCAAATCTAGAGCCTCAAATAATGGAAGAACTTCCTTTTCTCTTGATAACCTCAGTCTTCTGGAAGCTCTCCACAAGCCAAGTAGTCCACCATGTTTGCAAACCACAAATCTTTCCTTTTCATGGCAAAGAGATCCACATCCAGAAATTCCTCCACAATCGGTATGTCTATATCCTTTTCATCCACTCTTTCAAGCCTAGACAAATGATCTGCTACAACATTTTTTGTGCGTGCTTTATCCTTGATTTCAATATCAAACTCTTGTAGTAGAAGAATCCACCTAATTAGTCTAGTTTTGGCATCCTTTTTTTGCAGCAAATATTTCATTATTGCGTGATCAGTCCACACAATGACCCCTATCAAATACTAGACACATTTTTTGAAAAGCAAAAACTACCGCCAACATTTTTTTTCCAGAAGTTTTGTAATTTAACTGGGAATCATTTAGCGTCTTAGACACATAATAAATGACGATGGGGTTCTTGTCTTAGCATTGGCCTAAAATAGCCCCTACCACATAATCTGATGCATCACACATCTACTCAAAAGGTTGGCTTCAATCTGGAGCCTAAACAATAGGCGCATAGATAGTTTCTCCTTCAACACCTCAAATGCTTTCAAACACCGCTCATCAAATATAAATTCAACATATTTTTCCAACAATTCAGAAAGAGATTTTGCAATTTTTCAAAAATATTTTATGAAACGTCGATAAAAATCCTCATGTCCTAAAAAACTCCTCACTCCCTTCATCATGGACGGTGGAGGAAGTTTAGAAATAACCTCAATTTTAATTGGATCGACCTCCATACCTCTATGGGACACCTTGTATCCCAGGACTATTCCCTCACTCACTATCATGTGACACTTTCCTCAATTCAAAACCAAGTGAGTGTCCTTTCATCTTTGCATGACTTTGTCAATACTGTCAAGGCAGTCCTCAAATGACTCTCCATACACTGAGAATCATCCATCAAAACCTCAAGAAAACACTCTACCATATCAGAAAAAAATGGAAAGCATACATCTCTAGTAAGTTTCCAGTGCATTACACAAACCAAAAGGCATCTGACTGTAAGAGAATGTGCCATATGGACAAGTGAGAGTTGATTTATCTTGAACTTGTGGCTAAATGGAAATCTAATTATACCTAAAATACATGTCCAAAAAACAAAATTGGGAGTAATCGACGGGCCTCTCAAGAATCTGATTAATGAAAGGAAGTGGGAAATGGTCCTTAAGTGTAGCAACATTTAAATGACAATAGTCAATACAAACATTCCACCCGGTCACCAACCTAGTAGATATTAATTCACTAGCTGAATTTGTGGTGACAGTTATCCCCCTTTCTTTGGAAACACTTGAGTATGACTTACCCAATTAGAGTTAGAGATAGCATAAATTACACCTCAATCATGATAGGATTTAAATGCCTCTAAGGTTGCACTATGGGCTTGGCTCAATCTTCTATGCTAGTCTTGTGCTGGCAAAAACTAGGGGAGATCCCCTTGATATCTGCAACTGACCACCCAAATGATGCTCGATGGTTCTTCATCACCACAATCAATTGTTCCTCCTCTTGGATGCTCAAGGAGGCTAAGATAATGACTAGAATCTTCTCATTTTCTGCCCAAAAGGTTTACTTAAAATGTGGTGGCAGTGACTTCAATTTAAGATCTGGAGAACTCTATAAAGATGGAATCAATAGTGGTGGAGGTGGTCCTAAGTCTTCATAGTTCCTGGTGTAGTAAGATGGCAATGCTTTGAGAAATAAGACACAATCCTCTAAGGAATGACATCAAGTGTAGTCATCCACCAAATTCATAATGCATTCCTCCAGAGGTAACTTTGGATATGCTTGAACAAGCATGGAGGAAGTTGCTTCTTCAATTGTTGCTAGGCAATCTTCCTCCTCTTCATCATCAGGGTATTGAACCGCCTTGGCTAATGAAATCTCATTTGTATTCTCCAAGGTGTCTACATCCAACGTTCTTTTGTGAACCTGTGTCATCACATGAGCCATGTCTAGAAATGGCTTCCCTAGAAATGAATACACCATTCCTTGGACCTGTTGCAACATGTGACAATGTGCCTTTTCCTCGGTCATTTGTGTATACTTAGGCATATTTATTTCAAAGTGGTCTTCTTTGATATGTAGTGTCAATCTACCTCTATCCATCTCCAAGATCATATCTTTTGCGGCTTGAAATGTCCTTCCTAATAGTAGTTCATTGCCATGATAATCCTGCATTTCCATAACCACAAAATATTATGGAAACACAAATTTATCTA
This sequence comes from Alisma plantago-aquatica, assembly GCA_963693085.1. Lineage (NCBI taxonomy): Eukaryota > Viridiplantae > Streptophyta > Magnoliopsida > Alismatales > Alismataceae > Alisma > Alisma plantago-aquatica. The sequence continues at coordinate 1,928,994,551 of OY856409.1, read as the reverse complement.
CTTTAACAAGAACATCTTCACAAATACCATAAGGCCTAACCACGGAGTTGTCCACTAGTTGTATGGTCATATTGTTCCTTATATTTTCCTTGAAACCCATCTTCTTGAAGGTAGTCAAGGGCATAAGATTGATACTCTCCCTTGAATTGCATAAAGCCTACCTAAACTTGTTCCTCTCGATGTAACATGATATGTTGAAGCAACATGGATCTTTCCTATTTGGTGGTAGTTTTCCCAGAATGAAAGCACTAACTTTCTCTTTCAACACCACTACATCTGAATCATATATCCTCCTATTTTTATTGATTATGTCCTTTAGAAATTTTCTATAAGAAGGAATCTTCTCAATTGAATCAATTAGAGGAATGTTGACATACAATTTAATGAAAGAATCTAGAAACCTATGAAATTGTAGGTCAACTTTCTTGGCCTTCAAATTGTTTTGAAAGTGTAGTAGCGTCACTAACATCCTTTGGTGATGTGGGACATATGCTTCCTTCCTTACCTCCTCCAGTTCATGAGTTTCTTCATCAACTATCTTATCCTCTACTGTAGTGTCTGGCTCAACTGGATTAGTAGTAACCACTGGTCATGTATCACTTCCATTATCCTTTGCCTCTGGAACTATCCTATTTTCATTCAACACTTTCTTCCCACTGTGAAGCAACACTTCCTTCACTTGATGGTTTCTAGAAGGCATGCCCGTATTTTCTAAAAATCCTTGCTAAACTAGCTTTTCCAAGGATGCAACCTCTGTTGCTAACTGAGAGATTTGATTCTCTATATTGTGAATTTGTGCTCCTTGGTAATGCAAATCCCTCTGGATAATGATCACCTCATTTTGATAGAACAACTTGCCTAGCATGTCTTCAATACAATCTATTTTACTGGGTCCTCTATCCTTTTGATGTGCACCAACCTACTATGGCTTGGAATACTATGTTTAGGATGGGTCATTCTGAAAGTTATTGGGATCTTTCCAAGAAAACTTGAGATCCTTCCTCCAAGATTAATCATTGCCCCTGTAATTTTACTATTGCGCAAACATGCATTCTTCTTCCTCTCCCCTAGAGGAATTTCCATTCTTCTAATATAGTTTCTTATATATAAGTTCAAGCTTCTAATTCAATGTTGTGATAATTTTAGACTCTCCAACACTGTTAATAGTTATTGGAAACTCTCTTTCTTCTCCCCATGATTGATTATTAGCCATATTCTTCAGAATCTGGTGACACCTAGATGGCTTCTTGTTGAGGAAGAATCATGTTCATGCACTGTCGAGCGTGGTCCCCTCTCCTTGATAAAGCTTGTACTAGAAGATATTTACTTGGTCATTGAGGAGTGATTTTTATAACGTTTTTAGGGACATTTTAGATGCATTTATATGTTTAGTTTTGCATGTTTTATTGCATATATCACTTGTTTTAGGATTTTAGTCATTAAAGTCAATTATTTGATAATTAATATATTTTGGGGTTTTATTTGCTAGATTCATGCAAAATTTGAGAAGGGAAGTATCTATCCTTCCTCAAGGGCTTAAAAATATACAATTGATTGACTTTCCATACCGTTCGGCTGGGTGGACGAGTTTCGAGCAGTCTGAATTATATGTCCCACTAAAAATCTATATATTTTGCATTCAAACTCAGAATTGAATGTTTAAATATTCACTGGAAAGATAAATTTTATTATGTACAAGAAAAATATATATTTGGATAGCAATAGGATAAAGGACCAGTGCAAAAATATCCCAAAAATACAGTGTCAGGAATTTCCCCTCAAACCGCTCTTTGCAAAACTTATCTCAACTCACCAGCCTTAACATGAAAGTACAGGGTAGCTACAGTGATGAAAGAAGACTATAAAAGGAAACCCTTATCATCCATTCTAGGAGTCTCTAATAGGTAATTAGAAGCAACATAGCACAACACAAACCATAGCGAGGAGTGAGGAGGAGACGACCGCAACATATAGATTTGTCTTCCTGTACCAGATGTCATGGCCTTCTCCATCATTCTTACTATCTCTTTGTTGTTGTCCCTTGCCATGAGTGAGTAGACACCTTGTTCTGGGGAATGGGGACTAACCCCGATCGCTTGTATTTTATCTGAGCTTGTATCTAAACTCGATGCCTTGCTTTGTAAATTGGCGACTTGATTTGCATATATGTTATAATCATGAATATGTAAGTTGCTGTGAGCATGGTTATAATACCAAAATAATCTTATTATCCCCCCTGAGCTGTCAGTAAGGGATAGTGAGGTGATTGGACTTTGATGTGCTGCATGCCAAGGATGATCAGTCATAAGTAAAGGAGTTCACTTGCATAGATAAGGAACTTCGGTGCCAATGATGGTCGGCTATAAGGAATTTTATATTAGGTGACAACTGGTATCTTGTGAGGGTACACCATATTAACAATGATTTAGCAACAACTATTGGAGAGTTAGATCTTGTTAGGATAGTTACACAGGCCCCAGTAGTGAAACACCATGCCCTGGTGCTTTTTATTACCTGTTATTTACTTTTTTAATCTTTTTTTCTTTTGGAAACAATATGTAAAACGACTATTTTTCATTCTTAAGTGATCCCACACTTAAAGGAACACCCCCAACTATATATAGGACCTTTTAGAGTTCATTCCAAGGATGCTCATTCATGCTATCCTTGGTCCTTGCTATAGTTGAGTGTGATAAATCCCTTTGATCCCCTTTCTCTCTCTCTCATTTACAAATCATTTTGTGACTATGAGTGAGTTAGGCATGTTGTGAGAGAGCTACCCCATTACTACCTTGTGAAGCTCTCCATCTTTCCACTTCCCAATTCCCTTTCTCAAAGAGCAAAGGCTGAAGTGATCTTCTATGGGTGAAGGAGGAGTTTTTTTTCTTCAAGGTTGAAGAAGGTGTGAAGATCTTCTTCAAGTGAAGGACAAGGACAAGGCGGAAGATCCAATGAGCTTGGTTGGTAAATCATCAAGGCTGAAGACCTGTTGCAAGGAGGAGATGTCCTAAGAGAAGGAATCGAGCTGCTTACAAAAGTGGGTAGGACCTGTTGTGAGGTAGAATACTAGATCTTGAATAGTCAAGATCATGTATGTAAGGTAGTCTTCTTGTATGTCTTATAATGGAATATAAGTATACATGGGTTGCAAACTCCTAGAGTTTGACCTCTCTAGGCAGTGGACTGACGGTCCTCCTAGTTTGGAGATTGGAACAACTCTAAACACCTTGTTTAAGTGTTTGTTTCAGTCTCTCTCATCCTTGTTATGCTTGTTTAGATAGGACTTCAAATTCACCTTTAGCATTTGGTTTAAATTTATATAATTTAATGGTCTAACTATTCTTGTCCAAGTATTGAAGCTCTAATCACCCTCTCTAGATCCCTAGATTGAACAAGTGGTATCAAAGCAAGGATCTTCTCCAACAAATCTCCTATGAGATGAGAAGATGGGTGAGAACCTACATAGTTCCCTCAACCTAGATGGTGGCTTCTCCATGCATCCCTGAGTCTTCTACGTCACCAACTTCCTCTAATGGAAGTAGTGGATGCAATTTTACATTCAAGGGATGAACTTTGACATGTGGAAAGTGATGACTGCACCCTACAAGGAGCTAGATGAAGTTGTATCAACTTGGGATGCAGAAACTCTGAAGAATTCACAACTCAATGCCAAAACAATTAGAATCCTTTATGCATCCCTCATTCCTTCCAAGTTCAACCACATCTCCTCATGGGACACAACCTATGAGATATGGGACAAGTTGTGCATCACTTATGAGGCACAAAGCAAGTGAAGGAGGCAAAGATCTACATGTTGAATAGCCTCCTAGAGAACTTCAAGATGGGGAAGAAAGAAGGAGTTGTTGAGATGTGATCAAGACTCAACATCATCATCAATGGCCTAGTTTCTTTGGGACATACATTGGATAGAGGAGAAATCAACTCAAAGATCTTAAGGCCTCTTCCAAAGAGATGGGAGTCAAAGGTGACCTCCATTGAATAAGTAATAAGTCTTGGTGATCTTCCAACTGAGGTGCTTATTGTCAATATATAAGCTCAGGAGCCAAGACTTGACAAGCAAGAAGAGGAAGCAAAGAAAGAAGAAAAACAATCAAGGAAGATAAAATATAGTGCCTTCAAAGCTCAAGTGGATGCTCTCATTCTTCAACAACAACTTGCTTAAGGGGCCTCTGCCTCCTCCTCTAGTGAAGATGATGGCCCTACTAAGCATGAAGCCAACTTCTCCAAGTAAAAGCACTTTAAAAGGAAGCAATCTTCTTCATCTACACCAAGGTGCTACAAGTGTGGTAAAAAAGGACACTACAAGAGTGAATGTCCTAAGTCTATAAATTCACACCACAATAGAATCTCTAAAAAGGAGGAAAAGTACAAGAAAGATAGCAAATATAAGAGGAAGGACAAGAAGGAGAGAAGAAACAAAGATGTAGCTCATGCAGCTTGGGAAGGATCATCCTCTAGTGGATCAAGATTCGATGAAGATGAAGAATGCCACCTTGCACTCATGGACTCCACAAGTGAAGATATTTGTGAGGTAAGTGTGCATGAGTTAGCTAAAGAAACTCTTATTGACATGCTTAATTATACCTATTTTTCTTATTCTAAATGTAAACCTAAAAAGAAGAGGTTAGGTAAAATCATTGATGACTTGTATGCTAAACTTGATATTCTTGAGAAAAATGAGAAAATTCATATTGAGAGCATTGATTCCTTGAAAGGCCAATTTCTTGATCTTGATCTCCAATACAATGGAGTTGAAGTAAAGAATGGTGTCTATCTTTAGAATATTACATCTCTTAAGGAAGATAACCAAAAGTTCCTTAATGAGCTTGAGTTACTTAAAACTGAAAATGTTGAGCTTAAGCTTGTTAGTGATGCTCATAGAGATGAGAGAGATGTTTATCTCATAGAAATTCAATGAATTAAATATGAGAATGATAGGCTTATTGCTCAAGTTAATGATTTATCTTCTAGACCCATTTTGCCTAGTAATGATGTTTCTTATATTAATCTTGAAAAGGATTATTATTTGACCAAAGCCCTCTATATAGAGGATGACCTTTTCCATGCTAGAGATGATCTTGCTAGTTTGTCTTCTATTGTTATCTCTCTTACTGATGACAATCATAGACTTAGAGCCTCTCTATAGAAATTCCTCAAAGGGAAGAACTCCCTAAATGAAATCATTGATCACTATACCAAACAAAGTGGTACTAGTGGTTTGGTATTTGTAGGGGGAGCTCCTAAGGGCAAGAGTAAGGATAAAGGTAAGAAAATGATTAAGGAAACTCCTCTTTTCATTGGAGAGTCTTCTGACTCCAAGAACCCTATGATTTTCTCTCATTGCAAAATTGATGATCGATATTCTATTTATTGTCCATATAAGACTAAGGGAACCAACCCAAAGATCAAATGGATCCCCAAGTTAATTCTAGATCCCAAAGTTTGAGTTGTGAACCAACATTCTATTTTCTTGTAGGAAAAAGGAAAATGGATTGTTGATAGTGGTTGCAAAAAAGCACATGACAAGTGATATAATCCATTTCAACAATTAATTTCACAAAGAATAAATGAGGATCGGTCACTTCAGGGACAACAAGATAGGTAAGGTAAAAGGTAAAGGTGATGTAGGTGAATCATTATGTATCAAGAATCTTCTCTTTGTGAATGGCATACATCACAATTTAATAAGTGTTAGTCAATTATGTGACAATGGTAATTTTGTTCTATTTACTTCTTTTAAATGTTTGCTCCTAATTCCCTCATTTACAATATCATATATAAGGGAACTAGAAATAGTAATCTTTTTGTAATTGTGCTTAACTATATTAAGTCTATTGTTGGTAGATGCCTTGTAGTCAATTTGAATGATATTTCTCTTTGGCATCTCGACTAGGTCATGTAAATATGCATCAATTGAAGAAGTTAAGGAAAAAGGACTTGGTCAAGGGACTTCCCAAATTGAATTTTGAAAAGAATGAGGAATGCCAACCTTGTACCCAAGGAAAGAAAACTAAGTCCTCCTTCAAATCCAAAGGAGTTGTTAGCACCAAGAGAGCTCTTGAACTTCTCTATATTGATCTATTTGGATCTATGAGAACTCAATGGCTTCTTGGTTCCAAGTATTATCTTATTATTGTTGATGATTTCTCTTAATATACTTGAACCATATTTCTCATTTATAATGGAGATAATCTTGATGTTTTATATAGCCTTTGCAAAGGAGTTGAAAATGAAGCTTCCTGCTGCATTGTTTCCATCTATGGTGCTCAAGGGGGAGAATATGAAAATTATCTTTTTAAACATTTTTGTGAAGAGTCTAAATATGCACATAACTATTCCTCACCTCAAACAACTCAAAAAAATGGGGTTGTGGAGAGAAAGAACAAGTCACTTTAGGAAATGGCTAGGACCATGCTTTTATAATATGACACTCCAAAGAAGTTTTGGGCTGAAGCTGTTAGTATGTCATGTTTTGTACAAATTGGATTTTCACACATCCCTCCTTGAAGAAAACCCCCAATGAGCTATGGCATGGTATAAAGTATTTTCACATTTTTGGGTGTCCTTATTTTGTTTAGAACATGAATTATTCTCTTAACAAGTTTGATTTGAAATCCTATAAGGCTTTATTTCTTGGCTATATCACTACTAGAAAGGTTTACAGAGTGTATAATGTTGATGTATCTCAAGTAGAAGAATCTATTAATGTAAAATTTTGGGAGACTAACCCCTCTATTACCAAGGATATTGTTAATGATGATATTGCAGATGAAGTAATCCCTATCTTGAAAGAACTCAACATCACCCAAAATAGAAAAGAGGTGGCCACTCAAGAAGAAGAGATAGGTAAAGAAAAGAAGGATCCAACTCTCACTTTGCAAAGAATCATCCTAAAGATATAATCATAGGTGATCCCTTTGAAAGAGTGAAGACTCGGGCTCCCTACAACAAAAAACATGCCCACAATGCCTTCATTTCACAACTCAAGCCAAAGAATGTCAAAGAAGCTCTTGGGGATGATGAGTGGATCCTAGCCATGCAGGAAGAACTGGAGCAATTTTTGAGAAGTACAAAGTGTGGACTCTAGTACCAAGACCATGTGATAGAAAGATCATTGGCACCAAGTGGGTCTACTACAACAAGCTAGATGAAAGGCAAGGTGGTAAGAAACAAAAATCAAGGTTAGTTGCTCAAGGTTACTATTAATAGGAAGGTATAGATTTTGATGAAACATATGCAGTTGTAGCTAGACTTGAGTTTATTAGGTTGTTTCTTGTTTTTCCTAGTTAAAATAATTTCCTTATATATCAAATGGATGTTAAAAGTGCATTTTTGAATGGTAAAATTGAGGAGAAAGTGTCTCTTGCACAACCGTGAGGCTTTGAACATTATAGTTTGCCAAACCATGTTTATCTATTGCAAAAATCTCTCAATAGTCTCAAACAAGCACCTTGAGCTTAGTATGAGAAACTAAATAACTTTTTGTTAGATCATGGTTATATCATGGGAAAAATAGATTCTATCTTATTTCTCAAACACACTTCTAAAAATTTTCTCATCATTCAAAGTTATGTTGATGATATCATTTTAGGCAAAAATAATCTTGATCTTTGCAAGGATTGTATTGATCTTATGTGTAGTGAGTTTGAGATGAGAATAATGTATGAGCTTACTTTCTTCCTTAGCTTTCAAATCAAGCAAACTAAATATGGGAACTTCATAAACCAAGGAAAGTACACAACTGAGCTACTCAAGTACTTTGGGAAAGAGAACACCAAGCCGATAGACACCCCATATTAAACACCACCAAACTTGATAGAGATGAAGAAGGTGAGAAAGAGCATGAGAAGCTCTATAGAGGTATGATTGGAAGCTTACTTTATTTAATTGCCTCTAGACCTGAAATAATGTTTAGTGGTGGCTTGTGTGCTCACTTTTAATAAAATCCTAAGAAATCACATCTTATAGATGTTAAGAGGATTTTGACAAACTTAGAAAAAACCCAAAATTTTAGACTATGACATCCTAAGTCAAGGGGCTTTACTCTTACTACGCATAGTGATGCTAATTACGTAGGATGTTTGATTGATAGAAAGTGCACAAGAGGCATTTGCTTCCTCCTAGGACCATTCTTGGTGTCTTGGTTTTCCCAGAATTAGAGCACAGTGGATCTATCAACTACCAAGGCTGAATACATTACAGCCCGGAGTTATTGTGCCTAGGTTCTATGGATGAAGCAAATGCTCTAAGACTTTAACATTTATTTTGATGCTTCTCCTATCTTTTGTGACAATACTAGTGCAATCAATTTATCTTACAATCTTGTATTTCATAGTAGAGACAAGCATATAGGGTTCATCATCTTCTTTGCGATCACATTGCCAAGAAGGATATTATATCATGCATGTGGACACTGAAAATCAGTTGGTGGACATTTCTACTAAACCTCAAGGTAGAGAGAAATTTAATTTTATTAGATCTAAACTGCTCATAACTACTTTGGATGAATATGATGTGTCCTCTAGTTAGTTTTTATCTATCCTATATGCTTTGCTCATGTCTTAATCACCCTTGCTTGCTAAAGTGTTAAAATTTTCATGTTCTTATGCCTTGTTCTTTGCTTGTTTTGGGTATTTTCCATAAATGATGGTTTTATCGCTAAATAGTACCCATGATGAGTAATATGTGCCTAGGTATGTCTATAATGCAAAATGGACCAGAAAAATAAATTTAATTAGCACTCAAATGGCTAGAAACTAGAATTTTTAGTTTGGGACAGAACTTCTGTTGGTTGAGTTGCCAAATCGACCGATTAGTGGCCAAAGGATTTTGTAGAAAGCCATTCGGTTGAGTTTCTTTCCCAGAGAACTCGACCGATGGTCGGGCTGGACCAACTCTTAAGTAGGTTTCAGCCGACTTTTCTCCCTATCAAATAGAGAAAAGTTGATCGATCCTCACTCCAACTCTCCCAGGCTCTCAACCATAGCCCTGACCATCCCTCTCCTAGCCCTAGCCAACCTTAATTTGACCTACCTATCACCATGTCCTATCTACCCTAGGTGGTTAGATGACCCTTTGTGGTGTTTCTCTCATGTTACCTCTCTAAATCTTGTCCATTTTGCCTCCATGGCCTCAAATATAAGAAAGAGGGCCGCACCTTCTGGAGCACCGTCATCTTCCTCCAACTCTCACCTCATTCAATTTGATGACACCTTCTTTGTTTCCAAAGAAGCTCTAAATAGGTTCAAGGAGATCCTTCCTAGGAATCCTTTCCCGTTCTATTCCTTGTTTGAGCCTCATTTGCATAAATAATTGGTGATAGATGAGGTGGTCGAGTTGCTTCATAACCATCATCTTGCAACACTGAGTGTCGAACCCGGGTTCTTTCACAATTCTATTACATGCACCAAAGTGGTTCATAAATTTTATGCAAACCTATCATGAAATTATGACACTCTTGTACCCCCTCCTAATACTCAAGTGATTATCACCTCTATGATTGTCGGTAAGAAATTCACAATCTCAAAAGATACCTTGAATATGTTTTTAATGGTACTGAGGTGACTGACACGTGGAGGATAGACTATCCTTAGTATTTTGACCTGCTTGACCCTGAGGCCTTCTACAAGAAATATGATATTATTCACCCTAATATTCATAAGTTCTTGAAGAAGCCTTAGACATTCATTCTTAAGTGATCCCACACTTAAAGGAACATAGCCAACTATAAATAAGAACTCTTAGAGTTCATTCCAAGGTTGTTCATACATGCTATCCTTGGTCCTTCCTATAGTTGAGTGTGCTAAACCCCTTTGAGCCCCTTTCTCTCTCTTATTTACAAAGCATGTTGTGATTATGAGTGAGTTAGGCATGTTATAAGTGAGCTACCCCATTGTTACCTTGTAAAGCTCTCTATCTTTCCACTTTTGAATGCCCTTTCTCAAAGAGAAAAGGCTGAAGTGATCTTCTCCCAGTGAAGGAGGAGTTGATGTTCTTCTTGAAGGCTAAAGATGGTGTGAAGATCTTCTCCAAGTGAAGGAGAAGGACAAGGCGGATGATCCAAGGAGCTTGGTGGGTAAATCGTCAAGGTTGAAGACTGGTTGCAAGGAGGAGATGTCCTAGGAGAAGGAATCGAGCTACTTGCAAAAGTAGGTAAGACCTATTGTGAGGTAGAAGAGTAGGTCTTGGATAGGTAAGCCCTTGGATGTAAGGTGGTCTTCTTCTATGTCTTATAATGGAATGTAAGTATGCAAGGGTTGCAAAGTCCTAGAGGTTGACCTCTTGCGGTAGTGGGCTGATGATCTCCTAGTTTGGAGATTGGAACCACTCTAAACACCTCATCTATGTGTTTGTTTGAATCTCTCTCATCCTTTCTATGCTTTTTCAGTAGGATTTCTTGCATTTGGTTTAAATTGATATTATTTGAAGGTCTAACTATTCTTGTGCAAGTTTTGAAGCTCTATTCACCCCCATCTCCAGAGACCTACATCCAACATTCTAAACACTTCATATTAGGGTTTTGGACTCACTAGGGTTTTCATCTTGTGTTTTGGGTTTAGATCAAGGTATTATAGGGAGGATCCTTTGGTCAGGGATTAGAGAGTGGATTTAGGTAATTAGGATGATTAACTTTTCCTTATTCACTATTATTGAAAGAGAGAGAAATATAGACCAAAAATGTGGAATTAGGGAGTGTAAGTAAGTCCACTATTGATCAACAACCTAGGGTTTCAGGTCATAGGACACATGATCAGATTGATGTCTCAGGGTTTTTCATAAATAGTGATATCAATCTTCATATTCATTTTCTATAAGTTAAATAATAAAAAGGACATGAATCAAAGTCATAAAAGGGTGAATTGATTCGAGGATTAGATTTAGGTACATGCAATAATTTATATAGGTTCTACTTATTTTTTAGAGAACGTGGGTACTTTATGGGTGTTTTTCAGATATTGGCGCTATTTATAATGGGTTTTACAAAATTGACCAATCACGTAATTGCTAGAAGAATAAAATAAAAAATAAAAAAGAATTGCAAGCTTGGCTTCACAGACCAGCTAAGGGATCTGACTTCCTGCATCCTCCCACTAACCCACAATCCATATCTTGGCTCAGAGGGGGGTTAGAGATAGGAGGCAAAATAGCGAAAGTGCCCATGCTAGTAAAAATCATAAGCGTGACAATCTCTGGGCATATTTGCAAAACATGGCCCATGATTGTTCGCTCAAAATAGGGGACCTAGTCCCTATTCATGCCATTACAACCGCAAGATGAGAGGTCGAAAAGAGGAAGAAGAAGAGTGGGTTCAAGGGTGCAAGATGATCAAGACATGGTGTTTCTTCCTTTATAGAGGCACAGTGAAACCGTGGAGTCATTATGTAGCTAAGACAAAGAGCAGGAAATGATGATGGCTGATCTAGCTGCCGGTGTAGGTACATAGACAGAGGAAATGCTCATTTTGAGTGTTATAACTCAAATGGAGATCAACTGGGAGTCGGGGAAGCTTTGTGGCCCTTCCAAGAGTCGTGTGCGGGCCTTAGTTCTTTGCAAAGGTGATTAACGGGGTTTGTGAATGTGGCCAGAGCCAGGTTAGGTGATGTAGGGGGGAGCTTCATTGATGGCACCATCTAGACCATTCCATCTTAACAATAGGATTGGGAAGTCTCCTCCTAGGTCCAGATATGGTACAAATGCATGCAATCGGAGGGAGGGTCTTAGAGGTAAGAGATATAGATTCTATTTTAGGTGATATAAGGTGGTGTTGGGCAGAGCAAAGGGGAGTTAAAGGTGGTCAATTGGTGGTTGGGTATGGCTAAAGGACTAGTTGTGGAGATTTTGAGTCCATTAAATAGGTCCCCATAGACCTAGGGTTGTGTCAATGGTGATGGCTATGTGTATCACTCGAGTAGAAATTTGGGTGTTTCTTTGATGCTAATTGTTAGGGATATTTTTAGGGTTCAATGAGTAGAGGAGAGAAAATCAGATCTGAAGCAGTGAACTTGACAAGGAAAGGATTAGTGGGGAAGGAGATATGGCCGATCATAACTTGGAACTACTATTCACATTTTGTTCTATGAGAAGTAGGTGAGACGACAACTCACTCATCTTCTCTACCAGATTTGTATCCAGGTCAGCGTCCGGGTCCAACTATATTAGGAAAAAAAATATAATTTTGGGGCATTTTCTTCAAAAATTCATAACTCTCATAGGAAAAGCTCAAAAATTATGAAATTGGGAACATTGTCTCAAAATAACATATTCTAGTTATATAAAAAATTTTCAATTCAAATGATGTAGTTTGGTCTATGAATAAAACCAAATGGCTAATGACAATAACTTGGTTAAATAGAACGTCACAAGGTACATCTTAGGCATCATAAATGAAATTTTTGTGTAAAATATTTTCAATGATCATGATAGTGATGAAGTGAGGTTAATTCAAAAATACTAGATAATCAAGGGGCATAAATGTTTTTGGTCATTAAATGTAGGAAAATCCACTTCATCACATCCTTCCCTCTTTATAAATAATTTTGTCCTCAAAATTCAAGAAACTTGAAATGGATGCAAATATTTATGCTCAATCTCAAACTCTTGTACTCCCTGGTGGCATTCGAATGATGGTGGTGGGTCTAGAGAAATTTCACCATATCTATATGCCAATTTTTGTGATGCTTCTTTGTCTTAGGATCAATAATTCTAATTGAGGATTCTGCATAAGATAGATCATCTTTTAGCTCTAGAGGCTCATGATTCAGAATGTGACTATGCTCTTTGACATAAGGCTTCAAATTAGATACATGAAAGACATTATGCTTGTCACTATACTGAGGTAGTAAAGCTAGACTATAAGCACATTCACCAACCCCTTTCCAATATCTCCAAGTGTCCCACAAAACAAGGATTAAGCTTTCCCTTGTTCTTAGCTAAAGCTTGGATAGGTATGATCTTTAGAAAGACATGGTCACCTTCCTTGAATTGATGTTCCTGTCGGTGAGCATCTGCATAAGATTTCTACCTATCATGTGCTCACTTTATCCTCTTCCTAATAAGTGCAACTTTGTCTGTATATACATGTATCTCCTTACATTTCATCAAGGTGTACTCCCCAATGTCATCCCAATGTAGCGGAGATGTACAAGGTTGACCATTGAGGGATTCATAGGGAGGCATCCCAATACTCTCTTGATAGCTATTAATATATGCAAACTCAGTTGAAGGCAGATAATGGTCCCACAAGCCTTCCCAATCAAGAACACAAGCTCACAGAAGATCCTGTAGAATATGTATTGTACATTCTAACTGTCTATCTATCTGCGGATGGTATGTTGTCCAGAAGTTCAACTTTATGCCCAGTTCCTCTTGAACCTATTTCCATAGCTTTGGAGTGAACTTTGGGTCCCTGTCTGAGATAATGCATGTTGGAACTCGATGTAGACATACTATCTCCTGTATATAGAGATCAACCAACTTGGATACTTTGACAGTAGTCTTCACAGGGAGAAAGTGAGCTAACTTTGTGAGATCAACCACTATAACCCTTACAACATGATATCCTTTTATGGTCCTGGATAGCCCCTCCATGAAATCTATGGTGATGTGTTCCCATTTCCATTCTGGGATTTCAATGGTTGTAGTACACCACCTGGTCTCTAGTGCTCTGCCTTGATTCTCTTGTATGTTAGACATATGGACACAAACTCAGCAATATCACACTTCATGTCTCTCCACTAGAATTGACATTGTAGGTCTTTGTACATGCTAGTTGTGTCAGGATGAACTTTGCACTATGACCCATGTGCCTCACTAAGAATCTGTCTTCACATATGACTTCTCAGGAACCCACATATGATTCTTGTTTCTAAGACCACCATCGAGACCCACAAATAGGTGTGTTAGAGGCTTTAACATGAGGGATGAGAACTCTTCAAGATCAAGAGTACCATTTTGGCCTCAAGAAGTTTAGACTGCAGATCAGACATGATAGAAATATTGTTGACATGGACACAATATGTAGAAATTGTGGCTTCCAATCTACAAAATTGTAACATCTCAGGATTTGAGGCCTCAGATAAAACACTCTTAAAATGAATGATTGGACTACCCATATCACCAAGGTGCACCTCCTTTTCAGGGAGCCCATCTCTAAAGCACTTGAAGAAAATTCTTGAAGTCCTTTGGGCTCAGAATTTCCATGGAAACCTCTCTAAATGTGAATTTTGGATTGATAAAGTCATGTTTCTTTGTCATTTTACTTCTGGGGGTAACATATTGGTTGGTCCCACCAAAGTATTTGTTATTCTTGATTGGCAACCTCGTCGAAGCCCTTCTAAAATCTGGAGCTTCTTGGGTTTATCCAGATACTATAATCGCTTAATACCAAGTTTATCAAAAGTTGTACTCCCTCTTACTAAGCTTACTCAGAAGGATGAGTATTTCATCTGGTCAGCTGCTTGTAAGTCCAGTTTCTAGGAGTTAAAGTAGAGGTTGACATGAGACTCTATTCTAGTTCTAACTTTGGGAAATGAAGGGTTTGTGATCTTCATTGATGCTTCGAGGAATGGATTGGGATGTTTCCTGCAAAAGAACATAAAGGTGGTGGCCTTTGCATCAATACAGCTAAAACCCGATGAACTTAATTATGCCACATATGATTTGGAATTAGCTACAATCATTCATGCTCTCAAAATGTAGAGGCACTACCTATATGGGGCAACATTTGATATCTTCACCGCCCATAAAATCCTAAAATACACCCTAACTCAGAAGTACATGAACTTGCATCGATCGATGGATCGAGTATCCAAAGGACTATGATTTCACCATTTCCTACCATTCGGGAAGGCAAATATAGTCAGTGATGCCCTTAGTAGAAAAAGGGCCGCATGTGCATCTTTGTCTATTCCTGAGTGGACGAACATGGAGGATTTTTGTAATTCTCGGGCCCACTACCCTAGGCTCTAGTAGGTTTTCAGTAATGATGACTGGCCCCACATACCACCACTAGCCTTAACAACGTGCTTTGTCCTCACTCACACGCAAGCCGGGGTCAACTTCCCGACTGGTCACCCATTCTAGTACTACTCCAAGTCGAGCACGCTTAACTCTGGAGTTCTTTAGAGATGGGCTCCCTGAAAAGGAGGTGCACCTTAGTTATATGGGTAGTCCAATCATTACTTTTAAGAGTGTTTTATCTAAGGCCTCAAATCTTTATATGTTATAATCTCCCCCAATAAGACTCTTGACGTCCTCATTAAGGCTCAACTATAATGCCTCATAGTCTATTCCCCATTTCAGTGCAGGAACACAATGGCCCATGGACACCCAGCTCCCGATCATGGAATACCAGTGCAAGGGTGGCTACGTCAACCATGGGCAGCCCTTTCCTACTTTCCTGGACCGCACGGCTCAAGACTGGCATGCCATGCCCATGTGGGCCCCACTTATTAGAGGGGTTATGGCTCTGATACCATTTGTAATGCTCAGTCGCACTACCCTAGGCTCTAGTAGGGTTTTAGGAATGACGACTGGCCCCACAGACCACCACTAGCCTTAACAATGTGCTTTGTCCTCACTAACGCGCAAGTCGGGGTCAACTTCCTGACTGGTCACCCATCCTAGTACTACTCCAAGTCGAGCATGCTTAACTATGGAGTCATGGTGTTTCTCCATGGTATCAGAATAGATCAGAATATCATCAATGAAGACAACCACAAAATCATCAACATAAGGTTGAATGACTTTATTCATTAGATTCATAAATACGCCAGGTGTGTTGGTCAACCTGAATGGCATCACTAAAAATTTGTAATGCCCATAACGAGTTTGAAATGCAGTCTTAGAAATTCAAAATCTTTGACTTTAAGTCGACAATATCCAGAATAGAGGTCAATCCTAGAGAAAACTTTGGCAGTGTGAAGCTATTCAATGAGGTCATCAATGTGAGGAAGAGAATACTTTTTTTTAGTAGTGTCCTAGTTCAACATGTGGTAGTCAATACATATATGCATAGAACTATCTTTCTTCTTTATAAAGGGAACATGCACACCCCAAGGGGAAACATTAGGATGGGTAAAACCTTTGTCAAGAAGTTCTTGTAACTATTTCTTCAACTCCATAAGCTCAGTAGGAGCCATCCTATACGGTGCACTAGAAATTAGAGTGGTTCCAGAAAGAAGATCTATGGAGAACTCAATGTCTCTATTTGGAGGCAGCCTAGGAAGCTCCTCTAAAAATACGTCAAGAAAGTCACATACCACCTCTAGTCTTTCTACAGATCCACTCTCAGGACTAGTCTCTGAGACTAATGTGCGGAAGACTTTACAACCTTTAGAAATGAGATTTTTAGCTTTAAGAGAGGAGATTATAATATTATTATAGAATTCACTTCCCCTAGGCATCACCACTACACTAGAATGAGTCTGAGAGAGGACTACCATCTTATTCCTACAGTTAATCTGTGCATGATACTTGTATAGCCAGTCCATACCAAGTATAATATCAAAATCTTCCATAGTCAAGAGGATAAATTCAAAGGGCATTTCATGATTTTAAAATTTTAGAGACAAGAAATCAATTTTTTGTAATGTAGTGAGTATCTTGCCTCTAGGAATTTAACATCAAGAATATACCCCAAGTCTCTTTTATTTAGATGTAACATACATGCCAAATTTCGAGATGAATGTATATGTAGATCCAAAATCAAATAAGGCTTTAACAAGATGATCATTTAGGAATACAATGCCTACATAGGATAATTATGATATGAATACTTGAAGGCATTGAGCAAGATATTAGATAAATGAAAGGAATTAAGGTTACCTTCAACAAGCTAATTTGGGTTTTCCTTAGCCTCTTCTACAGTCACTACAAACACTTTGGTGTTGTAGTGTACCTAAGGGGGTGGAGCACCAACTATAGGGTTGCCAGAATAGATGGAGAAGGGAACTTGCCCATAAAATGGCCCTCCTTCTTGTAGTTGTATCATACAAGCTTGGCAGCAAGGCAGTCAATATAGTCCTCCAAAAGGCATTCTTCGGTCTTGATGGGTGCATACCGCTCCAGAAGTCTAAACTTCTGAGTGTAGTCATCCACTGAGAGATTACCCTACTTAAGCTCAGTGTACATCCTCTCTTAACTCTTCCTTTCAGCTAGATGCATAAAATGGTTGGTGAAATATATTTTGAAGGCTTCCCATTCTATGTCATCTGCCTCTTCTTCCCTATTGCCACTATACTTTTTCCACCAAACCTTTGCCCCTCCTTTAAGTAGGTGTGTGACAAATTTGACCTTCTTTACATTGGATACTTCTACGGTACAAAAATCATTCTCCATAGACAGGTTCCAGTCTATAGCCTTATCCATTACCTTAGGCAGGTCTTCCCCCCAAAAGGTGTCACAGTTAAGTTTGATAAAATCTGGACCATCATTTCCTTCTTCCTAGATGAACTTGGTTTAGGGATTCCTTTTAGAGAAAGGGTCTCCATGAAGTCTGGACTTTCTTTTGTTCTTCCCACCTATCCTTAGTCGTAGTGTTAGGATTTGGTACATCAAAGGTATCAAGTTCCTTTATTTTCTTAGAGGATGGCTCTTCAGAAGCCTTAGATCCATGTGTTTTTAGAGGCATCCTATAAATTATGTGGAGTAAATTAGATTTTATTAATCAGATTATATTTCAGTATTCCTATTGATTAGTTATTCATTATGTTAGTGTTATGATTAGTGGAGGATACCCTTATTAGTTATTCATTATAACCCTTATCAGCCAGTCCTTAGAACTCTAAATAGAGTGACTCATTCCTAATCTTATATCGCATTGATTCTAGGATTGGATTTAGGTACATGTGATAATTTATATAGGTTCTACTTATTATTATGAGAATGTGGGTACTTTATGGGTATTTTTTGGATATTGGCGCTATTTATAATGAGTTTTACAAAATTGACCAATCGGGTAATTTCTAGAAGAAAAAATAAAAATAAAAAAGAATTGCAAGCTTGGATTTTTGGATCAGGTGAGGGATATGACTTCCTGGATCCTCCCACTAACCTGTGAGCCATAGCTTGGATCAGAGGGGGGTCAGTGATAGGAGGCAGAATGGCAAAAGTGCCCATGCCAGTAAAAATCACAAGCGTGACAATGTCTGGGCATATATGTAAAACATGGCCCATGATTGTTCGCTCAAAATAGGGGACCTGGTCCCTATTCACACCATTACTTCCGAGAGAAGAGAGGTTGAACAAGGAAGAAGAAGAGTGGGTTGAAGGGTGCAAGATGATCAAGACATGGTGTTGCTAGCCTTTGTAGAGTCAACGTGAAACCGTGAAGTCATTATGTGGTTAAGACAAAGAGTAGGAACTAATGATGGCTGATCTAGCTGATGGTGAAGGTACATAGATGGGGGAAAAACTCAATTCGAGGGTTATACCTCAAATGGAGATCAATTGGGAGTCACGGAAGCTCTGTGGCACTTCCCAAAGTCATACGTGGGCCTCGATTCTGTGCGGAGGTGATGAACGGGGCCTCTGAAGGTGTCCAGAGCAAGGTCAGGTGACGTAGGGGTGATATTTGTCGATGGCTCCCTATAGACCATTGCACCTTCATGCTAGGATTGGGAAGTCTCCACCTAGGTCAAGATATGGTACAAATGTAGGCAATTGGAGGGAGGATCTTGGCAGTGAGAGCTAAAAATTCTGTTATAGGTGATATAAGGTGGTTTTGGGAAGAGCAAAAGGAAATCAATTGGTGGTTCGGTGTGGATAAAGGACTGGTTGCAGAACTTCTGAGTCCCTTAAATAGGTTCCTACAGACCTAGGGTTGTGTCAATGGTGATGGTGGCATGCATTGCTTGAGCATCAATTTGGGAATTTCTTCGATGTGGATTGTTAGGGATGTTTTTAGGGTTCGTTGATTAGAGGAGAGAAAACCAAATCTGAAGAAATGAACATGACAAGGAAAGGATTAGCAGGGAGGGAGATATGGCCATTCATAACTCAACTCTACTGTGCGCGTTTTATTCAACAACATGCGAGTGAGGACGATGACTCAGTCGTATCCTCTACCAGATCTGGATTTAGGTTAGGGTTCAGGTCCAACTAGATCATGAAAAAATAGGATTTTGGGGCATTTTCTTCATAAATTCATAACTCACACAAAAATCTAAAAATTATGAAATTTGGAACAGTGTCACAAAATAACATATTCTAATTACATAAAAAGTTCAGAGTTAAAATGATGTAGTTTGGTCTAGGAATAAAACCAAGTGATTTATAACAATAATTTGGATAAATAAAATGTCACAAGTTACATATTAGGCATCATAAATGAAATTTTTGTGTCAAAATTGTTCAATGATCATGATAGTGATGGAGTGAGGTCAATTGGGCTATACCGGATAATCGAGGGACATAATTGTATTTTGATAGAAAATTCCACTTCATCACAACCTATCTTGCTCATCTGTGTTGAAATGACCTCTATTGTAATTCCAACCACTCGCCACATTCTACCACAAGAGCCTGAACAGCCGGTTTGCAAGCCCCACATCCCTTATCTTGGAAGATTCAAGCAGAAGCTTCATGTTAAGTTTGCCAAATTCAAAGCAATTTCCAATGACAAAACATCAATTTCAGATCATGAAGTGCATACCCAATAAGAGGAGTTTTCTATCCAGGAGTGAGTTGGGCATAGCCCAGGTGGAGGATTTGAGGCCACATTTTGACATCAGGAAGGAGCCTACTACTTCTATAGATATTGTGATTGATTGAGCTGAAAACCGAGAGTGTGCACAATCACATAAAAATATATATCATGTTGATTTTTTAGGTGAGATAATTCCTCTTATGCCAACACCACATGTTCTATATGCAACCTCAGGAAATGAGAAGAAGCCAACGCCAGACCCTCTACCTGACTTTGCACAGTTGGCAATGCCAGTTCAATACACATCAAGTCCACCTTTATTCTACATGGAGGATCATACTTTGAAGCCATTGCATGGTAACCACTCCTACAATGTGTCGCTTGAACTAGATCCGCTCACAGCTACTACACTTCCTCTATTGACAAAGGAGTTTTTATGGATCCTATTGCATGGGCTGCAGAGAGAAAAACAACATTACTTTAAGCCTTCGGACAACCCGTTTGAGCTACCACGACCACCACATCATATATTTCAACATGGAGCTCTCATGTACAAGGAATTGGCCCTTGTTCATATTCCTTTTATCTGGACCTTCTTCGAGTTGTCTGGGCCACCTAGATAGACATCAAGGATTTGTTCCCCTCCATTTCTAACTTTTGTCTACCCGAGGACGAGCAAACTTTTGAAGGTTGGGGTGGGGGTGGGTGGTACGTTGTCTCACCTCAACTATTTTTCTTCATCTTTTATTTGTATATGTCTTGTTTTTTTTCTATTTCGTTTTCCTATTTTGTGTGAGAACTATCCTATACCTAGCCGACCATTTTGATGTATGAAAAAATTGGAACTATTCTCTTTTCTTTTCTTGAGCTAACTCGTGTAAACAGATATTTTGAGTAACAAACATGTCTTGTACAGATTTGAGCCCTGATGACAACAATTGAGCATTCTTTCTCCTTCAAAATGAAGATAATAAGAATGAGTTAGAAGGGTCAAGACGATGTTATTTTGATATGACTTGTAACAAAATTCATAAACACTTCTTTACCTTATATTAAATAATATAATATGATGATCTGACTCCAATGAAACAATAAAACAAAAATGCACAACTCATGCTCTTGTTCCCCCTCATCTTCAATCATTTCTTATCTCTTCTCTATCCACGAAAAGAAAAAGAATATATATATATATATATATATATATATATATATATATATATCCCACTATATGCGGAACCCTAAGTCCAGGATGGCATCCCTTCCATAAATATATCTCCTTTTTGAATTTTGTCTACAGACATGACATAAATAAAAGAGGCCAATGAGCTAAAAGAAAACATGTGGTCAATGTAACCACAACCAAATAAAAATTCTTGAGTCAAATAGAGGAGAGACAAATAAAACAACTGAATCCTAAATAATGTCTCAATTCGAATAGAGGAGAAGCCAGGGAATCTGGTTTGTGCCATGTCTTCCTCCCACTTTCATGCAAATTTTTTTACTCAAGGGACTTATCAGAATTCTCCCCAAAATAGCCAAACAACCCTGACTTGTGATACCTTTTATTTGTGTGGATATATTAGGAGTATTATTGACATAAAATTTGTTAGTTACAAGATCTAGAGTCTAGCAAATGGAGGAACAAGCTCAAATCAGGGGATATCCAAGTGTGGCTGTGTGACCCCAAAGGAATAAGGTCGCTTGATTGTGTTTGGCAGAATGGGGCCATGAAGTTTTCTCAGTTCAAAGAGGAAAGCATGGATCCTAGTATTAATTGTTTGATCTCCTTTTTATTTTGATTTTCTCAGGATGATCAAAGATTAAGTCTGGGGTAGTTTGATGAGTGATTTTTATACACCTTTTAGGGGCATTTTATATGCATTTATATGTTTAGTTCAACACAACTTATTGCATATATCATGTGTTTTAGGATTTTAGTCTTTAAAGTCAATTATTTGAAAATTAATGTATTTTGGTATTTTATTTTCAGGATTAATGCAAAATTTGAGAAAAGAAGTCAATATCCTTCCTGAAAGGCTAAACAACTAATCAACTAATTGACTTTCCATACCGGTCGATTGGCTGGATGAGTTTCCCGCAGTCATAATTATATGTCCCACTAAACCATCTATATATTTTGCATCCGAACTTGGAATTTAGTGTTTAAATATGTGTTGAAATATAATTTCATTACCCACAAGGAAAATATATATTCAGATAGCAATTGACAAAGGACATGCAAAATAATTTCCCAAAAATCCAGTGTCAGGAATTTTCCCCCAAGTCGCTCTCTGCCGAAGTTATCTCAACTCACGAGCCTTAACGTGCAACTATAGGGTACAATGAGTAAAGGATACTATAAAAGGAAACCCTTATCATCCATTCTAGGGGTCACTGATCAGTGATTAGAATCCATATTGCACAACGCAAACCTTAATGAGGAGCGGGTAGGTGGTGGCCATAGCAGAGATATTGGTCTTCCTGCACCAGCCGTCATGGCCTTCTCCATCATTCTTACTATCTCTTTGTTGTTGCCCCTCTCCATGAGTGAGTAGAGACCTTGTGCTAGTGCATGGAGACTAGCCTCGATCACCCTTATTTTATGTTAGCTTGTGTCTAAACTCGATAATATAGTTACTAAATAAGGTATCATTCTGCTGGATGCCTTGCTTTGCAAATTGATGACTTGTTTTACATATATGTTATAATCATACATATGCATGTTGTTTTGAGCATGATTAGAACACCAGAATAATTTTATCATCCCCCTAAGTTGTCAGTAAGGGATAGTGAGGTGATTGAAATTTGATCTACTACATGCCGAGGATGGTCATTCGTAAGTAAATTAGTTCAATAGTATAGACAAGGAACATGGGTGCCAAGAATGGTGGGTTCACAGGAAGTTTATACTAGGTGATGACATGTATCCTGAGAGGTTACATCATCTTAGAATCAATTTAGCAATGACTATTGGAGAGTTAGATCTTGTTAGGTTATTTACGCAGGCCCGGGTAGCAAAACCCCATGCCCTGGTGCTCTTTATTACCTGTTATTTACTTCCTTAATCTTTGTTGCATTTGGCAACAATTTAGTTTAATCAATATTTCAATTACTCAGTGATATATCTTACTTTTAATACTTCTAAATCTATACAACTACTTAAAAAGGTTGTCATTTGGGTTCAATCCTGAAGTATATTGCAATAAGGCTTCCACTCATGTAGAGTGGGGAATTAGTGCACTACTTTTGGTGAAACCTAAGAGTTATTCTTTTGGGTTTTTATCGATGAAACATTTGGAGCCCCATCAACCATAAAGATTGATCCCATGATGAGGGATCTTCCTAAGCTTATTCTGGAACCTATGCCATGCTTCATAATAGGATTCTTCTACCTACTTCTTGAAATTATAGATCTTCCTGACCAACTCATTCATCTTCTGAGGTGGAAAATAGCGCTCAAAGAAAGCATCTATCATCCCCTCCCATGTTTCTATTGACTCAGGTGGAAGGTTAAAGAACCAAGACTTTACATTTTTTGCCAAAGAAGAAGGTAATAATTTCAAGTAGATTAGTATGGCTAGAACCCTATCAATTTTCATCATATCACATTTCTTGACGAAATTTTTGATATGCGTCATAGGATCATCTATTCTATGACCATGGAATACTTGTAATTTGACTAGTGCCACCAAGCTTGGGTCTATCTTGTAGCTGCCTACATTGATGGCCTACCTTTTTATTGAGTCCAACTGATCTGCTACTGACAACATCTTGATCGTCTCCTAGATGGTCTATTCTTCTGCTTCTGCATTGGCCATTTCTATTAGTTCAAGTTGTTCTGTTGGAGATGGTGGAGTTTTAGGTGGTGGAGTCTGAATCAACCTAGGTGCAAAGTTATTATACTCATGTGCTCTATGTAGGAAATCCTCCTAAGACACACTCTTGGAGTTGACCCTCCGTAGACGGTGCTTCTCATCTCCACCATGCACTAGTACCTAAAAAATAACCAAATTTATGTGAGAAGATGGTATTAATGATTGAATAAATATTTGGAATTCCATTTTTTTAAATGGTAAAAGAAAAAAATTGTTCCCTAGACTAGCCGCTCACAACACTCATATTGTTGGACAAACCATTTTCCCTTTCAACAATGTGAAAAACTTGGTGCACGTAAACTACACATCAAAAATGCAAGTGCACATATCAATTTAATATAGGCCTAAAGAGGCTCATCTATCAAACATGGGGAAAATGTGTGCCCATAAACTACTATGAACAATGATTCAATCAGCTAGACCTGAGAAGAGTGATTTTGTTGACTTAAGGACTAAATTTCAAGAATTAAAAATAAGATTACTGGTTGTGATCACAAGTGGAATGAATTCCTTAGGATTGTGGTTTCATTACAGCTTACATTGCAATTAACATAATTTAATTAATAATAATCTCTCCTAACCCTAAACAAATAGTCATGTAGCAAGAATTACCAGCTCTCACAGCGTGATTCACTACCTAACCTAATACCAATCCCACTATCATAGAAATTGTGTTATTAGTTAGGTACTTTATCAAAATTGATGGGTTATTCTCTTCACATTTGTAATCCCTCTCTCGAGGTGCGATATAAAATGTGTAAATTTATGAGTTTTCGAACCCTTAATCCCTCTCTTAAAGCAAATAATGGTTTAAATAATTACCTATGGTGATCAAGCATAAATAATTCGTGATGCTCTCATAGAATTATGTCTAGAAATTAAGAGAAACATGGAACAAGGGGATTAGCCCAGCATGGTTTCATTTGCTTTTCACATAAAAAAGGAAGCATAGAAGGAAGAAAACATTAAGAACAAGGGAAAACCTCTAGAAAAAGATGGTACAGATGGTTCCTCCCGATGAACGTAGTGATTTGACGTCTCCTGACTACAAATCGGGCCACCGAAAGTGCACAAACTACCTAAAATGTGGTTTTCTTCTCTCCTTTCTCTGTTCTCATCTCTCTTCTATCATACAACTGAATATGGTGTGATTATTAGGTCTGGTCAAACTGCCCCTAAGTCATAGAAGTGATTATGACATCATTAAGTCCCAACTGTCAGATTAATTGTAATTTTAGATCTGGCCTTATCCCGCTGAGTCGGTACTACCGACTAGGTGTCGGTAGTATCGACTCCCTTGATAAGTTGTAGCTCTCAGAGAGGTTGTTGGTACTATCGAGTCAATGTCAGTAAAACTGAGATTTGATCTTCCAAGTCCTCTCTATAAGGTTGTCGATAGTATCGACTTTCTTTGTTGGTACTACAGAGTTTTCTTGATTTCACTTGTTCTTTTTTATCAAGTGTCATTACCATCGACATACAGGTTGGTAGTGCCAAGATGTGCAATTTCTTGTGAAATCACCTAAAATTCCACAAAAATGAACATAAGTTCCCAAAATAATCATAGATCATTTAGAATAGTAAAAATAACAGTTATTTGATGCAATTAAGTGTCACATGCTAGTGATGATAATTAATGCATAATTGATATCAAATTGAATACAAAGTGCACAAAAATCCATAATAAATATCTTGTGAGAATGACAAGTACTTAGTGCATCACCAAAAAATAAATCTAGGCTCGGTATCCTCCTTCCTCATCAAGTATAAAATAGTTTTCTGGTCGATGTAGGAAATCACATTGGTGCTAAAAGTATAGGAATATAATTTTTTGAAGGCGTATACGGTAGTTGACATGCCTGAGCCATGCGTTAAATGCAAGTTCACGTATTGAAGTAATATAGACCTTGTGAGGCCCAATTCAAACTCAAGGAAATGTAAATTTCAATAGACTACAACTAACTGGTCACGATCAGCTAGACTGATTGGAAAAGTTGATTGTTGTTTTTGAAACAAAATAAAAAAAACAAAGAGAAAACAAAAATGAGCGATGATTAAATGTTTATTTTAATCAAATGGAATGGGAATCCTTAGGGTTACGGTTTCACCGCAAGGTCTCGCTGCATGCAATTCTACACAACTAGCATAATTTGTGCCTTATCCGTGATTATGGCATGTAGTCAGAATTGCTTGCTTCCGCAATACAATTCACTACCTAGTTCTAGGTTAGTTCCAAATCAGTAGTAACTTATACCCTAAATCTAAGTGCTTTAATGAATTCTATGGGTATCCACCATTAACCGTACATAACCTTGTCTAAGGAATTTATTAGTTAATGTGTTCATCGTGCCTTTTCAAGCATTAATCCTTTGTCAAGAGCAATTAATAGTATTATAAATTAACTATGGTGATCAAGCATAGCAAATTGCGATAGAAACACGATAACATATCAGAGAGATTGAGACAAATTATGATAATCAATGTAAAACTATCATACAACGATTCCATGGGCTACTCCCAATCCTAAGGACAATGGGGATTAGCCATGCATGTTCATCTCAACGATATACATGGAGAATAAAGAGGAAAACATGGGGAAATGAATGAGAATATGATGTAACCCCTGAAACATAGAAGATTTGGATGATTCTCGATGCGAGATGCACGTTCTGTAGCCTTTCGATGGTAGAATTAACCATCTGCGGCTCTGGAATCATCTGGGGTGTAGCTTTGGGCTCCATTTTTCTCTCTCCTTCCTTCGGGACTTGTGTGGCTGAGTGCAAAATGATCCCTCGGTCTCGACCATCTTTTTTAGGTATAAGTATGACTTACAACAACCAAAAGATCACAGTCATTTGATCGTGGCAATTCTGGGTTAAATCCTGATCCAACGACATCGATACCATCGATGGGGTGTCAATGGTATCGACACCTTAGGGTGTGGTTCCATCAATAAAAACTGAGATCAACCTGGATTCTTTTCATTACTATCGACCAGATCGTCGATAGTATCGACGGGCCAATTTTCTTTCTGATGATCTGATCTCGAGACCATCAACATTTTAGTCGATGGTATTGACTTAGATGTTTTCCCTCTAGCTTGGTTATTGTTTTCATGTCAATAGTATCAATGACCTGTCGATGGTATCCACAGGCTCTGGAACACAAAGTACATGAATCAGAGAGAAAACCACAAGTCAATCAATGGAATTTCGTAATTCATTTAAAATAGGATAAAATAAGATAAATTTGATGCATATAATGATTATAGGCTAAAGGAAATGAATCATGCCATTATAGTCACAAAGATGACAATTAAACACATAAAACAAGTACAAAATTAGCCTACAAATGTGACTCAAAAACCCTACATCAAAATCCCCTAAGCTTGAATTTTGCTCATCCTCGAGCACAAAACTATAAAATCTGATTGAGAGGGTCAATTAAAGAACATCACATAAATGATATCTCAGTATGATTCCAACCTGCAAAACATATACCGACCCTTACCAACCACGGAACAATAACTACCCTTTAGGCGACAATAATCAATCATGAGAGATGTCCACCCCAAAATCACCGAACACTATCAAATAAGGCAATTAATATAATAAAATCCTCTGGTTTAGGCTTGGCGCATCTTGTGATCTCCTATCTACATTGCTCATTTCCTACCTACCATCTAAATGGAAGCAGCTCTTTTGATGTACATGAATGAGAAGAGAATCATGGGTGGCCTACCACTTAGAGCAACAGATGGATGGAATGGGTGGTTACGAAAGAAATGGAAGCATAGTACAGTCGATCATGCAAAAACAAAAAAATTAATGACCTATCATGATGTGAATGCAGATGGAAATGTCCTAATGCTACATTTTTTGTGGAACAATGCATGCACTATCATTCTGTCTCAGGATGATATGAAATATCTAAGAAAACTACACCATGTGCTTATTCTTCCTAATATTCTGGTGAGAACATGTTCCTTTCTCCCTCTTATTCACTCTTACTTCTCAATCTTTTTTTTCTCTTTTTTTTCAAGCCCTCATTTTCATAAATGACAATGGATTATTTATTGGGCTTCTTTCTTTTTACATAACTTGTACATTTGATTCATTCTAATTGGAGGATATGGAACAAGTTCACCACCTTTAATGTTTTCAGAAGAACATAAGACACATGATGTACTATATGCTCAAAAGATGTGAATGCAACTACATAATGATAGATATGAAACTACTATGACATGCACCTAAGGATAAGGTGCATGTATAACTACTTTAGAATTTTTTTATTTTTTTAATGCAAAATTATGTAACTATAGCTGTAATGCACTACCTATCTACATGGAATGCAATCAAAAGTGAAAGACAGTAATGCACTCCCAATTCTTATGGTTGAGTATGAATGAAATTGCGGTGGATCAGATCACAAGACTAATTGACAGAACCTTTAGAAAGAATTATATGTCCCTCCTTACTAACTTGCGTAGCAATTAATCAAGGGATTTCTCTCTCACTTCAAATTAAAGTCACATTATCATTTGGTTGGTTTAGGCTCAACATCCATATCAATCCTCTTAACATGAACCATAAGGATACACAATCATGTTCATATGTTTTCACGTTGACCTACCCAATGAGTTTCACAAGTGATGTCCTCAAATTCTCACAAGACAAGCTTACAGTTTCTTATAGATTTTTCATTAAAATTCATTCTCTCACAAACCCCCAAGTGAAAACATCGAGATAACATGCAATTAAATTAGACTCCACTGATTACACTAGATAGATAGTGGATCCTAGAAAACAGTGAATCTAGCAATTAAGAAAACTAAGATAAAGAAAGATGAAAATTGCTAAAACAAACAAAAGATGAAATAAAATAAAGAAAAACTAGATAGATGTTGTTCCAACACCCCCCTAAGCTTGAACTCGACTATGGCCTCATAGTCAAAATCCAGACTTAAGAGGTGGAATAGCGATACCCCTTTACTTCTCTAGTGGTGGGTGTGGCGGTTAGTGGTGGCCGCTGGGATCCCAAGTAGGATAATGCCCCTAGAATGACATGTCAGATGGGGGCATCAGTGGTGGCTGTGGGTATCCTCCAAAATAATTCTAGCTCCAGTAATGGTCGTAAAATGGCTGTTGTTGCATATCCATCCTATGCAACCTATCGTAGATGTTTTCTTGGTTGGCAAAGAGGAGGTGCTCATTCTCGTAGATGGCTTGCTGATTCTCGAACATCCTGTTCGCCGTCTCCTGAATTCCCACAAAAGAAGCGATGTGTTGGTGTTGTGTCTGTTGAATGTCCTGTAGCATGGTATACATGCCCTACATCGAATAGACATCCTCTCCACCTTGAGAGGGTTGCAGTGGTAGTGGCTGGGAAGATGACGAGGCTCCAAAATGTCATGGCTACTTCCGTGGAGCAACTCATCGTCGAAGGGGAATGGTGGCTTCCTCCTCCTCTTCTTCATCATTGTCGCCAACCAATACTTCTACTTCTTCAGCTTGTTGTTCTTCTTCATCTTCATCAACATAAATGATGGGCCACCTGTAGTCTTGGCCAGGCCTAAGGCTGAAGGTAGGGTCGGGTAGTTCCCTCCTTTGAAAACACCTCCCACATGGAAAGTGGCATAAACAATGTCGTGGCGGACTTCGATGAGGCCTGCGTTCACAAAGTGGCTCATATTGAGCATATTCTTGCATTCCAGCTTGGGTAGCCCAAATAGATCCAGGCCAAGGTACATGGCTATAGGAGTGATTAGACCCCCAAAATATATTGGGGCCCTACGAGATGTGTTCCTCTTGACCGCCATGACGCGTGTGAGGAATAAATCTCCAAAGTTGATACATTTCCTCTCCAACAGACTATAGAGGAAGAACAGATCTGTTTCCTAAAATTTGCTTGGAGACAATTTAGATCTTGCAAAGAAGGTGTTGGATAAAATCCGGTACCGGACCTTGACAAACAGATGCTCAAAATCAGCTATAGAGGCATGGTGCCAACTGATCGAATAATCGGTCGGTACAGTAACTAATGCCAAATACATTACGTCATAGTTAGGACTATGCAGTGGCTGGCGTAGGTCTCTATGTGTCCACCCATAAATTCTATTAAACTCAAGAAGAGTCATTGTGTAATCTTTGTTGTAGAGGCGGAAAGAAACTCGCCCCTCTTACCATTTTGTCCGTGCCAGTTGTAGCTCGTTGGGAACAACACATATATCTAGAGATGCCATAAACTCTATGATAATATCCTTGTATGTTGGCCACCCATTGAAAAATGGATGACCTTATTCGTGGTCATGACATAACATTGGGGAATCTCTCAATTACCCCTGAAGCACATAGGCCATGTTGGCCTCAAATCCCAAGTCCTTGATCAGTTTTTGGTCTCCATACTGGGTAGGCTCGATTGAGCACTTCCACAGCTCTTCATACAACTTCTTGATCTTAGGTGAGGGGTGGACTAGCCTCAGGCAAGGAACTAATCCTTGTTGCGGGGCAGGTAGGGCAGGTGGGGCAGCCCTGGATGATGAAGCGCCAGATCTCACCATTGTTGCAAAGGGCAACATGTGAAAGAGAAAGGGATTGATAAAAGAGCTCGAAGAAGATGGTCGGTGAAGATTGGAGAAGACGAAGATCCTAGACGTCGATGAAGATGCTCGAAGATGATCGTCGGTGATGATATTTGTAGCTCCTGGGTGCTTGGAGATGCTAGGGTTCAGAGATGGTAGATGTGAACTTGAATATGTGAGTTGGATTGAAGAAATACATCCCTTTTTATAAGGTTCGGCCACCGCTGTTGTCGGTGCGTTGATACTATCGACGAGAGTGTCGATAGTATCGACAACTACTGGAATCTGTGGTTCACTGCTATCAATGGCTCTTGCTAGCTGGATGGATGGGGTCAATATCACTGAAGTGTTGATGGTAGCAACGGGGTGTCGATACCATTGACGATGCCCATGGCTCATCAATGTGGATCATCGATGGAGATGCACAGATCGTTGACATGTCCATCGATACCATCGAATGGGTGTCGATAGTATCGACACCTGTGAAGGATGTTGATCCTCATGAGGTGTTAGTGCTGCTCTTTCCTGATGGTGTGTTGATACCATTGACCAGGGTGTCGATAGTATCAATATTGTTGAGAAAAACCGGTCTAAAAATATCTAGACATCTTGCGACCATCGACGAAACGGTTGATACTATCGATCTTCTCTAGTCTCGATCCTCTTTGGCTCTGTTCTAGTGTCGATATCATCAACGAGGCCATCGACACTATTGATGGAAGGAAATTTCCGTGGCTGCTTCGCTGTTCCAAACTCAATACCAGCGACAGAAGTGTCGATAGTATCGACATCCTCCCAATCCTACACACTCACAAACACATCAAGGTATCATTTTTATAATCTAAATGCAATGGTAATAAAATATACTTAGGAAAATGAAAAATAAAGAAAATAAACATGTAATCTACCAAGGTTGGGTTGCCTCCCAACAAGTGCCCTTCTTTAACGTCTTAGGCTAGACACAATCATGCTCATTATTCATCTAGTGCAATGAGGTTTCCCTCATGCACCTTTTTCATGAAATCCTCTCCATAGTAGTGCTTAAGACAATGGCCATTCACCAAGAATATCCTGTCACTATCTCTCACCATCACTGCTCCATGTGGACGCACTTCCTCCACAACAAATGGTCCACTCCACCGGGACTTCAACTTCCCGGGATGTAGCTTTAGCCGTGAATTGAATAGCAATACATTCTTGCCTTTTGAGAAGACCCTCCTTTGGATGTGGTGATCATGTAATTGTTTCGTCCATTCCTTGTAAATTTGGGAGTTCTTGTAAGCATTCATTCTCAACTCATCTAACTCATTGAGCTCGAGCAACCTTTGCTTCCCTATATCATCAATGTTCACATTTAACTTCCTTAGCACCCAATGTGCCTTGTTCTCCAGCTCCACCAGCAATTGGCATGCACGCCCATAAGCCAATTTAAATGGCATAGTGCCTATAGGATTCTTAAAGGCAGTCTGATACACCCAAAGTGCATCTGGTAGGAGCATGCTCCAGTTCATCATTGATGTGTTGATAGTACGTTCTAGAATTTTCTTTATCTCCCTATTTGAAATTTCTAATTGACCCTGTGTCTGCGGATGGTATGGGGTGCCCACATTGTGATTTACCCCATACTTTCTCAAAAGTGTAGCAAACTTCTTGTTTGTGAAATGTGTGCCTCCATCACTGATGATCATATGGGGCACTCCAAACCTATAGAAGATGTATTCCTTTACAAATCTGCACACTACCACATCATCATTAGTCCTAGTGGGTATCACTTCTACCCACTTAGAAACATAATCAACAACAAGTAAAATATACAAATTAGAGTTTGAGGACACAAAGGGTCCCATGAAATCTATACCCCACAAGTCAAAGACTTTAACATCTTGGAACACTTTTAGGGGCATTTCTTGTCTTTTTGAGATATTGCCTGCCCGCTGACATCAATCACATTTTCTTACAAACTCATAGGCATATCTAAAAAGCATGGGCCGATATAGGCCACTCTGTAACACTTTCGTAGTTGTCCTCGAGCTAGCATGATGGCCTCCCGTGGGCATTGTATGACAATGGAAGAGCACACTGTCATACTCAAACTCTGGCACACACTTGCGTAGAACACCATCCCTGCACTATCTCAAAAGAATAGGGTCATCCCAAAAATAAAATCTTAATGAATGGAAAAACCGCTTCTTCTCTTGATAATTCCAACCCTCGGGTAGTTCTTTGCATGCAAGATAATTAACTATGTGTGAAAACCATGAATCTTTGTATCTAATGGAAAGAATTTGTTCATTCAGAAAAGTCTCAGTAATGGTTATATTAGTATCTTTCTCATCTACCCTCTCAAGGCAAGACAAATGGTCCGCAACCACATTTTGAATGCCCACCTTATCCTTAACCTCAATGTCAAATTCTTGTAAAAGAAATATCCACCTAATGAGTCTAGGTTTTTCTTCTTTCTTTTCCATTAAATATTTTATTGTGGAATGATTCATCCATACCACCACTTTAGATCCCACCAAGTATTGCCTAAATTTCTCAAAAGTGAAAACTATGACAAATAATTCTTTTTCGGTAGTTGTAAAATTTAATTGTGCATCATTCAATGTTTTCAACACATAATAAATGACTATGGGTTTGTTCTAAAGGCACTGCCCAAGAACCGCCCCCACAATGAAATTGGATGTGTCACACATGAGCTCAAATGGTTGAATCCAATTCGGAGTATGCACGATCAGTGCGGAAATCAAGCGTTGCTTGAGGATCTCAAAAGCGCTCATACATTTTTCATTAAAATCAAAAACCACATCCTTCTCAAGCAACTCAGATAGTGGCTTAGTGATTTTGGAAAAATCCTTAATAAAATGGCTATAAAATCCCACGTGATCAAGGAAGCTTCGAACTCCCTTCACCAATTTTGGTGGAGGCAATTTGGAAATTACCTCAATTTTTACTAGATCCACCTCGAGTCCCTTGTTAGACACCTTTTGTTCTAGCATGATCCCCTCGCTAACCATCATGTGACATTTCTCCCAATTGAGTACCAAATGAGTTTCCTCACATCTCTATAAAACTTTATCAAGATTATAAAGACATTCATCAAAAGATGCATCTCAGACCGAAAAATCATCCATAAACACCTCTAAACAACGTTCAACCATGTCAGAGAAAATGGTAAGCATACAATATTGAAAAGTGGTCGGTGTGTTAGACAGTGGAAAAAGCATTTGGCGATATGCAAAAGTACCATAAGGAAAAGTGAAAGTAGATTTCTCTTGATCCTTAAGTTCAATCAAAATTTGGTTGTAGCCAGAATATCTGTCTAGAAAACAAAAATGAGAGCGACCAACCAGTCGCTCTAAAATCTGATCAATGAAGGGTAAAGGAAAATGATCCTTTAGCATTGCAGTATTCAATCTATGGTAATCTATACAAACCCACCACCTGGTAACCAACCAGGTGGTGACTGGCTCATTCAAAAAAAAAATTAGTTACTGTAATTCCCCCCCTTTTAGGGACTACTTGTGTCGGGCTTACCCATGTAGAGTCTGAGATGGCGTAGATAATTCCCACTGAAAGCAACTTGATCACCTCCTTCTTGACAACCTCCACCATGGTAGGGTTTAGGCAGCGTTGGGGCTGAATCACAGGTTTAGCTCCTTCAACAAGTCAGATCTTGTGTTGGCATAGAGTAGGGGAGATCCCCTTGATGTCATAGACTGACCACCCAAAAGCACCATGGTGGTTCTTCAACACAA
The DNA here is from genome assembly GCA_963693085.1 of Alisma plantago-aquatica. Classification (NCBI taxonomy): domain Eukaryota; kingdom Viridiplantae; phylum Streptophyta; class Magnoliopsida; order Alismatales; family Alismataceae; genus Alisma; species Alisma plantago-aquatica. The sequence continues at coordinate 1,928,960,669 of OY856409.1, read as the reverse complement.
CCATCAATTGTTCTTCTTCAGTGGCACTCAGATATGTCGAGATAATGACCAGTAGCTTTTCATCAACTGCTAAGAATGCATACTTCAAATGAGGGGGTAGCGACTTTAGCTCCAACTCCGACGGATTCACCAACGAAGGCTGCAATGGGGGCGACAGTGGTCCCAAATCTTCAAAGTGCCTAGAATAGTAGCAGGGCAAAGCTTGAAGCATCTTCACCCATTCCTTTAGCAATGTGCTCCTCATCCAGTCATCCATAATATTGAACATGCAAGCTTAAATAGGCAATTGAGGATAATATTCTTGCATTGACGTCTCCACAACATTATCCTCAATAGACAAACAAACTTCTTCATCTTCATCATTTGGATATCCCACTGCCTTAATAAGAGAAACTACCTTGGTTTGCTCCATGATATCCACAACAAGTGTCCCCCTATCTATCTTGATCATGACATGCACCATGTCAAGAAAAGGTTTCCCTAGACAAATGGAAACATTGTGCTCAAAGTGTCTGACTCTATTACACAATCCTTGCTCTTGTGATGATTTTAGGTTAGTTGGCATTTTTATTTCAAACATGTCATCAGCTATGCCCATGGTTAGATGACCTCTACCCATTTCCAGAATCGTGTCAGTTGTAGCCTGAAAGGGTCTTCCTAGAAGCAGCTCATTCCCTTGCTCATCTTGCATCTCCATCACAACAAAATCTATTGGAAAAACAAATTTGTCCACCTTTACTAGAACATCCTTGCAAATCCCATAAGGCCTTACGACTGAGTTATCTGCAAGTTGGATCTTCATGTTGCTCCTTTGGGATTCTTTAAGACCAAGCTTATTAAAAGTGGAGATAGGCATCAAGTTGATGCTTACTCCTGAGTCACAAAGGGCCTCTCCAAATTTCATCTTTCCAATGTAGCAGGAGATATTGAAACACCCTGGATCCCGTCTCTCAGGTGGAAATGTCCCTAAAATGAATGCACACACTTGTTCTTTGAGCACCACCACTTCCGTATCTGGAATCTTCCTCTTCTTGGTAATTATGTCCTTTAGAAACTTACCACAAGAAGGTATCTGCTCAATTGCGTCAAGCAGTGGGATATTGACAGATAATTTTCTAAAACTGTCCAAGAACTTCTTAAATTGTTGATCCACCTGATTTGCTTTAAGGTTGTTCGGATATGGAACCAGGACTGTCTCTGCTCTCTGGTGTGGTGGCACATATGGCGTCCTCTTCTCTGTGTCTTTCTTTGCAATGGGCCCCTCTATAACGATCTCTACACTGTCCTCAACAGTTTCTATGACTTCAACTTCCTCTACGGCCTCACTTGTAACTTCTGTCTGTAATGTGTTTGGTTCATCGGCCTTAGAGTTTAAAATTTTCTTTCCACTCCTCAACGAGATAGCATGGGCTTGATGGTTCTTTCCGGGAACATCAGTATTCCCTGGAAAACCTGATTGTGTCAGCTTCTTTAAACTTGTAATTTTAGTTGCCATCTGTGCTAAGGACGTCTCAAGCGTCCTCATTTGTGCCCCATGGCTTTGTAGAGTCTGACCAAATTGGTTCATAAATTCCCCTTATACCTTAATTTGATTGCCGAATGTGCTCATCAACTCTTGATTTTTCTTTATTACTTGATTGAGAAACTCATTGCTCTTGTTCTCTGCACTTGGCTGTGGCTTCTGATCCGAATCCTGCAAAAAATTGTTTAGATCCTTCCATGAGAATTTCTTGTCCTTCCTCCATGAGTAGTCATTGTTCCTGTAGCCCTGTTGTTGGTGCATAAACTTTGCATGTGCCTCATCATCGGACCCTTCATTATCTTTTGCTAGAAGTCTCTTTGCTATCAAATCCATCTTCTCATTTAATTCTTTAATGGCCTTTGCATCCCTTGTAACTTTGACATGTTATGGTGCATCTCTTTCATCCCAAGACTGCTTCTTAGCCATATTCTTCAAAATCTCTCGACACTTGGAACCTTTGTTGTTTACAAAGAGCCTTGTTCCAGATTAGTCTAGATTACTCCGATCATGTTCGTTAAGAGCAAAATAAAAGATCTTCGCTTGGGTTTCTAAATCCAACCCATGATGTGGGCATTTCTGCAGCATGATATTGAAGCACTCCCATGTATCTGAGTATGTCTCGCCGGCTTGTTGATTGAAATTATGGATCCTCCTTACGAGATCATTTGTCTTTTTGGGCAGAAAATATCTCTCGAAGAACACTTCAATCATCATGTCCCATGATTCAACATATTCATCATCCAGATTGTAGAGCCACTCCCTTGCATTTCCTGCTAGAGATGATGGAAATAATTTTCGATAAATGGCTTCCTATGGGAACCTATCCACATTCACCATGTCACAGGTCTCCACAAACATGCTGATGTGGGCCACTGGGTCCTCATTTTTAAGTCCATGGAAAACATGTGACTTAACCAACTGAATAAGCTCTAGTTCAATCTTGTAACTGGGTATGTTGATAGCTTGTTTTTTAATTGGCCCATTTTGCACAAAAGAAGAAGAAGCCTTAATCTTCTCCCAAATGGTTCGTTCCTCTACCATTGTGAAAATCTCAAGTTCTTATTCAATGTCTTCGGGTGGTGTGTTTATTCGCTCGTCTACAGATCCTGATGGCGGAATCTCAGGTATCGATTGTGTGTAGTCCATACTACACGTCTTCACCATGCACTAGTACCTACAATATGAATAATCAAGTAAGTACAGTTCTAGAACGAACAAAGAATAAAAAAGATAGACAATTAAGCTCAAAAATTAAAATTCCAATAGAAAGTGGCCTAGAGTGGCCGCTTGCAGCACTCACAGTGCTGAAATATGCCATTTCCCTGGTAACAGTGCCAAAAACTTGATACGCCTGACCTGTGCGTTAAATGCAAGTGCACATATCGAAGTAATATAGACCTTGTGAGGCCCAAGTCAAACTCTGGAAAATGTAAATTTTAGTAGACTACTACTAACTGGTCGCGATATTCTAGATTGATTGGAAAAGTTGATTGTTGTTTTTGAAACAAAATAAAAAAAACAAAGAGAAAACAAAAACAAGCGATGATTAAATGTTTAGTTTAATCAAATGGAATGGGAATCCTTAGGGTTACGGTTTCACCGCAAGGTCTCGCTGCATGCAATTCTACACAACTAGCATAATTCGTGCTTTATCCCTAATTATTTCCTATTGCCAGAATTGTTTGCTTCCGCAATACAATTCACTACCTAGTTCTAGGTCAGTTCCACGTCAGTAGTAACTTATACCCTAAATATAAGTGATTTAATGTATTCTTTGGGTATTGACCATTAACTGTACATTACCTTGTCTAAGGAATTTATTAGTTAATGTGTTAATCATGCCTTTTCAACCATTAATCCTCGATCAAGAGCAATTAACAGTATTAGGAATTAACTATGGTGATCAAGAATAGCAAATTGTGATAGAAAAATGATAACATATCAGGGAGACTGAGACAAATTATGATAATCAATGTAAAATTGCCATACAGTGATTCCCTGGGCTACTCCCGATCCTAAGGACAATGGGGATTGGCCCTACATGTTCATCTCAACGATATACATGGAGAAGAAAGAGGAAAACATGGGGAAACAAATGAGAATATGATGTAACCCCTAAAATGGAGTAGATCTGCATGATCCTCGATGCGAGATGCACGTTCTATATCCTTCTGGCAGTAGAATCATCTGTATGCAACTCTGGAGTCATCCGGGGCATAGCTCTGGGTTCCGTTCTTTGCTCTCCTTCCTTCGAGACTTGTGCGGCTGAGTGAAACATGATCCATCGGTCTCGGTTGTCTTTTTTAGGTATAGGTATGACTTACACCTGCCAAAAGATCATAGTCATTCGATTGTGACAATTCTGGGCGAAATCCTGATCCGACGACGTCGATACCATCAATGGGGTGTCGATGGTATCGACACCTTAGGGTGCAGTTCCATCGCTAAAAACTAAGATCAACCTGGATGCTTTTCGATACTATTGACCAGATCGTCGATAGTATTGACATGTCAATTTTCGTTCTGCTGATCTGATCTCGAGACCATCAACAGTTTAGTCGATGGTATCGACTTGGATGCTTTCCCTCTATCTTGGTTACTATTGCCATGTTGATAGTATCGACGGACCTGTCGATGGTATCGACAGGCTCTGGAACACAAAGTACCTAAATCAGAGCGAAAAAGACAAGTCAATCAATGGAATTTCATAATTCATTCAAAATAGGATAAAATAAGATAAATTCGATGCATATAATGATTATAGGCTAAAGGAAATGAATCATGCCATTATAGTCACCAAGATGACAATTAAACGCATAAAACAAGTACAAAATTAGCCTATAAATGGGACTCAAAAACCATGCATCAGTAGTAAATATATCCTTATCATTGGTAGCATAGTTTTGTTGCACTTCTTCAAGAATCTTGGAGGAGTAATAGATGACTTGATGTTTGTTGCCAATATATTGGCCCAAGAGTACCACCACTACATAGTCACTCACATTTAGGGTTGCCAATGGTTAAGGGAAAACTTGTTTACCCTTTTCCCATTCCCTATAGAGGAAGGGTAAGGGTAAAGAATACTCACCTACTTGTTACCCTTTAATCCAAAATGTTAGTGGGTAAGGGTAAGGGTAAGGATAACCCATTACCCATACCATCTAACAAACTACCTGTCAATATTTATGTATAATATAATAATAATGTAGCCATTTTTTTGTTTATGACTATGTCATTCAATATTATGTGGTCTTTAATTAATTCAATACACGATGTTCCTATCTAGTTCTTATGTAGCTAATTTGGTAGTGTATACAACATCAATTTGGAGTGTAAGATACACATGTATGAAATGACATGAATTTATAGTTTATGAGAAACTTATACTTCTCTGTGTGGTGTTTGCTACTTCTTATTGGGCTTATTTAATTAGGTATGTTACATAAACATGAAGTTGTAAGACACACATGTATATACCAAAAATATTTAATCATTAATGTAAAAATACATATTCATGGTGGTGTAATCTAATTCATGTGTGGTTAATTTGTTTAGTATAGAAGAACAATTTTAAGGGTATAATGCATATATGTATGTAAAAATAACTTTTCGTGATGTATTGTAATTTAATATAATGTTAGTTTAGCAATCCTTCTATTGGAGGAGGGAAATGTTTTTTGTTTATACACCAACGATAGGATTACTAGTATTTGTATATGAAAAAACCATTGTCTTGATAGTTTATTTTCAATACAACATTGACCATGTAAATAATGTTATACAAAATTATTTAGAACCAATTTGAATAGTTAACAGTCATTCTGGAGCATTTTTGTTTTAACCTTAAATATGTAAATGTATTAGGCATTCCATTATTGTTAATATGAATACATTTTTGTATGAGTTAACACACTGAACAGGGTTAAAACTCTGGTTGACAAAATTTTGGTGGCTAACAGAAGAAGATCTATGGAGGAAGATAGACAACATGTTGTATGACGATCTATGGTTACTGGGCCCAGGGAACTAGATTCACTCCTCACAATAGATGCATCTATACATAAAGAAAGTATAAAATTTGTACCAATCTACGTGCTAAGAGATAAGCATGGTAAGTGGATCTAGGGTCAAGCAAAGAAGTTTGTGGGTAATGATCCATTAGAGGGTGAGATGAATGTTATATTGATCGGTAGTAAAAAAGGATTAGAGATGCAAACTAGACATGTAGTTGTTCAAACTGATTCAAGGGTTGCAATAGAACTAATAAAAGGAAAATGATTTTGCCCATTGATATTCAAGGTTCTAATAGTTTCTATGAAGTACTGCTTAGTGGAGCATGATTCGGTGGAACTGTTATTCAAACCTAGAGAATGTGATTGTTTCACAGATAAAACAACAAAGAGGTTGGCAAAAGGCTGTGAAAGGGAGTTTGAGCTCAGTGCATGTCCTTCATGACTGACAAAAGACTACACAAGATAGATTGCTATGGAAGTAGGCAATGATGGGATAGTTGTACAAAAAAAGTACGAGTACACATTTTATAAGACATATAGATTCCCCTCTTGATCCTTCCCTCCCCATTGACCTTATGGGACAGAGAGTAAGGGTAAGGGGAGGGTAAAGGTAAGGCGAAGCCCCTACCTTCTCCATACTCCCCCCATTTATAGCATTTCACATGATCTCAAAAGGTTGATACCAGTCCAATGCTCGAAGGATAGGTTTGGTGGAGAGAGAGGCCTTTAAAGTGTTGATTTTTTCCATGAAGATGTCATCAAAAGAGAAAATATCATCCTTATGTAGGAGATGGGTCATCAACTTTGGAATCTTGGAGAATTCCTTGATGAAATATCAGTAGAAACTCATGTATCCTAAGAAAGCACAAGCTTCTTTGACATTTGAGGGTGGTTCAAACTTTGCAATAACTTCAATTTTTGCATTGTCAACATCTATTTCTCTATTGCTCACCTTGTGGCGATGGACAATGCCTTCCTTCACCTTGAAGTGGCATTTATCCCAACTCAACACATGATGTGCCACTTTGTATTCTACTAGAATGAGAGATAGGTGATGCATACATTAGTCAAATGAACGGACATAGATAGAAAAGTCATCCATGAAAACTTTTATAATAGTTTCTCCCAAGCCTGCAAAAATGGCATCCATGCAGCAATGGAGTTTAGCGAGAGCATTGCATAGATCTAAGTGCATCCTCCTAAAGGCCTAGGTGCCAAAAGGGAATAAGAATGTGGCCTTCTCTTGATCATTGGGATGAATAGGGATCTAGTAGAAACTGAATTAACCATCAAGATAGAAAAAACTCCTTCTATTCAAGGCGTTTGATGACTTGATCAAGGAAGGGAAGAGGGAAGTGGCCCTTCCTTGTGGTTTTGTGCGATTATCTCTAGTAAATGCACATCCTCCACCCCATGATAGTGCGGGTGGGGATGAGCTCATTCTTGTCATTCTTCAGTATAGTGGTGCAACCTTTCTTGGGGACAACTTACATGAGGCTGAACCAAGGAGAATCTAAAATTGGGTAGATGATTCTTGCATTGAGTAATTTAATAACTTCTAGATGAAGTACCTCCTTCATGTTGGGATTTAACATACACATAGGGTCTCTAGAAGGTTTTTAGTCTTCTAACATTGGAGTTTTGTGCAAAAAGATGACTCTGATGACACCTATCAAATCACTTATTCTTTACTGCAAGGTTGCTTTCTTTTCCTCAACTCCCTCATCAAATTGTCTTCTTTCTCATGTTTAAGATCTGAACTTATAATCACTACACAAGTTTCTTGATCATCCAAGAAAACATACTTCTCTCCCTCTAGTAGGGCCTTCATCTTATGAGCCTCTGGTGGTTTGGGCTTCTCTTCAACAACAAATATCATTTTTAGCTCTTCAAATTGTACCTCATGCTCCTCTTCAAAGGTATCTAGATGGAACCTGCATTGATTAACATTTATAATCAAAGATTGAACCATTAAGAATGATAAGAGTTTATTGCAATGGATCTTCAAAGGCAAAATCTTCTTTCCTAAGATGAAAAAGCTTGTCAATGCAGTCAAATAGAAATACTTCCTCATGCATACTATGGGCCTTCATGCCATTAAACACCCTAAACTTGAGTCTTTCTCTTCCTAACCACAACAGAAGGGTACCCACCTCTACATAAATCAATGATCATGTTGTAAAAAGAAATTGATGATAAAAAATATGAGTACTTGAGAAATCCTCCTTGATGTCCATGATTACAGAGTCACAAGGGACCTTAGCATCTTTGCCAACCTTTATGGGAATGTCTTCAATGATATGCATGACTTTTGTCGTTGAGGAGTTGGCCAATTGGATGGTCATGGATGTAGGGAGAAGCTCAGTGAATCCCAATCTATAGCAAAAACTGTGTGGAATGATGGAGATGCTTGCGCCTAAGTCTGCAAATCATTTTCTACAAGTGTTGTCACCTAGATAGAAACCAATTCTAAGAACTAGGATCCTTCAATTTCCTTAGTGTCTTATGTAGAATGATGTTATAAGTATTTCTTGCCAATTTCATTGTCTCATAATCTTAGATAGTGTATGTTCTTAGTCAATAAGGCCTTCGTATATCTAGCAAGGACCGAATCTTAGAAAGGGCATCCGAGAAGGATATATTCATGTGAAGCTTATGCATAGCTTCATAGAATTTAAAAATATGGCCTCTAATCTTATTTGTCTAACAAGTGCTTGATAAGGGGGTCTTGGATTTTCAAGGCAGACCAGGCTCAACAAAATAAACTTGTGGTTTAGTGATGGTAGGTGCCTTAGTGATGTCAACACCAACAATAGCATCTGGCACTTTTTCTCTCTCAATTATTACCATATCGTCATTAGAAAATTCAATAGGTATGGCAAATGGTTTGATTGGAGGGGGATGTGCATACATGTTCTCCAAATGTGTGGGCATGACCATCAGTTGCTCAGGGTGCATTGCATTCTTATCAATTAGTTAAGTGAAAGAACTTGTAGGAGGACACAGAGATGCAGATAGTTGGGCCAATAGAAAATCAGTAGATTTCTTCTATACCTATTGATTGGAGAGCATGGCTTGTTGACTAGCAATCATGTAATATTAAGAGTGGAGGATCTTATCAATGGGTGAAAATTTTTCCATCTATTTGAAGGAGGAGTGTGCTGGAGTATCTATGAGACCTGGTTTGAATTCTAAAATTATTTCCCTTGATTGTAGCCACAGTTCTAAAACTTGCCTCGGTAATTTCCTTGATTCCTAAAGTTTGGTTGGTTATTTTATTGGAACTCAAAAAGCCCACGACCTTGGTTGTTCACTTGAGATGACCATTGTTGTGATGTATTCTCTACACTGGATGGATTACCATACTAAAACCTAGGATGGTTTCCATTCGGGTTTGGGTTATAGTAGTCTTGGTCGGGAATATTGTTGTGGATGGATTTGAGGTCCTCCATTTGCTTCCCATCCTTAGCTTCAACTGGAGAATTATTCACCATGATGTTTTAGAGGGGCAGGCAAGTGAGGGTAGAGTGATCATGCCTTGGCATACTTCACAGAAGAGATCATCAGACTTTACTTGTTGCTATAGACCTTGTGGTGGTTGTGGTTGTCTTATTCTATCATATGCATTGAAAGAGGACTCAGGGCTATCTTACTTCAAGGAAAGATTCTTGAGGGACTTGACTGTGGACATGAGTTTTGAATTGTCTTTGGCCTCAGCCACCTTGCGGACACCTGCTTGTTGTTGTCTTAATCGAGATTGGGTCACAAAACTTCTCCTTGTGACTTCCCAAGCACTATCAAATTTTTGTAACAAGAAGTTTCCTCCAGATGAGAAATTAAGATACCACTTGGTGTTGTCATCAACCCCACAGTAGAAGGTCTCTATCAACCACACTTCAGAAATGTCATGATGTGGGCAATGATAAAGGATCTCCTTGAACTTCTCCCAAGCTTCATCCAATGGTTCAACAAGGACCATAGCAAACTTTGTGATTTGTCCCCTAATTAGATAAGTGAGGGATGTGTGGTAGTAATTCTTCATAGACAAGATTATAGACCTTCCCAAGTGGTGATGTGCCCCCCTTATATGGAATTCTACCAACTTCTAGATTGATTAGTCAATGAACATTCAAAAAGCCAAAGTCTGATGGTGCCTTTAGAAATGCCTAGTATTTCATGGAAAGCATAAAGGTCAGAGAAGCAATGGAGGTTGCCTTGGAAATTATCACCATTATCACTGCAAAATTGCTTATCTACAGAAATCTGATCCACTATGTGTGGATCTCAAAATATAATGTGGTGGTGGTGGGAGGCATAACTAGATGTTGTGCATCAATGGGCTTAGGGACTGAGGAGTTCTTAAGTTGATTGTGCCTCTTTGTTCAAGTGTTGTGACATCCCGAGATCTTTTTTTAGTGGCCATGGTTTCCCTTGTCTCTTATACAAGAGCCTCTCTCTGTGCATCTAGGGCATGGTTTACTAGATTTTTTTTCTTGGCCGTCCATTCGATTTTGAAAAGCTCGATTCAGGCGGTGAAGGTCATGTCAATTTTTGAGTCAAATTTAAATTGTGTAGAGTCAATTCTTTTTATGTGTCACATACACCCTTAGTATCTGAAAAGAAAGTTGACGACATCAAAAATTAAAGAAGAAATAGCTCAACAAGACTTGATTGATTATCAATTAAAAAGAAAACAATACTAATTATTCAATACTATATGGTTTGAATGCCATTCCATTGTTATTGGTGACAATGTCAAAATTTAATGTGAGTTACTTGCACACACAACATTCCCTAAGATTGATTATCCTAGGTTTTAAAGCCAAAATACAATTGCAACTAATTCACCCTCAAGAGAAAGGATCGACAAAAATAAACTAAAGGGTCAAATCACAAAGTACAAAGTTTTTAAGATATTTATTCAAAACCAATTATTGAGGATAATATTTAAATTTGGTTGTTGAGAATGATTATGAACTAAAGACTGAATTAAGAGTTGTAAAGCAAGAAGTGATTAAACTAAGGGATTAATTTAATACTACAAGAACACTAGTACATCTGGTTTTAATCACCACATCCTATGTGCCTATCAAACTATTACAACTTAATATACTCCTCAACAATCAAACTAGAACCAATTCAATTCACCTCCTTTTAGAATGTGTATTTACAAGGATGAAAATCCCCATGGGCTCTAGAGTCATTACCCATGGTTCATGATGTGTTCGTCTTGTACGATCTCTTCCATATTCACATTCAGAATGGTACACATCCATTCGGTAATCTAAAACTAAGATTCATCATCTATGTGCTTAATATTATATCAAAAATGCTAAAAGAGAGATCTATTTGAGTAGGAAGAAACAAAATAATGAAGAAAAATTTACTCATATGAGGAAACTTGAGTATAATAACAACAAGATATTGTATGGGCAATGGGGCTACTCCCCATGCCCAAAAAATAAAGTCTTCTTGTTCATGTTCGAAGTAAGAATACAGAAACAAGAAAAGAAAGGAGAAGTCATATCATAATTGGATATGATAGGAGCAACCAAAGGTTTTTAACTACTACAGTCCGCTCTAGCTTCAAAAAATGCAAAGAACTCTGCTAGCTCTTCTTCTTCCTCATCATATCATCTAGCTTATTCTCTAGAAATTGCTATGGCTTGACTTAGAATCGATTGAAGCATCCAGTCGGTCAGACTACTGTATTTGTTTCTTATTTTCTTTGGGGGAAAATCTATGCAATCTTGTATTGTCTATCCCAGTGATTGTGCAATCTATGAGGTAGATCATGCAATCTATCTCTTGGCACCGTCACTGTCAATTTTCTAGTATGTCAATCAACAAGGGAGATTGGTCGATCGTATCCTAATAAGTTATCCAAAGAGTATGTAGGATTGACCAAATTTTTAAAGGATATAGTTCAATCTAACACTTTATGGCATGACTTCCAATCTTCTAATCGACTGACCAACAAGGGATATCAACCACTCATCTCCTGATAAGCTTTGTAAAGAATATGTAGAACCAACATCTTTTGAGGATTTTTCCCAGTGAAAGGTCGGTCAAAAGAATCAAATGTTATTGATGTTGGGGAAGTAATTTTTGACTTATTGGGATCAACCGATCTTCAAGGGAGATTTCTCAATATGGCATTCCTTCTTGGCATTGTGTTGCAGGTAGATTGCTCAATCTAGATGACAAATTTCCCGATCAACTAGTGTTGGAAAATCAGAAAGTTTTTGCCATTTTGGGTTGCCTTCTAATCATCAAATCAACAAGGGAGATCGCCTAGTCTGGAGTGTGTTTTTGGGAGGTTTGGAATGGGCAGGGCGATCAGGTGATCAAGGGGTAAAATTGTCTAACCAACCTGTCATAATGTGTTGTAAGATTGAGTTATGAAGTGAACTTTCTCTAAGTCATGAAGAAGAGTTTAGAGATGGAAGTCTTGATAGCTCTAGAGTTGATGTGCACTTTTTCCTGGAAAAAAACAAGAAAATTTGTCAAAATTCTTCATATTGAAGAACAACATCAAAAATAATGAACTAATCCAAAGATGATGTGATTTGTAGTTGAAAGGAGTAAACATAAACTCGAAGTTGCAATGAAAAGGCAATGAATATGCATAAATCTAACAACCACCTGATATGAAAAACTCTCACATCAACCGCCGCAACAACCAACACCTTAATAACAATGCATAATTCAAAATCGCAACCCACCACACCAAGGGTCACCTCAAGAACCTCCACAACCGCCACAAGTCCCCTCTTCTTCTAACAAAGATGTGAAGGTTGTAACTTGTTGAGGAGTGGATAAACTCTAAAGTGGCCAAAGAACCAAGTGGTTTATGATTTTATGAATGATGCTAGATGTGACACTATGATGCATGACATGATCTATGATGAAAAACTGAGGAGATACTATTTTACTAGGTGATGATATTATGATTCCAGTGATTCGAGTTGGTGATTCTATTGAAATCAAAAACACAATTGAGCATCCACCACCTTCTATTGATGCAATTAATGAACCTTCCTCTTCTAAGAGGAAGGAAAAACAAAATAAGGATATATTTGAGACTTTTATCATCAATCCATCATTAAGTATACATATATACATACACACACATACATACATATATATATATAGGATAGCGATCCAGTGAGAAACATCCTATAGTGAGAGCATGAGAGGCATTTGAATAACTACGAATTAGTAACTATTTTTTAAAATACAACCATATAGATGGAAAAAGAATCATTTCAATTACCTTTTCACAAGAAATCATTGCAATCAGACATTGTTTACATGTCCATATGTACAATATACACTTTTTGCATCCAACGGTCATCTTGAAATTCAATATAGAGAGTCAAAAAGTATTTGGTTGTTGTGAATGATCTACAAAATAGATGGTGATAAAATTTTATATGAAAGTAGATATTAAGGTATACTTGTAATTTGCATGGTTGGATTATGAAAAATTGATCTATGTAGAGAGTTATTCAAATGCCTCTCATGCTCTCACCAGATATGTTTCTCACTGGATCGTTGCCCTATATATATATATACACTCGAGTGTACCAGAGGCGCTATACACCTCAATCGTTTTCCATCATCCAACAATCCTTTTGAAAATCTAAACCATTGAACTTCTTTAATATCTAAAGAACATTCTATGTGATAAATTTGAGCTCATTTGGATACTTATAGGTCATGCATCTAAAGAAGCCAAAAATTAAGCATTTTAAATTAGTTATGTGTGTTGATTTTGTTGTCCTTGGATGAGTGACTTACAATGATCTAAACAATCTCAAATTTTGTATGTATCCTATTATTATTATAAAAATGAAGATCAATGGATTATATTTTGCAAAGATATGGTGTAGATAGGTAAAAACCATTGGGGTGTATGGTGTGATATGTACACTCGAGTGTATTCTAGCTTGACTCTCTCTCTCTCTTTCTCTCTCTCTCTCTCTCTCTCTCTCTATATATATATATATATATATATATATAGACACACACTCTCACATGAGCATTTAAAATTAATTATTCATGCATCAACTCTTGTAAGTGAGGCCCACAAGTGAAATGACAGTATCTAAATTGTAATGAGATGGATAAAATAGTAACATAAAGAATCATTTTGTAATACAACATAAAGTTTTCACAATTTTGTCAAAAGTATTATTTTTACTATTTTTTGTTTAATAAAACAATTGCACAATATTCACAAAAGGAGTCTTTCTATTACTATTTTGATTGTCTTATAAGAATGTTCTACATTACCATTACTAAAAAGACCTACGAGTAACTAAATTTAGTTACTTGTGTGGCAAGGTGTGTGTGTGTGTGTGTGTATATATATATATATATATATATATATATATATATATATATATATGTATGTATATATATATATATATATATATATATATATGTGTGTGTGTGTGTGTGTGTGTGTGTGTGTGTGTGTGTGTGTGTGTGTGTTTGTGTGTGTGTGTGTGTATGTATGTATGTATATATTTAATATGAGGCATATATATAATATATGAGGTTTATATATGGGATGTATTATTTACCTAGTTTGGTAACACAAACTAGTTATACATCGGTTCCAACTACAATATGAGAATTTTGGCATCCTAGTTGCAAATTTCACTCTTGGTTACTGTTCGGGGAAGAGATGTTTTCTACATAAATATCATTTTTATTATTTTTGACAATACAATTAAAAAATTGAAGTTGTGTTTAGAAAATGAGTCTTTGCATTACAAATTGATGTGCACAAATCATATCATCTTTTGGATCATGTTTGGTTGCATAACCATATTGTTTTGACTCAATTATCACTCTCATCCATGCTTGATTCTATATTTTTAGCTATTCTTACTTGTCTCATGATTTGGATTGTAGGTACTACATTTTGCAATAAAATGATGAGGAATATATCATATTATCACTTATTGGATCACTCCTAAATTATCTACATGTTTTAGGGTTCAAAACTTCACAAATACCACTTTTTATGGCATGCAAAACTGACCTACACGTCATAAGTTATGAGCAGAATACACAGTAACCCAGAATAGCCCAGAATAGCCATTGATACACCATGTCTTAATTAAGACACCTCGTGTCTTAAAGACATCTCGTGTCTCATTCCAAAAGTTGAATGTAGAACTCCATATTTGCAGCAAAACACTGTGTTTTATTATATATGCATCGTATCTTATTAAAGACACGTCGTGTCTTATTAAAAACACATCGTGTAACCTCGTAGAACTCGATCCAAACTTCAGTTTTTGCATAAGACACGTAGTGTCTTATAGAAGACATGTCGTGTCTTATAAAAGACATGTCGTGTCTTATAACAGACATGTCATGTGACCTGCAGATTTCACTCAAACATGAATTGAACTGTCTCACACTTATATATACGACCCCAAGCCGTCTTGGGATAGTTACCACAACTTAGGATGGATCTTTTAGAGGGAAACTCATCGAGAGGGATTCCAGGAGAAGTTGGAGGAGACCAAGGGAGATAGAAGGTGGTTACTCGAGAGAGAACCCTCTTCTTCTTCCTTCTTCTTCACTATTTGTAGCAAGGATCTTCTTCTTCCTCTTCTATCCGCTTGGGAGTGAAGAATTCTGGAGAAAGTGCAACAAGCAAGGAAGAATCTTGACTTATAGCTAGAGTTCTTCTTCGTTCTACTACTTCTCATGGACATACTAGTTCTTTCTACTCTTTTACTATGTCTTTTGATGTTTTATACTGCTTTTACCTTTTTTCTCTAGCCATTGATAAGTAGAATCTAAATCTTGGACATGGGAGAGTAACTCCCATGTCATAGCTTGTATGAACATATGAATTCCATACTAAATGTTAGTTGCTTTGATGTTCTAAGAGTTGTTTCAGATCTGAAATGCTTGTTTGTGTGATTGGCCATCATACTTGCATGTTTTATGCTTTCTTTCATAATCTAAGAAGATGTGTTTGGGAGTATGGAGTTACTCTTTGGGCAACTTTTCCTTGATCGCGAGAGTGGTTAGGATTACATTGAGGAGCAAGGTTTGTGATTCAAAATGAAATACATACACGAGAGTGATGTATGGAGTTTGAATTGTCATCACTTCACTGGGAGGTGAGTGATGACTGCAAACCTCCTTTGCTAGTTAATTAACATGTTTAAATTCGAATTTTAATATAAGATATGATGTGAAAGTGAAATCCCAAGTCTAGGATCCTCCTAAATCTGAATCTTAACCTTTCTTAAGTGATAATTTATTGTTTTGTTTTAAATATGTAATTTAGTTGTTCTAATCCAATCATCTTGTGTACAATGATCTAGATTATTGAAAATCATAACTCTTGTGTATATTTAACCAACACTCCTTGTATTTGACCTCGACTACAACTACTCTCGTATACTTGTGGGAAATAGCTATTTGAGTAAAAGATCATTCTTATGATTGAAACTCGTTAGTGTAACAAACCAACAAGTTTTTGGCGCCGTTGTTTGGGAGCATCAGTATTCCTTTTTTTTTTTTTTGAGATGAAACCATCGAGCCCTTGTATTATAATCCAAAAGATACAACAAGCTCTCTAACATTTACCGGGAAATTACTAGTGATAATCATTTCCCTATCCTCTCCCAATCCGTTCTTAGCTAAATTGTGAGCCATTACATTGCCTTCACGAAGAGTGTGTGTGAAAATAGTAGAGGTTAAGTTTTTTGACTGTCTCCTAATATCATCAAAGAGCATCTCAGTAGGACTAGCACCCCTGCTTGGTGACAAAAGCTTCAGCCAGACGTTCTTCGCATCCATCTCGATCTCCACCAGATTGAAGTTGAGATTTTTAGCCACCTTGATACCGAACTTAACACCTTGCGCTTCCGCAATGAAAGGGCTCCATCTACACTTGCATATCTTCGTCGCCATGGCAATCGTTTCCTTTTTGTGATTTCTGCAAACAGCAGCAAGACGAACTCTGTCTTCTGAAATAAAAGCAGCATCCACGTTTATCTTTATGTAATCATTCATCGGTGGCTTCCAAAGGCAGCTCTTCCGTTCTGTAGCCGAGCTTCCTTGTTCATTGTTGTTTCTTCTGTAATCCACAAAATTATGCGCCCAATCAGTCAAGCTGTGGGCTTTGATACTCGGGTTAACTGTTCTGGAACTGAACATTGATTCATTTCTGCAGATCCACGCAGCTAGACAGCGTGCGGTAAAAGCCACCAACAAATGGTTGTCCCCCTTGTTGAAAATCCATCTGACCAGATCACTGAAGTTAGAAGTAGGCGCACCACTAATGATGAGTTTACTATCCTGATCTGCCCAGATTTCCGCACTGTGAGGACACTGCGTCAAGACATGTATGGTAGACTCATCGGCAGATGAACAGACCTCACACACAGCGTTCTCTGTGATATGACGATCCCACAGGTTGCTTTTGGTGGGAAGATTTCTGGAAATGCAACGCCAAAGAAAGTGTTTCATTTTTGGGTGCATAGAGCTTCGCCACACATTTTTCCACATCTCATCAGGCTGGTTAACACCGCCATTTGCAGCAGCAAGATGGTTTGAGACACCAAGCCAGTAGGCAGTTTTTATAGTAAAGAGACCATCATGGGTTGGAAACCAATAACGGACAGCTTCAACATCTTCGCTTATAGGGGTTCTTAGAATATCATCTCTCTGATCATTTGTGAAATATGTATCCACCAAAGCCATATTCCATTCTGCTGCATCTGTAATTATTTCTTTAATCATAAGAGGTCGATAGCTGCCCAAATAATCAGATTGAATGCCCGACCCACGCCTAGCAGGTATCCAATTATCCTCCCAGATTTTTATATTAGAATTCATCGTGACACTCCATCTTAAACCCTCAATTAGAAGAGCTTTAGCCCCCCACATGTTGCGCCAACAGTAGCTGGGATCGTGGCCTCTTGCAGCCTCCAGAATGGATTTGCTGTTGTGATATCTAGCCTTATAAATTTCTGCTGTTCTAGAACTCGGATTGATGTAGAGGCGCCATATCTGCTTCGCCAAAAAAGCCATATTAAAAACTTTCAAATCGCGGAAACCCAACCCCCCTTCGTTCTTTGGTTGACAGAGCTTGCCCCAAGCGACCCAATGCATTTTTCTTCGTCCGTTTTCAGATCCCCACCAGAAGTTTGCTAGCATTCTGTTTATGTCCTCTATGATATTGTCGGGAATACGGAAGACGCTCATCATATACGTGGGTATAGCCTGCACTATGGATTTTATCAAGATTTCTTTGCCCGCCTGGCTCAGCATCTTTTCTTTCCATCCATTGATCTTCTTCCAAATCCTGTTCTTCAGCTCACTAAAAACCGCCTTTTTCGATCTGCCAATAATGGTAGGGAGGCCCAAATATTTTTCATGCGCTTCAACTTGCTTAACCTGCAGAAGCTCTTGGATATTCTTCTTCGTTTCCTCTGGAACATTCTTGCTAAAGGAGATCTCCGTCTTGTTGTAGTTGACTTTTTGTCCAGAAGCCTTCTCATAGTAGCTTAATATGTCAGCTATCTTGTTGGCTTCTTGGAGATTTGCTTTAGCAAACATAATGCTATCATCCGCGAAGAAAAGGTGTGTTGTTCTTGGGCCATTTCTGCAAATACGTGTGCCAGTAATTTCCCCTTTGTCCGCCTCTCTACTTATGAGGTTTGAGAACGCGTCTGCACATAAAAGAAAGAGGTAAGGTGAAATGGGGTCACCTTGGCGGAGCCCTCTTTTAGGGGTTATCAATCCCCTTTTACAGCCATTGATGATAAAAGAGAAGGAGACTGAACTCATACATTCATAGACTTTTTTGCACCATAGGGGTCCAAAACCAAGAGTTGCCATGATTTTGGTTATGAATCGCCACTCCACTCTGTCATACGCCTTGCTCATATCGAGCTTGAGAGCCATCTGTCCCTTCTTGCCCTTCATCTTGCGTTTCATGGCATGAAAAGTCTCAAAAGCAATCAAAGCATTATCTGTGATAAGTCTTCCAGGAATGAAGGCACTTTGGTTGGGAGTGATAATATCATTCAGAAGCGGTTTAAGCCTATTTGCAAGGACTTTTGAAATGATTTTATAAACGGTGTTGCACAGGCTGATGGGACGAAAATCATTCATGGTACTCGGATCCTTGCATTTCGGAATAAGTACAATATTAGTAGAGTTGATGTCCCTTATATTCTTTTCATTCTTCCACCACCCTTTGATATAAGAAGCTACATCATCACCAACAATGCTCCAAAAATTTTGGAAGAAACTAGCATGAAAGCCATCGGGCCCGGGGGCCTTGTTGGGGTGCATAGCAAAAATGGCATTTTTTATCTCCTCATCATTTGGTTCTCTTTCAAGATTTTTGTTATTTTCTTTGCTAATGACTTTCTTCATCCCGTCCAAAATGTTATCGCCATCCTCCTCCCCAAAGGAGTTGAACAGAGACTTATAGTAGTTTATAATAATGTTACTAATGTCATCCTCCCCGTGCTTCCAGATGCCATCATCATTTTTTAGACATTTGATTGTGTTTCTTCTCTTTCTTTGAGACGCTTTGTTGTGGAAGTAGTTCGTGTTTTGATCGCCATCCCGCATCTCTTTGACCTTAGCCCTGGTGTACCAGTACGTCTCCTTTTGCTTTTGAAGGTTGTTTATCTCATTGCAAAGCTCCTTGCAAGTCGTTATGTTTGAAGCTGTCATAGGGAGCTGCTGATGACACATCAATCTCTTTTCAGCCTTCTTGAGATTTTCATCAATGATCCCAAACTTTTCTTTTGCCCAATTAGCAATAGCCTTTTGACAATTGCTGATTTTCTGCTGTAGATCAGGTTGCTTAGTCCAAATATCTTTAATCAACTCCTCGCATTGGGGGTCCTTCAACCAGAACTGCTCAATCTTGAAATCCTTCCTCTCCCTTTTCGTCTTGTCACCCTCTTCGCATTTGAGAAGAATCGGTGCATGATCAGAATTGTGTCTAAGGAGGTGTATGACCTGGGCTCTAGGAAAGAGATTGCTCCACTGGCTACAAACCATCACCCTATCCAGTCTTTCTTTAATATTAGTTTCAGGTTTTTTACCTCTAACCCAAGTAAAGGGGTTGCCTCTATACCCGATGTCAATGAGATCGCAATTGTCAATCATTTCTCTAAAATTTCTTAGGTATCTCTCCTCTCTTAAAACACCTCCGCTTTTTTCCTCATTGTTCTTGATTTCATTGAAGTCCCCCATAAAAATGATAGGAAGCCTACTACTGTTCTTGATTCTCGTAATAAGCTCCCAAGTCTTTTCTTTATTGTTGATCTCCGGCCAGCCATAGATGCCAACACACTGCCAGTCCGGCTTACTACCTTTCCCCTTAACAACCGCACTGAAGTGGTGCTGAGAATAGGAAAGCACAGTAACATCCTCCTCATTCCACCAGAAACCTATGCCCCCGGATCTTCCCCTACTGTTGAGACTGACCCCGTTGTCAAAACCACATTTTTTCCTTATCTCATTCAGAACGTCTCCCTTTATTTTTGTTTCCATAATAAACAAGATCTCCGGGCGTTCCCTCCAACACATACGTCGGAGAGTGCGGAAAGTGCCACGGTTGCCCACACCCTGGCAATTCCAACTTACAAGTTTCATTGCTCTTCACGGGCCTGCTCAGCAGAACCCGCTACTTGTTCAGGATATTTAGCCCAAACCATTTCAGTTCCTATGTTTCTTTGTATTTTTCGGTCGCGACCCTGTTTTGATAGAGCACTGGGTTCCCCTTCTCCTTCTTTCTTGTGTTTTTTTCCCCTTCTGTTATGCTTTTCCCTTCTATTCTGCTCCTAGTAGTGACTCCATAGCTCTGTTTCCTGTACTTCTTTATTCTTTTCTTAGTTCCAGTCTGTTGTGCACCAGTATTTTGTTCTTTTCTCTGTGGCCCGTCTTCAAGCAGCTTCTGGGCATTTTCTTTATTGCCTTCGCAGCCATGGCTCTCAGTATTGAATAGAGGGTTGTTGGTTTCTTTATTGCTGCATTGAAGAGAGGTAAGGATGGTACCGAATATGGTATTGGTATTGCTGTTCTCCTTTGTATCTTTTTTGCCTCCATGTGAGCTACTGTCAGTGGCTGTGTCGGGAACCTTTTCCCCTTCAGTGGACCCGTGAAGGGTAGTATCTTCTTTTCTCCTGCCCCCCCTCTCAGAGGCCCGCTTGGTAGAGCTGTCCTGCAGTTCTCCTTTGTCTCCTTCGTTACTATTTTTACTAGTTTCTTCTATCTCTCTTATCTCTCGTATGCCTCTCAGTTCTTTTCCTTTTGCTGTGTCATTGACCTTCAAAGTTCCTTTCTGCTTTGCTTCCTTCTTCTCCCCCCAAATGATATGTTTCTTGCAGGATTCGTATTCTCTTCCTTCTCCAATATTTCTGCTTTGTCTTCTCGGTGAAGCTCTGAGCCAGTTACCCCATTGCCCTTCATCTTCCGTCTCACTTTCTTTGCAGTCTTTTTGGCCATGTCCCAAACATCCACAGCTGTAGCAAAAATTTGGGAGTAAGAGTTGTTGATAAGTAAATGAGACTAGATCACAACTTTCATATCTACCATCATATCCATAAATCATAATTCATCATGATCATCATAATTTGGTGTATCTTCCATGTTTGTTTTTGTATCTCACTCACCTTGCTTATTTGTAGGAGCATATAGGATGTTCATAAAAAGATCCTTGAACCATGCATATCTCTACATTTAGAAAATGAACACATCATTTGCAGCCCTCATGGAGAAAGAAGGAGTGAAACCCAAACATGTATGGATGAATCACAACCCACTCAACCTTCATCCATGTCACCATCATCCAAACGACATTCACCTATTCCACCTTCATCCACATCACCTTCATATGCACCACCCTCATGCACGCATCCTTCATCCACACCACTGTCTATGCCACATCCACCTAATCCTCCAGATCCACATGAAGAACTATCCAAGGAGGATGACCTTCCTCTTAAGGAATACTTTGGTACAGCTGCAATTCACATGAGTGGGCCTATTAATATTTCATAATTTGAGGCACATGAGTTTTCTATTAGCCCAGCCATCATACAATTGCTTCAGCTGAATGGATTTGGAGGGACACCAATGGAGGATCCAAACCTCCACATTGCTGAATTTTTACAGTTGCTAAGCACCATCAAGATAAATGGTGTTCCTACTGAAGGGATCTGCCTACTCCTTTTTCCATCCTCCCTTAGAGATAGAGCCAAGGCATGGCTCTATTCCTTGCCAAAGAAATCCATCAACACTTGGTAGGAGCTTCTAAAAGTCTTTTAGGAAAAATACTTTCCACCTAGAAGGACCACACAACTAAGGAGTCAACTCATCAATTATTCTCAAAGGGATGGAGAGAACTTGTATGATACATGGGAGAGGTTCTCCAACATCTTTGTCCACATCATGGTCTAAGCAATTGGCTTCTATTGTAATCTTTCTACAATGGTTTTTGCTACAATACAAGATTATCTATTGATGTAGGTGCAAACGGAGCTCTAATGAACAAATCTTATGGAGAATCTTATGCTATTATTGAATATATATCACAAAAAAAATTTGGGCTCGATGGCCGCAAGGGGTGGTGACACTGGAGGCGATCAGAGAACCCTAGCGGCGCAAGGGGGGTGACGACCAAGCTAGACACATCCAGACCAGGTCAAAGTTACGGAGACCACGAAGGAATGGGCAGCCCTATCCTAGACCCCTATTGGAGATATCAACATGAGGATCTCACTAGAGGAGATCATGGTCAAAAATGATACCATCATCATCCCACAGGAGGAGGTTGACACCAACACTGCCATGTGGAAGAACACCCTAGCTGGATACATAACTGGCTTCCGCCCGCATATCCCTACCCTCCAGGAGCATCTTCTACAAGCATGGAAGTCATCGGAAGCAATGGAAGTCATGGGATGTTTCAGTGGAAGCTTCATCATTAAGTTTCAAAATGAGACTTATAAGAACACAAAACTTGAGGGTGGACCCTGGTACATCAAGAGGAAGTCGATGATTCTCAAAAACTAGGAAAAGGGAGAACCACTTGAATAGGAAAAGCTTGCCCCTATTCTGGTTTGGCTAAAGCTGCAAAACTTGCCACTAGAATTATGGAGCGAAAAAATGATAGCATGGATTGCTTCTTACCTGGGAAAACTGCAATTCCAAGATAGGAAAATGAAGGCCAAGACCTGCATTGACTTTGCTTGAGTCAATGTCCTAATGTCAGCCTCTTTCCCATTCCCTAAAGCAGTCAAGCTAAGGACTAACAAGGGGAGTGACTACACAGTCAGTGTGGAATATGAGTGGGTGTCGGAGAAGTGCCCCCACAGTGGCACCTTTGGGCATGACAAAGCCCTCTGCAAACTAAGAGCACAGCCATAGCCACAACAAAGCCAGTTGGTAATCACAGTGATGCCAGTGAATCCTGTAGTGGTGCTAGAAATTAACCCCACTGAAGTGGGAGGCAACACACTAGGGAAGGCTATGGAGGCCTCACAACCTGCTCGATAGAACTCCCCTATGGAAAATGTAGAGAATGGAGACAAAGAAGATGGATTCACCAACCCAAAGAGGAATGTGAGTCCAAGTCAAACCAAAAAGTAGAGCACTACTAAGGCAAAGAAAAATCAAAGCCAGGACAATAGGTATAGACACCTGGGGAACGCTGATGACATTGCGATGGTGGGCGGAAACACAACGCACCCCCTCCCCCCCCCCCCGCACCAATGGTTGAACTCCCAACCATAGTAGCTTGGAATGTCAGAGGCTTGTCCCAACTTGACAAGCAAGACATGGTCCAAGTGGAACTAGGAAGAGCAATTTTTGACATTGCTTTCTTGTTGGAGGTTAAACTACGAAGGAAGAACATAAGGAAAATGATGAGGAGTACATGGCCTAATGCTACCTGCCTCGAAAACTCTCAGAGTTCTAGTAAAACCAGAATCTTGATTATTTGGGAGGACAGGAATTATAAAATTACGCCCACCTTCCAATTTAGACATACATTGCACTACAGGGTGGAGTACAATGATACCTGCTTTGAATGTACTATAGTTTATGCTGAGAATGAAGATTGCAAGAGAATTAAGATCTAGAATGACCTTAATATGCTTAGAAATCAAGTAAACGTGCCCTAGTTTATCCTAGGTGATTTTAATGTAGTTAGAGGTACGTCTGATAGGAAGGGGAGATCATTCACGTCTGCTAGATCTATGATGGAATTCAATCAGGCTATAGCTGACATGGATGTAGTTGAAATCCCAGCCAAAGGTGCATACTTTACTTGGAACAACCAATAGGAGGGGACAAAGAACATCCGTAGGAAGATAGAAAAAACCTTTTGTCAGCTAAGGGCACTTACTGACTTTCTTGCTTTGTGGTTGGAGGTTATGCCTACAATATACAGTGACCACTACCTATAGGTTCTATACTTGAAGGAAGAACAAAAGAAAATGAAATATCCTACTAGATACTTCAATGTCTAGTAAACAAAGGAAGGCTTCCAAGAAAATGTCAGAGAATCATGGGGAAAGATGCAGACAGGCAAACAAACTATATCAGAAATTGAAGAACACAAAAAGAAGGCACCAAACTTGGAACTGGGAATCGATTGGAGACATGACAAACTCTGCTAAAAATCTTGAAAAGGAAGCACTGGAGGCATAGGTTAAGTCTGACTCTGACCCAGATAATCATCTATTATGGGACATTGCTAAACAAAAATAATTAGAGGAAATTCTTGCTAGATTAATAGAGGAGTCGATCATCAGACAAAAATCCAGGATTATGTGGCTCAAGCATGGAGACAACAACACAAAATTTTTCTATGCTTCCCTTAAGACTAGAAGATGTAGAAATCAAATTAAACTCCTGAATCTGAATGGTACACAGATAAAGGAAGAGGAAGAGATCAGAGAGTGCTTTATGTTGCAGTATGAAATGTTGTTTAACTCGAAGTCTATTAGGAGATACTACAAATAGAATTGGGCTGGCATCAAAACTCTAAACAAAGATCATATCATATGCAAGCTTGTCACTGATGAGGAGATACAAAATATAGTCAAAAACTACAATGTTGACAAGGCCCCAGGGCCAGATGGACTGAATGCTCATTTTTTTCAAATCCACCTGGGACATAGTGGGTGAGGATGTTTGCAATGCCATAAAGGATTTCTTTCTGAAAGGTAAAATGTTGCGTGAACTAAACAAGACTTACATAACTCTTATTCCCAAGGTAAAACAGTCAGAGAAAATTGGAGACTGGAGATCTATATCTCTATGCAACTTCGTATACAAAGTTATCACAAAGATTATGGCAAATAGAGTCAAAGATGTCATGACTCATCTTATCATCAACAATCAATGTGCCTTTGTTAAGGGTAGGTCAATTGCTGATGCAATCCTATGGCCAACAAATTGGTACATGACTTTGAAAATACAAATGCTAAAGAAAAAATCTACCTCAAGGTGGATCTGAGTAAGGCATATGACACTATTAGCAGGGAATATATTTTGGATGTCTTGGAAGCTATCAGTGTTGGCTTATGTGGATTCATGAGTTAGATTCTGGTGAATGGAACCCCCTCACAGCTATTCCAAGCTTCCCGGGGCATAAGGCAAGGGGACCCCCTTGCTCCCTATCTATTTGTGTTAGGAATGTAGGGACTCACCCACATCCTTGATAAGGTAGTCAATGATAAAAATATCACCCCTCTCAGAGCTAGTAGTCTAGAAGTATATCATATACTATTTGCTGATGACTTACTGATATTCTCAAGTGGTGCTGAAAATGACATCAAGGGGATATAGGAGAGTTTAGATTCATTATCTAATATCTCTGGCCTAAACCTCAACCCAACTAAGAGCCAAAGTTTTTCTAGAAAAGCTTCCCTAACCTGTATCACTTCTTCCATGAAGGTTGAAAGATCAAGATTGCCTATCAGGTACCTCAGACTCTCACTCTTCACATGGAGGCTAACTAAAAGCTTGTACAACCCACTCATCGATAAAATCAAAACAAAGATGGATTCATGGAAAACTAGATTGTTAACTATGGCTGGTAGAGTAGAATTGATTGTGTCTACTCTCTCTTCATACCACTTATTCTGGATGGGTGTTTTCCCCTTGCCAAAAGCCACTATGGAGGAAATTGAATGTTTGTGCAGGACTTTTCTCTGGGATGACAATGAGAATTCCAAGCATTTCCATACAGTCTGCTGGCCTGAGGTGTGCAGACCTAAATGTGATGGAGGCCTTGGCATATGTAGGGTAGAAGACTGGGCAAAGGCAGGGATGATGAAAATCCTGTGGAATATAGAAAACAATAAAAACTCTCTGTAGCTGAGATGGGTACATGTGAAATACATAAAACAAGGAACCATTTGGACCTGCCATGCCCGACAATACCATAGTTGGATGTGGAGATCCATTTTGAAGAAAAGAGATGACCTCATGCCCCGAGTCAGAGTCAAAGTGGGCAATGGAATGAAGATCTCCCTATGGTCTGACCCTTGGGTTGAAGGGAGGTTCCTTAAAGATTATCTTGGGCAGAGTTTAGCCATGAGAAATGGCTTAACAATAGATAAGAAACTTAACTCAATCATCCAGGATGGAGTGTGGAATACCCCAAATATCAGGGGTGCCATAGGAATCACTAATATATGTGCAAAGATCATGATTACTGGGGGAGATGACCACTTCTACTTTAAAAGAGTGCATCCCTTCTCTCTTAAAGCTACTTGGGAGGCCTACAGAAGGCCAGATCAGGAACTGCCTTGGGCAAGATGGATATGGACGGCTAAAGCTCCATTGAGATTCAAACTCCACTGCTGGAAGGCTCTATAAGAAAAGTTTGTCACTTAAATATACCTCAAGAGTAGAGGCTACACCCTAGCATCTAGATGCTATTTGTGCTTAAAAGGGGATGTAGTGTCAAACACTTAATATGGACTTGCAAGTTCACACGAGAGGTGTGGGAGAGAATGAGGCATGGTCTTCCTATCATCCCGAGATGCAACAATGATATTATGTGATGAATGTGCATTCATCAGGGTTTAGTCATCTCGTTTGGCCCAGTTTTGCTTGCATTCTTGCGTTTATTGACCATATCTTCTAGCATTTGACTTGATTTGGTTGAATCAGATTTATCCCTATTTTTATTGAATTCTTTCACCTTTTTGCATATCATTTTGGGCATATGGACCTTGTCTTCTCAGACCAATACTCCATTTTGGGGCCTTGGCTAGCCTGGTCAGTAGTAGTGGCTTCCCCTTCCATGCCTACTACCTCTTCTTGCCCTAACCGACAACTGCCCACGTTCTCTCTTCTGCTACTCCTAACACCGTGGACACGTCAGCCATTACTCCACTCATCCAGCTGTCACAGCCATTACTCCCACTCTCATGATCGCGACTGCCTTATTCTCTTCTTCCATTGATTGTGACCGCAATTCCAATTAACTGTGACCTGATCTCCTTACATGATTGCGGTTCTACTCTCTTCGACCTGCGATCACCTCCAGCCCTAACTGCACCCGCGGTTCTATCCTCTGCCCACACCCACGGTCTCACCTCCTCTTCACCTATGCCTGAAGCTTCCCCTCCATAACCATGACCTCAGTCACCTCGCATCTTCATCTGCCTTAGATCACCCTCATCGCCAGCACCACGACCAAGTCTTGCAGTACCACGATCACGGTGTCTGTCAATCGTGACCTGCAAGACACCGCAGTTCATATCATCTATCTAATAGACCGCGACCTCCCTCTCTTCAAGAGCAAAGAACCACGACCAGCAGGGCAGATGATCATGACCTGCTACGACCCTAACACCATGGTCCCTCTCTTCACCAACATCTCGATCGTGATCTATAGCAGAGACAACCGCGACCTAAAGGCAACAGGCCCAAGTACCCAGTTGTGCTTGTAAATAGGCCCATACCCCCTACCATTCGAGTATCATCTCCAGACAATATTAGGCTGCAGGTCTATCCTTAGCCTAAGGAGATGATCTCCACAGCTAAGAGTCTGCCCCCGTGGTGGTCTTGTGCCCCGTTCACCCATATCAGAAGTGGAAACTCAGATCTATAAGCCACTCCATCCAGATCTAGATCTATTGCATCTACACCGTGCCTACACTGCCATCACATCCATGAGCTGCTCCTCCTGTTGCGAGCGAGGACTACGAGAAGAAAGAGAAGGTGGAGAGAGAAGATCTGACACGTATGTTGTAGTGCTCTTCCCTCCTCGTCCATATCTACCCTGACATTGTGTAGAAGATCATTTCTCTACCAAGCTATGATCATCTTCTTCACCATGCTCATGGTAGAATCTTCTCTCTCGTGTTTTTCTTATTTCTCGCAACATGAGCAAGTAGTTTCCTTTTGCTATGGTGTGGGGACTAATCCCACTGCCCAAGCTTACATGTTCATTTACTAAACATTCCATGGCATGTATATAACTTTCATTTCATTGTTAATCGTTGATGTGTGCTTGCGGATTGATCACCTGCTTGCATTTATCTTGTGCGTTTCCTATGTTGTGAGAACTTCAATATGTAGGATTTGAATGTTGATTAACGTGGTTGACTCCCTGATGAGAAATTAGATGGGATTCCCTGAAGTATTAAGTGTGTGATCCGTGAGGTGACGAGACATCTAGCCCACAGTGACGCTTCTGTGTGTCTGACGCCCGCATGGGGGGCCCGCAACTTCAATTGGATATATGTATCTTTGCAGCAGTAAGTATGTGATTCGGATGGTGATGAGACATCTGATACCTAAGGTGATGCTTATGCAAACCTGGCACCTGTATGGGGGGTTTTGCAGTAGCTCTATTTGGATAGTTATATCTTACCTAGATGTTTGTGATTGGATGTGTTTGCATGTGTAGTGGCGGTGAAACCCAGGACCACCCCAGCGATCCCCATCATTAATCTTTAATCAACCTTTAATCTTGCCCTTTACTTTCCTAGCATTTAGTTTAATTAAACTCAAATCAACCTTTGATTCTAAATATTAGTCTTGATCCAGCTAGATTCAACTAGTTAAAGATTCTTAAAAATGTTGTCCCTTGAGATTCGATCCTCAACTATACTGTGATAAGACTCATCCGCTTGTGGGTGGTATTATTGCACAAGGTTTTGGTTAAAAACTCAGGGATTTTAGCCTTGGGTGAGTTTGTTAGTGTGATAATATTCCACATCATTATGTCACTGAATGGAGATAGAGAAAAGCTTATGATCATGGTAGTGATCTATCACACCTGGTCCATCTAGAACCAGGTCATTTTTAAAAATAATAAACCCATTACAAGCATAGTATGGAATAGAATTATGAATGATGTCAAAAATCTGTATAGATAGATTTATTTCATCTGAGATGCTTTCATCTCCCTCTACTTGTACATATGTTATTTTTTCTGGAATATAGAGGTGGCACTCTTACTAATAAAAAAAATATTGAAGATATGGTAGAAAACCATTACCAATGGAGCTCAAATACAAGCTACCAGTCATCTTATTCAGCTACTACATCCGAGATACAAGTGGGGAGTCACATGGTTGATTCTATAGACATAATTGCAGCAAAGCTAGACACTTTATCACAAAGGTTTGAGAAGCTAAACACACAACCATTTCAAGCAGCCAATATTATTTGTGATGCATGTGGGTTTCTTAGACACTCATCTTATACATGTTATGCTTCTTCTATTTATTCTCCAATGGGCTACACTCCATCGGGCTTCTATATCAATGTGAACATGAATTTCATTCAGACACAACAACCACAAGTAACTTCTAGATTAGAGTCCATGCTTGTAACATTTATTTCAACTCAAATTTAGCAAAATGAGGAGTTCTATCAACAAAGATAATCAATGAAGGGTGCCATTTACCAACTCTCTTCTAAGGTGGACGATATTGCCACTCATGCACACATCTTAGAAAACAAATTTCCCAGCAAGCTCTTTCTAACAAAGAAGCATTTCTACCTTTCCTGTCTAGTCCATCGGAGATGAATCCTACATATTTCAGGTTGGTGGCATTGAAGAATGGTGTTTCCATAGAAGTATATCCTTCAAGGTATGATGATGTTAATACCTATGAGGATTATGAAGCTACAAATCAAGGGGACAAAAGCTACAATACATAATCTACTTTTAGATTCTTTAAGCAAGCCACATTTCCTTCCTCCTCACACTCTAGATGACACATTGCTTTATAATAAGAACACTCTTCCCAACTCATATTTTGATGATGCTTCAAAGGAGAATGAAAAGACAAATAGTATTGGCATACAAAAGAATATTCTTGTTGCAGTTCATAGGTGCTTTCGGTTGCCCCAAATCAGGGACACATTTGCAAGGAGGCATCAATCTTTAGCACAACAATTTCCAACTGCAAATCAGAGCATCGGTCCTCCATGGACTTTGATGTTTCCACCATGATGAGGTACCCGGTTGCAACCTTTTTAGTTTGATTTCTACAGTGAGGAAACTACAGATTTCAAGCTTATGGGGGAGCAACCAGATGGTAACTTAATTCTTTTAGCTTTTCCCTTTCATGTTATTTGCTTCTTGTCATTTGCTTTTGTTTTGTGTTCCCATTTTAGTCTTTTATTTTTAATAAATTGCATGAAATTGAGTTGATAGTTTTCTCATGTTCAATACCTTATGCTTGAGCCCTCTCTTTATACACAAAGATAATGGCTTGTTGGCAATAGTTGGGCGTATATCACATCACTTGAAATTTTTCAATAATCATGGCTATTCATCTGGCATTTAAATATATGATTGAACATGAATTGCAATTCTTTCTCTCTTGTCCTAACACATGTAAAAGTTTGAAAATTGTGAGTTTATGAACTATAGAGTTGTGATTAACATCTTGATGATATTTCCAACATTGTAATGAATATTCCACTTCTCTTCTTGAGAAAATTCTTATAAATGATTGAGTTTCCAACTTATCTATCCTAAATCTGCTTGGCAATATCTGCAAAAGGGGAAGGGTAGAAAAAGGACAACGAGGCATCCAATGAGGTACCCAAATCAAGTGAAAATGGGAGGAATGTTTTTGAAAATCCAATGAAACCCAAAAAGATGGCTAAGTCACCCACACATTCTCCAACTCAAAAGGTTAGAAATGTGTTTTAAAGAGGGACACTAATCCCCAACCGGTACTCCACGTGAGCGTAAGCCTATACTTAGCATTCGAGTACCGTGCACATGAATCCTAATAGAGTTTTTGATTTGAATGGTAAAGACAATGTAGATGGATGGAGACGTTAAGGGATTTTCATTTCATTTCATCTTTATTATCAGTTGGGTTTGTGGCATATCATTTCTTTATTGGCTTTATCATCCTTTTGCTAATGATTGCTCTATAGTTGATTCACTCAAGATTATCAGAATATCTATTTGAAACTAAATTTCATCTAGAGAGTTAGAATTGAATTCATAATCAATTACATATTTGAAAGATGAAAATGCCTTTTTCTAGATCCATAA
Organism: Alisma plantago-aquatica; assembly: GCA_963693085.1. Classification (NCBI taxonomy): domain Eukaryota; kingdom Viridiplantae; phylum Streptophyta; class Magnoliopsida; order Alismatales; family Alismataceae; genus Alisma; species Alisma plantago-aquatica. Next base: position 1,928,929,570 of record OY856409.1, on the reverse strand, counting down.
AATCATTTTTCATGTAGATATGATAGTGTGCCCACCTATTACTCTACAACCATGTATCTATTTCTTTTTGCTTGAGGACAAGCAATGGTTCAAGGTTAGGGGAGTTTGATGTGCACATATCATATCATCTTTTGGATCATGTTTGGTTGCATATCCATATTGTTTTGACTCAATTATCACTCTCATCCATTCTAGATTCTATATTTTTAGCTATTCATACTTGTCTCATGGTTTGGATTATAGGTACTACATTTTTCAATGAAATGATGAGTACTATATCATATTATAACTTATTGGATCATCCTCAAGTATCTACATATTTTGGGGTTCGAAACTACGCAAATACCACTTTTTACGGCATGTAAAATGGACCTACACGCCGTACGTTATGAGCAGAATACACAGCAGTCCAGAATAGCCATTAGCACGTCGTGTCTTAATTAAGACACCTCGTGTCTTAAGAAGACATGACGTGTCTTATTAAAGAAACTCCATGTCATATTCTAGAAATTGAATGTAGAACTCTGGATTTGCAGCAAAACACCATGTTTTATTAAAGACATGTCGTGTCTTATTAAAGACACATCGTGTCATAATAAAGACACACCATGTAACCTCCCAGAACTCGATCTAAACATCAGTTATTGCATAAGACACGTCGTGTCTTATAAAAGACACATCGTGTGACCTGCAGATTTCACTCAAACACGAATTTAACTAGTCTCACACTTATATATATGACCTCAAGCAGTCTTGGGACAGTTACCACAGATTAGGATGGACCTTTTGGAGGGCAACTCGACTGGAGGGAGTCCAGGAGAAGTTTGAGGAGACCAAGGGAGATAGGAGGTGGTTACTCGAGAGAGAACCCTCTTCTTCTTCCTTCTTCTTCCTCTTCTATCCGCTTGGGAGTGAAGAATTCTGGAGAAAGTGCAGCAAGCAAGAATGGAGCTTGACCTCTAGTCAGAGTTCTTCTATGTTCTACTTCTTCTCACAGACATACTAGTTATTTCTACTATTTTACTATGTCCTTTGATGTTTTCTGCTGCTTGTACCTTCTTTCTCTAGTCATGGAAGAGTAGAATCCAAATCTTGGACATGGGAGAGTAACTCCCGTGTCATAGCTTGTATGAACATATGAATTTCGTACTATTCTTGCATGTTCCAAGAGTTGTTTCAGATCTGAAATGCTTATTTGTGTGATTGGCCATCATACTTGCATATTTTATGCTTTCTTTCATATTCTAAAAATATGTGTTTGAGAGTATGGAGTTACTCTTTTGGAAACTTGTCCTTGACCACCAGAGTGGCTACGATTAAGTTGAGGAGCAAGGTTTGTGATTTGAAATGAAATACATGCACGAGAGTGATGTATGGAGTTAGAATCGTCATCATTCACCAGGAGGTGAGTGATGAATACAAACCTCTTTTTCAAGTTAATTAACATGTTTAAATTCGAATTTTAATATAAGCTATGATGTGAAAGTGAAATCTTAAGTCTAGGATCCTCCTAAATATGAATCTTAACCTTTCTTAAGTGATAATTTACTATTTTGTTTTAAATTTAAAATTTAGTTGTTCTAATCCCATCATCGTGTATACAACAATCTAGATTATTGAAAATCATAACTCTTGCGTCTGGCTAACCAACACTCCTTATGTTCGACCTTGACTACAACTACTCTCATATACTTGCGGGAAATAACTAGTTGAGTAAAAGATCATTCTTATGATTGAAACTCATTCGTGTAACAAAGCAACACAAGCTTAGTCCTCTCATTATAATTTAGTTCTTTTGTTTATAAAAGGTGGATCTATGGGTAACAAATTTCTATTTCCTTATTCAGATAACTAATATATGGTCATATATATGCATTACATATATATAAATAGATGTACATATTTACACATATATATCAATATATAAATATATGTATAGATATATTTGTGTTTGCATATATAGGAATATATATATATATATGTATGTATATGATATGTGTATGTATATATATATATATATATATATATATATATATATATATATATATATATATATATATATGTATACACATGTGTATATTATCATATATATATAGTTCTCTATTTGTTATCCCATAGTATAAAATATGTTTTCTTTAGGGAATTTTGTCCCAAACAGATGTTCTAAATTCATCTACATTTTCTAATTGTAACACAGATTTTGAATACAATAAAATTGTCTTATATCTAGTAAGATTTATTGCAATAATTTTCACTCTTATTCTTGATATTATTTTCTAATACCTTATTTAGTATATTTCTAAGTCTAGAAAATAATGGATTGATCCATTTGATTCATCATTTGTTATCTACAAAACTCTAAAATGTCTATATCTGAAAGTTTGTCTATTTAGACATTTATTTGAATAATTTCCTTCTCTTGAAAATTGAAACATGTACATTGTTTACGATTTTTAATATTTTTATTGAAACTTCTTTTCTTTTTGTAATATTTTTTTGTTCAAATTTTGATCTTTTCTTCATTTTAAATTTATATGTTTAATTTCAGCTATTTTATCAGGTTGGCTCACATCCAATTTTCATAGGGAGTGTTAATTTTGAATAATAGTGCCCTTGTTTTATGATTTTGTTTGTTTTTCTATTTAGTGTTTCCTCTACACACCATTCTTCTAGTTTCATTCCTAAAAAAATTTACAACATCCAAGAGTGTCTTCTCTCTGTCCTATATATTTTTGATATAATTGCATAGCCTTAAATCTCCTAGGATCTCGAATTTGTGCATAGAATAAGTTCAGTATAATTTTATTTGTTACATTTTCTTCATCCGTCATGTCTTGTAGAAATATTCTTGGAATATACATATGTAATCAGCTATAAGACACATATCATATATTTGTAAGTGATATACTAGAACCATAAATATTAGTTTATGTTTTTTCTTTTCCACATCTTTGTTTGTGTTCCAAGATTCTCCAAGGAATTCTCTACGTAATTCATGTTCATAATTATTTACTACTTGTGCTAAGGTCATGGTTGTTCCTGTGACATCTTCTTTATCATTTTATGTCAATCATCTCCACCAATTTAATATTATCCCTTGCAAGTTAGGTGGAAAAATCTGATGGTTGTATCTATATCCTAACTTTGTATTTTTATGGAGAAATAAGTGTCTTCGCCCATCTTGATATTGCCTCAAAAATATTTTTTTACATAGTTAAGTTTTAAAAGTTTCAATTAGAACTAATATTTTCTGATGAAATGTAGTCTACTGGGGTGTCTAAATGTCTTTCTCTTATCTCTAAAGTCCAGTTCATTCCTTAATATATGTTTCTAGTTGTAGGTCAATATCTTGATCCATATTATTTTGGTGTTATGTGGAGGTATGGACCCCTCCAATCGATCAGTTGAGCTACCATCCGGTTAGTCAACTCCTTCTGTCATCTGGCCTCCTCAGTCCTCCAGCCGATCGGTTCAACTTTTGAGTTGGGAGGTGTTACGACCCTGCCTCCCAGTAACCCCCAATTAAGGGAGACCGAAAGGACAGAGCCATTAACCAATAACCTGGATGAAAGGTTCGACAAATAATCATTAACAATTATTAAATTCTACCAACTATACTGAAATACGGAGAAAAATAAAAACTTTTGCATACCTTTTAAATCTGGGATTTCAAAACTTCTACCCACACAGATACTAATCTATCTAATCCTCCTTTACACTTTAATTCTCATTTAGTACCACATATGCCACTTTACTATTTGTTCTTTTCATAGTACCTAAAATGCCGACAAACAAAACATCGGTCAGCCGAAGCTGGTATGTGGGGGAAACAATAATCATGTAAATATATTAACAATGTAATCATGCAGTTAATCATTTAGCAACCAAGATTACGTTTTAAGCCATACTACTCAATCCTTACCTATCCTTCAACTCTGTGTTGTCCTTGCATACTACCTCTCTTTAGGTAGATACTTACCCCCAGGGTCCTACCTTACAGGTAGCCAATACCTAGGGTAATAGAGTCGCATGGAACTACCTGAAGGTAGCCCAATATCTAACTCAAGGTGACTTGATGGACCTACCCAAATGGTAGCCATGTACTAAGTCATCCAATGACCTGATGGACCTACCCCATAGGTAGCCATGTACTAGGTCAACTATTAAGCCATAGAGGGGACCATGATCTGAGCTAGTAGGCACATATCTTATGTGATAATCATATCCACATTATAGTTTACATGAATTAAATTAATCCAACAGTTAATTCATGTCATCGATGGAAACTTCGGAAAACTAACTCGAGATATTCATAAGCATAACCACATACCTGATTTGATGATTTCACAAGTATTAGGTAATTCCATCCAAGAAAGCAATCCAAGCAAGCAATTCAACAACCACATAATTCCTGAAAAGAATATGTACTCTATTTACTACACACTTTATCAAGAATCTACTTTATTGACTTGGATTCACTTTCTAGGGTTTCTGTATCCATTTTAGGATTTTGTTTTTCAATTAGGGTTTCCCTTCATCTTTTACCATATTAAACCCTGATTTTATGCCATTACTCATAAACCCTAATTATCTCATCTACTCTTCAATATTAAGGTTATCTCAACAACATATAACCCTATTTCCATATTTAAAGGCACATTAATCATCAATTAATTTCATTAAGCTTCTTTTACATTAAAGCTACTATTTTTATCCTTTTAATTCATGACAAGATCATTATGCACATCTATCATTAATTCAAAGTTCATTAGGGTCTAATTAACATATGAACTCATTTTGCCATCAATTCTACCTTTTATTCATGAAAAGACCCTAATTACTACATTTAGGGAATTTATCTAGAATTAAGGATTTTCATATACAAATAACTTAGAACCATCTTTTAACAATCATATTTTCACATTTTTCAAATTAAATATGATCTTATCTTCTTTTACCCTAAATTAGGGTTTTCATGTACATTATCTTTCATTTATAGACATAAACCCTAAATTAACCATCTTTGTACTCAAAATGGATCAAAACTCCATGTTATCAATTAGTAGGTTGATAATCCTCAATTTAGCCTATTAAATTACAAAGAATCATCCTTTATGCACAATTAGGGTTTCTAATTAACTTGTAATGCATCATTCTAACAAATCAAGGCACTTTTGCAAAACGAACTAGAACTAAGTTCTTAAATCATTTCTATTAGTTTCCTCATATTTTTCTACACAACTTTCATGTATAAAGTTTCTTCATACGAGATTCCTGGCGATCTCTATTAATTTTGCAAAGAAAAGCTATATTCTTGATTATTTGGGCAGAGAGGGGAATTACAAATTTTATCGACTGTTGGATCGGTGCATCGCTATTCCTCCTATGGATCTGACGCTTCACGTCAGTTGATTCCACTGACTGAGTTGCGCACCCTGCTCCCTCTTCTGGCCCGTTGGATCCTACTTGAGTCCACGATGGACTCCGATCTGACGATCTGTGTCGTTGCGCCCTAACTTAGTCGGTCGCTCCTTAACACCGTCAGATCCTCATAGAGGATCACCATGATCCTCGATCAGATGACGGTTGTTCGTCATCTTCTTCTTTTATTTGTTGCTCGAGCCGCGGCAGTACGAGGCGGATCCCTCACCGGAGCTGGTTCAATTGGTCAAGAGAGAGGGTGCAGGGGCTTCTGGAGTGGCCGCTCAAGATCGTGAGGATGTGAAGACTCTAGCGATGGCCTTTATATAGGGCTAGGGGGGCTCTTTTAGGGTTTCTGATCCCATCGCTAAGCTAACCTTCAGCCCAATTGGGCATTTCATGAAGACTTGACGAAAGGCCGTCAACCCAGAGTCGAGAATATTCACCTTACTCTCCTGAACACAATGGGACACCTCCCATGAGTGCACATGCACCGGATCACGAGAAAAGTGATGGGGAAAACCCCCCTGTAATCGAGCTACAGTCCCAGTTCTACTCGAACTTGGTGGTAGGCAGTGCTGGTTGGATCAAGATCTAAAGGCCAGCAATGCTCACGTTCAGACAAAAAAACGGAAAATGATTTCCTAAATTCCAAGAAAATTCCTATTTTGAGGATAACTTGAAAAAGCAATAACTCCCAATATGTAACTCCTTTTTAATTCAAATTTTAAGGGAATCTCTTTTATGCCTTTATCTTCCATCCTGTAAAACATGGGATCATTATCTCTAGGAAACGGTCCCTTTTCTTTAGTTGCAAGAAAACACCCCTTTATTCATATTTTCCTCATATTCTTTATTTCCCTTGCTGTTATATAATTATCCTAAGTTCCTTGAACCCCAAGGAACCTTTATAACTCGAAATTCTATTTTTGGGAAAATATATTTTAGCCTTTTAATCATCCTTTATTCATTTTCTTATATATCCCATTATCCCATTGAATTCCTTTTTCATTTCTTTTATTTTTCTTTCAATTGAGCTTAATGGCCAATAAGGCCCATTAAGAAAGCATGCAAGGCTATTATACACGAAATTCAATCAAATCAAACCATCCAAATCAACCATGGATTTCATTTATCTTTTTTTAAAAAGAGATTTACAAATCTCATTACATGCTTTCGAAAAAAATGAGGTTATACCATCCTCCCCTCCTTGTAGGAATTTTGCCCTCAAAATTCAACAATCAAATAAACAATTCAGGATAAGACTTTTCCATGTCCATAATTGGGCCCTATGTGGCTTTACCTTACTCATGGCGCTTCCAAAGAACCTTTATCATCACATATTCTTTTATCTAAGTTCTCTCATCCTGGCGTCTATAAACTACACAGGTGGACTCGGGCCATTTCAGCCTCCCTTGGGGCTCACTAGGTTCATTGTTCGCACATGGTCTGGGTACCTCACATAGAGCTCTAAATTGGACACATGGAACTCATCACAAATTACTTTATCCTGAGGGGTAAGATCAAACTTAACCTTTTCCACCAAACCATATCAAAAGAACCCATGCATCGGGGACTCAGCTCTCTTAGCTATAACTTAGAGGGGTCATATTTTCATGTCACATATTCTCCCACAGTGAACTGCATGTCAGTCTACTTTGCATCTGCTCACGACTCTTATCGTCTCTAGGCTCCTTTCAGCCATTGCATGATCAAAGCGACTTCATCTACCCACACTGTGGTCCTTTTCTAACCATCACGTGGTCCTTTCACCAATATCACCTTACTGAAGTGGTGACTGACACAACCTCCCTTATAGCTTCTTTAAATCCCAATACTGGCTATGGTGGTCATCATTACATCTTTCATAGGAAAAGAGTTGTCTCCAGCCATCTCCCTGAACGAACAGACCCTTTAGTCTGGATCATACTAACCATTAGTTAGGGGTGATAAACTGTACTAACATCGAGTTCTTCATGTACCTACTTCCACCTTATGGAAGTGAACCTTTAGGTGTAACTGAACCATCTCTCTCATGGGTAGTTCAACCAAATATGTCCCTTGACAGAACTCTCTTTCTTTCTTACATCATCTAGGTAAAGCGATCTACCATAACCCACATTTCATCTTGACCTTCCTTGGTCTAGAGGAGACTTATCACAACATCCATAGTGATGAACTCTCATTCCCTCTCAGGAACTCTTTATCCTCTATATCAATGCACTGGATTACCGATGTTCATCCTTCACCTTTTGTCATGCATGGCAACATTTCACATGCAGCCTTATCTCCAGCATCCATAGTACTACTACCACTCATTATCTCAGTAATACCATGGTGTATGGTGATCTTAATATCGCGATTTCCAAAATGTCATGATTCCTCAAGATCGATTCCTTAGAAACCCTAAACCACTCTAGTGGGGGTTTCATCACCCTCCTTTCCACAAAAGTGCATTTGAGGTTCTACAACCATCCTTTCATTACATCAAGGCCTAGGCAGCCTAACCAAACAACCATTATCTTTTCAACATGTCTTGTTACATCTGAGTGTTATCCAAACACACCTCCTTTCCAAACTTAGGGTTAACCTAACAACCTCTTCTAGCCAAACTAGGTAGTTATATCTCAACCAGAGCATCCATTACCACTTCACATTCTTAGGTATTAGGTAACATTGAAGGTATACACTTCCATGTATTTCACTTATCATATCAAACTCGAACTCTAAGTCTATCTTCATTAAGAACACTCCCTGATTTCATCATCATGGTGATCAGTCTCAACCTGGTATAACTTGTGAGTTCTACATAGCTCATGATAAAAACGCCCTTATAAGATGACTACCTTATTTTCTTTAATGTTTGCAAACCATCCATGTATCATTCACTTTACCAGGGCATGTTATCTTCTCTGTCCCCATATCTTGGGGCAACATTCCAAACCACATCATCTTTTATCCTTGGTGTATGGCATGCGTACTGTCCTATCTCTCACTCCCATAATAAGAGAAAATAAGCATTTGGCTGCAGTCCAAATACAGAGTTCTTCCTGTTCCAAGAGTAGAGATGGTATATCCCACCTTGCCAGTACACCTTCAAATCTAGGTTGAAACGTGCAACTTATGTCTCTACATCACAATCATCTCGATATCAAAGTTACTTCCATGGAAAACTGGTCTCGAACCTATCTGGTCCAAACACAATCCTTAGTCATCACCTCTAGGTCTATAGGGTGTCGGCACTTTTGGGGTCATCCTTCTTCCCTCATGCATCAAAGAGTGCCCTACTCATCTGCCCTTTGGGTCCCATGAGTTCATGAAGGTGATCAATCTCCTAACCCATGGCCCTCAGACAATGATAGTTGTTATCTCCCGACCCTATGGTCATGTGCAACTAGGGAATTAGGCAACTCCTACATCCATCGGTCTTATCCCTACCTGACCCTAGGATAGACTTAGGATTCTCTATTTATAGTACATGTCCAACTTAGAACCTTGCCCAAGCCTTTACCATCTCTCTTTGTATACATGGGCTATCGTCCATCCTTTCACAGGGGTCATGGAAACCTGTCTACGTTGGTCATGCACCTTATTGGTTACCTCCATGGTAACACATCCACATGCACTTAGAGATGGATATCTATGGGTCTACAAGTTCATTCTCATACCATGTACATTTCACTTTATCTTCTCAAAATCCTATGAGACTTCTTTAGGTTACCTTAAATTGACAAAACTGATATACACCCTACCAAAGGGGTCCCTCTCCCAGGATGGGAGGAAAACTATCTCTTGACAACAAGATCACAAACACCCTTAGGTCTAGGATTTACATCCATATGAGCATGCTTAACCCAAAAGCTACTAAGGCACAAGCAGACCACCTACAATACCATGCTAGGTCATACTTGTTCTCTTTCTTCGACACTGGATCATGATCATGCCTTCCCATGTCATCAACTCATCTATGAGGGGTTCATCAATCATACCTTTAAACTTAAGGGTTTTCTTTTCCTCTCAACATAAGAAGTACCATGCTCGCATCTATATAAACTCAACTTTCACCATAAACATTAGGTACCCCACTTCCCCTCTTAGGCATAGGAACCCTAGGTTCACTTGTAGGTGTCCAACTGCATGCTCTATCTCTTAACCATGAACCAAGCATGTAAAAGGCATGACATGCACTTCTTGTCATCCTTCAACTCGAGCAACACTTAGAGTTGGGTCCTTCTTAAGGACAACCAACAAGGTACAAGGCCTCACATCCTGCTACTAAACCTCTCCAACTCTAAGAAACTCTTCTCCCTATCTCAGGAGGTAAACACCTATACCATAGTCAAAGAGGTACCAGCAGACTCATCCTCTCTATTGGTTTTGGTTCCTCTCATGGCATCCAAGACATCGTCAGCCTCCAAGGGTCAAGCATACGACAACCGCTATCATCCACCTAGGTCGCATCATCCTCAACTCCCATTGTTCCACAAATTTTCGGGGTTTTAGGCTTCCAACCTTCTTGCCTGGGGTTTGCTCTATCTATAGATCTAATCCTACAACCAACCTCTCTATAAGAGGCCCTTCCTTCATGAAAAATCAACCCCATAAGCATCTCCCTACCTAAGTGAAGACTATGCTCAAACTTATGTTTACTCAAGATTATCCATAACCCCTTATGCTTATCTCATAAGCCATCCATTATGATTTCTTTTCCTGGGTTTCATCCTACTATCAACACTACTGACGTACTTTGGGTGCAAGCTATACCCTACTTGCATAAGCCCATAGGGTTCTATAGGTCCTTCTCTAATTTCGTCCATAAAGGAGCTATCCCTCACTTAAACATGCACGACCCTTCCCAGGGTTGGGTTGCCAAAGGTGCTAGGTCATCCACCTCTCATGGTTCATATGGCATCCTAGGCATGTTTATCATGACATCTAACTCATCATTTCATCTCTCTCTCTAACCTTCACTTAGGGTTAGGGTTAACCTCATCCTCAAAGGATTTGCTAGGTCACTAATTTTAATGGAGGTCTCTACCTCTAAGACTAACTCTCTCTACTCATCCTCCTACTAAGGAGGTCTATCCTCAGGTCTCTCCTAAGGGAAATGACAACTCGTGTCATATGACCTAAGCATGTATCTATTCCTTTATGCTTACTCTATTAAGCTTATGTCCATGACATCTTATTTACATGATTTTTATTAATTTGGTGGAGGATTCCTTAATCCTTATCAACCTTGCCCATACCTCAAGAGGGTGAGGAGAAGAGAGGAAACCCTAAACCTTAAGGTCCTTAATATAATTTGAGTGGAGAAGGGATGAACAAGATGAGAGAGTCCTAAAGGTATCTTGTTTTGAATCATACCCTAAGACATTGGCCAGGCAGTCACATGGATGTGGGAGTCCTCGTATTCCGACTAGCGGTGCGGAGGAAAATATTGCCAACCCCCGGTCGTGATCCTTTTCTAGACACCTCCGTCTTTCGGATAATCCTCTAATAACTCCCTTGGGTTCTACAAAATTTGTAAAATTTAATAATTATTAAAGATTAAATGAGGAACCTAGGCTCTGATACCAATTGTTATGACCCCGCCTCCTGGTAACCCCCAATTAAGGGAGACTGAAATGATAGAGTCGTTAACCAATAACCCGGATCAAAGGTTCGACAAATAATCATTAAAAATTATTAAATTCTACCAACTATATTGAAATATGGAGAAAAATAAAAACTTTTGCATACCTTTTAAATCTAGGATTTCAAAACTTCTACCCACACAGATACTAATCTATCTAATCCTCCTTTGCACTTTAATTCTCATTTAGTACCACATATGCCACTTTACTATTTGTTCTTTTCATTGTACCTAAAATGCCGAAAAACAAAATGTCGGTCAACAGAAGCTGGTATGTGGGGGAAACAATAATCATGTAAATATATTAACAATGTAATCATGCAGTTAATCATTTAGCAACCAAGATTACATTTTAAGCCATACTACTCAATCCTTACCTATCCCTCAACTCTGTGTTGTCCTTGCATACTACCTCTCTTTAGGTAGATACTTACCCCCATGGTCCTACCTTATAGGTAGCCAATACCTAGGGTAATAGAGTCACATGGCACTACCCGAAGGTAGCCCAATATCTAACTCAAGGTGACTTGATGGACCTACCCATTGGTAGCCATGTACTAAGTCATCCAATGACCTGATGGACCTACCCCATAGGTAGCCATATACTAGGCCAACTATTAAGCCACAGAGGGGACCAGGATCTGAGCTAGTAGGCACATATCTTATGTGATAGTAATATCCACATTATGGTTTGCATGAATTAAATTCATCCAACAGTTAATTCATGTCATCGATGGAAACTTCAGAAAACCTCAGAAAACTAACTCGAGATATTCATAAGCGTAACCACCTAACTGATTTGATGATTTCACAAGTATTAGGTAATTCCATCCAAGAAAGCAATCCAAGGAAGCAATTCAACAACCACATAATTCCTGAAAAGAATATGTACACTATTTATTACACACTTTATCAAGAATCTACTTTATTGACTTGGATTCACTTTCTAGGGATTCTGTATCCATTTTAGGGTTTCATTTTTCAATTAGGGTTTCCCTTCATCATTTACCATATTAAACACTGATTTTATGCCATTACTCATAAACCCTAATTATCTCATCTACTCTTCAATATTAAGGTTATCTCAACAACATATAACCCTATTTCCATATTTAAAGGCACATTAATCATCAATTAATTTCATTAAGCTTCTTTTACATTAAAGCTACTATTTTTATCCTTTTAATTCATGACAAGATCATTATGCACATCTATCATTAATTCAAAGTTCATTAGGGTCTAATTAACATATGAACTCATTTTGCCATCAATTCTACCTTTTATTCATGAAAAGACCCTAATTACTACATTTAGGGTATTTATCCATAATTAAGGATTTTCATATACAAATAACTTAGAACCATCATTTAACAATCATATTTTCACATTTTCAAATTAAATATGATCTTATCTTCTTTTACCCTAAATTAGGGTTTTCATGTACATTATCTTTCATTTATAGACATAAACCCTAAATTAACCGTCTTTGTACTCAAAATGGATGAAAACTCCATGTTATCATTTAACAGGTTGATAATCCTCAATTTAGCCTATTAAATTACAAAGAATCAACCTTTATGCACAATTATGGTTTCTAATTAACTTGTAATGCATTATTCTAACAAATCAAGGCACTTTTACAAAATGAACTAGAACCAGATTCTTAAATCATTTTTATCAGTTTCGTCATATTTTTCTACACAACTTTCATGATAAAGTTTCTTCATACGAGATTCCTAGCGATCTCTTTTAATTTTGCAAAGAAAAGCTATATTCTTGATTATTTGGGCAGAGAGGGGAATTACCAAATTTTATCGACCGTTGGATCGGTGCGCTGCTATTCCTCCTCTGGATATGACGCTCCATGTCAGTTGATTCCACTGATTGAGTTGCGCGCCCCGCTTCCTCTTCCAGCCCGTTGGATCCTACTTGAGTCCACGATGGACTCTGATCTGACGATCTGTGTCGTTGTGCCCTAACTTAGTCGGCTGCTCCTTAGCACCGTCAGATCCTCACAGAGGATCACCGTGATCCTCGATCGGATGATGGCTGTTCGTCATCATCTTCTTTTCTTGGTTGCTCGAGCCACGGCAACGCGAGGTGGATTCCTCACCGAAGCTGGTTCAATTGGTCAAGAGAGAGGGTGCAAGGGCTTCTAGAGTGGCCGCTCAAGATCGTTAGGATGTGAGGACTCTAGCGATGGCCTTTATATAGGGCTAGGGGGGCTCTTTTAGGGTTTCTGATCCCGCCGCTAAGCCAACCTTCAGCCAAATTGGGCGTTTCAGGAAGACTCGACGAAAGGTCATCAACCCAGGGTCGAGAATCTTCGCCTCACTCTCCCGAACACAATGGGACACCTCCCATGGGTGCACATGCTCCGGATCACAAGAAAAGTGATGGGGAAAATCCCCCTGTATTCGAGCTACAGTCCCAGTTCTACTGGAACTCAGTGGTAGGCAGCGCCGATTGGATCAAGATCCAAAGGCCAGCAATGCTCGCGTTTAGACAAAATAAAGGAAAATGATTTCCTAAATTCCAAGAAAATTCCTATTTTGAGGATAACTTGAAAAAGCAATAACTCCCAATTTGTAACTCCTTTTTAATTCAAATTTTAAGGGAATCTCTTTTATCTTCCATCCTGTAAAACTTGGGATCATTATCTCTAGGAAACGGTCCCTTTTCTTTAGTTGCAAGAAAACACCCCTTTATTCATATTTTCCTCATATTCTTTATTTCCCTTGCTATTATATAATTATCCCGAGTTCCTTGAACCGCAAGGAACCTTTATAACTCAAAATTCTATTTTTGGGAAAATATCTTTTAGCCTTTTAATCATCCTTTATTCATTTTCTTATATATCCCATTATCCCATTGAATTCCTTTTTCATTTCTTTTCTTTTTCTTTCAATTGGGCTTAATGGCCAATAAGGCCCATTAAGAAAGCATGCAAGGCTATTATACACGAAATTCAATCAAATCAAACCATCCAAATCAACCATGGATTTCATTTATCTTTTTTTAAAAAGAGATTTACAAATCTCATTACATGCTTTAGAAAAAAATGAGGTTATAACAGGAGGTTCGTCAGGTGCTTCTTTATCGTAAAAGGAAATAAAAACTATCTTAATCCTACTTAATATATTACATTATAATAGAGAAACCTAGAGTTACATTCCAGGGAGCATAGTCATGAAAGAATTAATACTTTTACTTATAGAAAGGAGAGAGATGTTTGATATATAATCTGAGATATAAAACAAGATTAACAACCGTCCAACCAAGCACAAAGTCCATAGGTATAGGCCATAACCATGGAAATTTTAAGACGACATGTATATATTGCATATGTATCTCATATATATATATATATATATATATATATATATATATATATATATATATATATATATATATATATATATATAGACACACTTGAGTGTACAGATTGCACGCTACACTCATTTTGTTTGCATATCAAGACTATTTTTTTTAAATGTAAGCCATTGATCTTCATTATCATACTATAATTAGGCTAGATATGAATTTTGAGCCATTTGGATGAGTGTAAGTCACTCATCTGAGGGCAACAAAATCAACACACAAAACTAATTTGAAATGCATAATTTTGTGGTCTTCATAACATGACCTATAAATGACCAAATGGGCTCAAATTTTTTATATGATCTATTCACAACTTGTTTAAGAAGACCAATGGATTAGATTTTTAAAAAAGATATTGCATCATGGAAAACTACTTGAGTGTATTCTACTCCAGATACACTCAAGTGTATTCTAACCTGACTCTCTCTCTCTCTTTCTATATATATATATATGTATATATATGTATATATATATATATATATGGATGATATGTAGTATTTAATTGGATATCTATATTAATCACTTCAACGTTCACACTAAATGAAAGATAAATGATAAAACAAAATCCTATCATATCGATTTAAATATCAAAATATAGTAAATTGACGTGGCTCTGGTACCACTATAGGGAAATATGGTATCACTTATGGTAGAAAAAAGGAAAATTTAACTACCATATTCCCCTTACATAGTAGATCACATCAATACATATGAACCGAGAATGAGGATTACAAAGCATATATCTAGTCCTGGAGCAAGTGTAGCGACTATCCATTGTTGCAACATACTTCTTTCTCAAGTTCAACTTGGAAGGTTGTCGGCAACAACCTCCTAGTTGATCACCATAGATGGCAGTGGACTACATCCTCCTAGCGGGTCGAGAAGGCCTCTTTACCACTTTAGTAGTCTATACGGATCACCAGAAACTCTTTTCATTCTTTTAGAATAGACAGGAAGGAGTTGTCTCTTCTATTCAATGTGCTAGTTTTGACTTGCTCTCCCTTATTGTCACTCCCTTTGATGGGTAGGACTTGCTCCACATTACCTCATCTATAAGAAGACAAAAATCATCAGAGCTTATTGTTATGTTTCTAGAAAGCCTCGACTACCCCTCTATTTATAGTAGGATCAAGGTCAAGATTTCTAGTTTAAGAGAGAGTCAAAGAGACATAATCTCATGAATTTTTCTAAACCTACACACCATGAATCGGACGGTTCACACATGAGACGATCAGTTCAACCCTTGAAAAGATTATTTCACAATCTTTCCTATTCGCATTTGTATTGGCTGTTAATATTCGATTAATGCATGACATGATGTCAGCATCAATCCTTGATTCAATCTCATTGATGAACCGAACGATTAATTCACAACTTAAACTGGTCAGTTCAGACATCTAAGCCAATTACTTCAATTGTTGAACTAGTAATTTTAGACTGTTAATTTTCAATCTTGTTGAAATTGAATACCTAACACTTCAATAATCAATTTTGAATCATATTCATGAGTAAACTCCTATTCTAAGTGTATCCTATGTGTGTGACCCTATAGGTCCGAAGTTAGTTTGGTAGTGAATGTCCGTAATCAATTTATGACATCACATGCTATGATTTGTATCTAGCAAGACATCACTTCCAACCAAGTAATTGGAAAGTTGGTGAACAACTTCAACCTACAATATGTGAATAGTGTTATAGAGATCATATAGTTCCTTTGTCTCTGATATCCAGATTGAACTCGAGGCATGGAATCATCATCCTCTTCAACATTGAATCCATGTTCCTTGAACTAAAGCATATTGTCTAAGATATATGTGAACCCAATATCATATATTGACTCACATGCGCATGGATGTGCATTTCTCAATCTCACTTATCGAGTGTCCACGTTATCAAACTCCTTTAGGAGGTACAAATCTCATCTACATCACTCATAGTCATTCCTCATGTGTCATAATGTATATGATTATCACCTTTATGATAACCCTTATTCAAGGTCATAGTGTATGATGTTAAAGTACATCGAACGACATGTATTGAGTGTAGTGATTTTAGGTCTAAGAACCACAATCACCACCGTTACTATGAGAGATTATTATGACTACTAATCATGGTTTCCATGCATCACTCACAAGGTGGGTTTGTCGGATGCACTATTCTGCAATGAGTACTTATGTGTTTTGTTTGATATCACATGTCATGACTAATGATATTCTGCCATCAACCAACACACATTCTAGTCTTATGCGTTATTCTTATCTATCAACTTCCACAATAACAACTGACTAGGGACATAAAAGAATGTATAAACTCTTAACATCCATATGATCTCATTGTTCAGGTCCTCAACCTTGGTGAATTTCTAAAAATTTTGTGTTTGACCTACGTTTTTAAGTTGCTTGTCACCTTAGGTGAGTGTTTCTGACCCTAGTAAACATTTTAATCAATGGAAATCCTAATTACATCTGGATAAAATAATCTAGATCATTGCTAGCATTTGTATGCAATGCGTAATTAATTGACATGACTTAAGGGAAATAAATGCTACTAATTTAGATCTTTTTTCATTAATTAATATTTGTCTACTATCTAATCTATTCATTTAAGTTATATGAATAATCTTGTAGACACATGATTATGTTGCTTTTCACAAATATTGCCTAGAACCAATTATTCAATGATATGCCTGGAAGTTGTGTTGACATGCATAGGATCATCTTTGAATTGTATTAAAATGAATTACACAAGTGTAATATTAAATATTACTGAAATTGAATATGATATATACATACGGATCAGTATGATGTGGTGATCTTTGTTGAATAGGGTTTGTGTTAGGGTATTGAATCAAATAAGTCAATGAATCAATATATACTAAGGACTAACGAATGAAATATGTGGAAATGGAAACTAGGGTTTCCATGTGTGTGAATTCCTAACAAACCCCTTTGCACCATGACGACATTACTGCATGATATTATTCTTATGATGTGGTGAACTAAGATCACTTCTTATACCCTAGAAATCTAGTATTAAGATGTGTATCAGAGGAAAATCACAACACTCATAAAATCCTTTGAATGTGAAAAGATGCTCAGTTGTAGGAGTTATTACTTGTATAGAAGATGATGGGTCTTACTAATATGAGCTAAGCCTAATGCATTTATTTTTGTAGTTTTTATGATATATTGAGTAAACCCTCACGTAAATGTGGGTACTTTTATAAAGTCTACATAACAGTGAATTAGGAAGGATGACCAGAGATTATGGTGTAAAAAGATATAACCTAATCCATTCTCTTAAGATTAAGTGAGTAGTATTATAAGGGAATGAATAACTATTGTTAATTATCACAATGCCATTGGAAGTCAATGACATGGAACACTTATCTACTATAAGAAAGGACACAGACAAGAATCAATGGAATGGTGATGACAAGTTAAGAATGAAACTAAGGAAATGTGTATGATGAAGTATATAGTCTATATATATTGATTACATGTGTGTTGACCCAAATTTAATGAAATATTTGAAATCAGATTATCTAGGATTTTAATGATAGAGAAATTTTGTAAATTAAAGTATTAGTAAACATGAAATGAAAGATGATAAAAATGATGAATATGAATGAAGGAAAAATGATGAAAATTAGCACATATATTCTACTGACGTAACCCTAACCCTAAAATATGAGATATGTGATGTTAATGAATAATGATCTCAAATGAGGGATTAAGGAATGCATATGAGTATAGTTTAATTAAATTAAAATATGAAGGTCAAGTATGTGATTTTATTCATAAGAATTCATGCTAGATTATAGTTGTCTATAAAAACTTGTGTTATAAGAATTGCCTAATATGATGGATTTCAAATGAGATTACACATGTGATGGATTGTAACCTTAATTAAAAATTAGTAAATAGTAAATGAGGAGTATAAAGTATGCTATGCATGTTTATTCTTGAGATTTATTCATATCTATAAAATGGTATATATATATATATATATATATTTGTTGTATGATGAACATTTCCAGAGTATGATGAATGACACAAGATGTATATATGATTATCATATTGCTAGTTCTAATGTCTTTGTGTATACTGAATGAGAACTATGATATGCAATGAACGCATATGAAATATGTTGAGATGGAACAAACATGCTTTGGTTACTTTTGAGAAACTCAGATAAGAGTAAATGTTGGATAATGAGATGATGTATTGGGCTAAAAGCCCACTGATGATGATTGCTATGAGATGATGTGGAAATAGATGGAATCATATGTGTTGTAAATTTTAGATTGTTGTGCTTCTTGTTCTAGTAATTTTAGCTCTTGATAAGTCTAATTTTCTATATGTCATGCTAGTTGCTTGAAATATACACATATGATAAATGATGATTGAATCTTCTTTAAGATGCGTAAAAAGAGATTAATAACAAGTGAAATGATGACACATCTAGTTAGGTTCCCTAAATACAGTGAGTTTCCCTTGAGTTCCACACTAGGGAAATGAAATGGATCTCCTTATTATAACCAGAGAATTTTAAGAAGGAATTTTGGAGTGTCGATCGAGATTTTAAAGGTTGGACCACCAATATTTAGGAGTTAGTCATCTAGAGTGGCTCTGGCCCTAAATTCTTGTTGTTAAAAGTCTATGTCCATGAGTAATAGACTATGATGAAATAAAAACTGTAAAATGTGTGAAATATGATGATATGTGATACTCAATGACGATATGTGATATTATGTTATGTTGGTTCCTATCTCGTGTACTTGAGATGAGGATGTGAGCCTCTTAAGCCAATCCTAAGATGGACTGGGGTCTGTTGTTGATAGTTTAGGGTGACTGGCTAAACCCTAAGATAGTGATGGTGAGTCGCTAACATGAGAATCCAACTTGTGACTTCTACTCGGTGAGGTACAAGCCAAGTAGTTTTAGGGTAATGAATAAAAGATGACAAGTTATTTAGATTATGATTTGAATGTTTGTTACATTCTTTGTACTACTAGCTAGCAATTTGCCATTATTGATTATGTTTCCTTTTGTAGAAAATAATCATTCTGTTATAGAGATTATTTGTTTCATATTCTTATATGTCTAGTTCAAAAATCTAATCTTAAATGTTGCCAAATAGTTGTTGTTGGGATTTATGTCCACTTTTAATATGAGTTTCATTGCTTGCTATTTGATAATACTGTTTGGTAGACATGTCCTATGTGTACTTTAGCTTTAGGACTGCAGGATGTGTTCTTGGTCCGGATGGTGGGGTGTCACAAAGATGATGTTATTATTATATATTGATTCTAAATGTTTAGATCTTGATGTCTTACATATATTAAAGGATTGTCATTTTGATTTCATACTGTTTAGGGTATGGAAGCAGAGTGGTGGGCGGTGGCGGCGGGCGATCCAGGAGAAGACGATGGTACAATCTCTACGGGGACTAGGAAATTACCGAAAGACGAGATTAAGATGGGCCGCAATCCACAGGATGAACGCAGGCACGAACGACGATCTAGAAGTCCAGGAAGTGTGAGGAATGGCGGCACTGACGTGCAACAAGGCATTGACGCCATGAGCACGGGGAAGATTTGTATCTCGAATATGGGAATAGAATTCCATTATGGAGGCATGTGAGGGTCATCCCAGCCAGGGACTCAGAGCGGGGAAACACCGGCAGACAACGGCGCTGCGATCACCCCGGAAGCCAAAGGAGGTACACATCCACTGGGGTTTTTCCCACCTCTTTCAGGAAGCACCCAGGAGACACATGCCCCCCCGATACCTCAACCTGCAAACATGTGGGGGCAGAATAGATCCAGAACCACTACTGGCATGACGCTGAACGGATCAACATACCTTTTCCTAAACAAGATGTTCGAAGAGAATCTTGATCCGGAAGCGGTGAACCTTTACTTCTCTGATGGACAACCTGAAATCACGATCGACCCTATGTATGGAGATTTCCTTGTCAGGCCATGGCAATATGTTGTTGTCATGAAGGCCATGGGGACCCAACTAGGGTATATGACCCTAAGAGATCATCTACGAGCCATGTGGAGCCTAGTAGGGAAGTGTAACATATATGAACTGGACCTGAATCACTTCATAATCCAACTTTCATGCCGGTGGGATTACGACATGGCCATGACAGGTGGGCCTTGTAAAATTTTCGGATGTAACCTAATCGTCTGGGATTGGAACCCTTCCTTTATTCCTTCAACTGATCTACCGCGGAAGATCGTATGCTGGGTCAGGATCCTGAATCTCCCTCTCCATATGTACGTCCAAACAATATTCCACTGTATAGGCACGACTCTCAGAAGGCTGGTAAAGGTCGAAAACCACACCATTAAATGCACCAGAAGCAAATTCGCTCGCCTCGCCGACGAACTCGATACCACGACAGAATTGGCGGCCAGTATTGTTATCAATGGATTAGACTTTGAAGTAGAATATGAAGGATTCCCATTTCAATGTGCAACCTATGGCAAAGAAGACCACACATCTGTGTAATGCTCTGTAGAGATTGTGCAACCGGAAGCTAACCGAAATACTCCACCCCCAGCTACGGACGAACCTATTACAAACTCTGACAATCAGTGGAGAACACAGAAACATCGGTGGGGATACCAGGGGAAACAGCAGCCTACTGGAACGTCTATGAACGCTACCACCCAGACGAGGAATCGCTTTAATGATCTTATAGTAGAAGATGAGTCGACTGAAGCACACATGAACACAAGCCAAGAGGGAAAGTAGCTGGCAGAAAATCCTGTGGGACACAAGAACCCTAAAATCTGGTGGAAGAAGAAGACAACAGATACTATTGAGACAGCTGAACAGAAGGGGAAATTCCTAAGGGACATCACAAACCAACTGCAACAACCTACAGAAGGTCATGTACAAGGAGAGCAAGCCAATAAAACACTGGACCACACGGTAGTGAACCCGGAGATCGACGAGGTGATCAAAATCATTCCTGAGGTGGAGGAACCTGTGACCACCACTGATACAACGCACACCACCCGCAGTAGAAAGAAGAAACGAGATATTGACACCTCAGCGGCAAATTCTGCTCTTCCCAGAAAATCCTTGACAGGGAAGATGTTTAAGGGCAGTGGAACAAAGATGAAGCGATCTGGGGTTGCGAAATCTAAAATAGAAGGTATCTGAAGAAGCCCCAGGCTCAGAGGTAGCTCAGACGCAAAGATCATACTAGATGTCCTAAGTGGTGTAGATAACAGTGGTGCAGATAACAAGGAGACCAATGAAAATCAGCCTTAACTTCCCGTTTACAAGAATCTTCAGTTACAATCCTTGTGTGATGTCTAAACTGTTGTGCTAGAATGTGAGAGGAATCGGAAACGACGACACTTGTAGAATTCTAAAAGAGCTTGTCTATACACACAAACCTGCTATCACTGTGGTTTTAGAACCTCGCATCAGTGAGGATAAAGATACCCAGACCATTAAGAAGCTAGGTTTTCCGAACTCTCATCGTTCTGAAGCTCAGGGCTTCTCAGGAGGCATCTGGATCTACTGGGATGCTGCTGTATGCGATGTGAAGATTCTCAAAACACACTGCCAGTTTATAACCTGTTGAGTGAACAAGTCTTACATTGCTACTTTCATCTATGCTAACCCCCATTTTCAGGTCCGCAATCTTCTTTGGAAACACATCAGTGAAATGGGCAAGAGCTTCTCTGAACCATGGATAGTCGCAGGTGACTTCAACACTACCATTTCTCCATCTGAGACAGTTGGCTACCAGACTTATAACCACCGCGAGGCCCAACTCTTTTCAGCTACACTTCTTGATGCAGGCCTAACAACACTAGCATAGAAGTCTCCCTTTTCATGATGCCCTTGCGTGCGCCAGGCAACATATCAGTGAATGGGATTCAGAGAAAAACAAGAAGCAGAGAGAAACTAAAGATCGGCTTCTACAAAACATAAACACCCTTCAAACGAATCTAGCTGTTAGTTATGATGCAATCACTGACAATCTATTCACTCAGATGGAGGGTGAGCTCAATCTCATCCTTAAACAAGAAGAGGAGGATTGGAAGAAGAAAAGCCACGTTAACTGGATCAGAGCAGGGGATTCCAATACCTGATTCTACCAAGCCTTTGTGAACCAAAGGAGAAGATCCAACAAGTGCCAAATCATCAAAAGTCCATCTGGGGAATGGATTACGAACGAGGATGACATCTTCAAGCTGGTCACAGATTACTTCATAGACATGTTCGCCTCTAATAGCAATACCATTCAACATCACATTGACAAAATCCCCACACGGTTCACTCCTTTGGTTGGTGATGAACACAGCAGTTTGGCCAAACAAGCTCAACAAGATGAGATTTATGAAATTCTAAAATCCATGGACCCCTATAAAGCAGCTGGTCCAGACGGAACAACTACACACTTTTTGATATCCAACTGGCCGATCCTTCAAGATTCTATCTGCAAGACTGTCCAGGAGGTCCTGAGTTCTGGAATTCTAAACGAACAGCTTTGTAATGCCACTGTTGTCCTTATTCCCAAAGTTCCCAGACCTGAACTCACAAGCCAATTTCGCCCTATTTCCCTTAATAACACCATTCTAAAACTTTGTTCAAAGGTCGTCGTCAAAAGATTGAAAAAATGGCTACCGGTTTGGATTAACCCAGTGCAAAGTGCCTTCGTCCTGGGCAGGAAGATTTCTGATAACATCTCTGCAGCCCAGGAAATCATACACTCCATGAAAAGAAAGAACTCCAAGAAGACCATGGCTATCAAGATCGATCTCACGAAAGCATATGATAGATTGGCTTGGAATTTCATTGAGGATACTTTGAAAAGGGTGAACCTCCCCGCCTGCATGATTAAGTACATTATGAGCTCTATCACTGGCGGTAGCTCTACCATTATTTGGAATGGTAGGAGTTCGACCACTTCAGACCGAGGAGGGGTCTAAGACAAGGTGATCCTTTAAGCCCCTATATTTTTGTTCTTTGTATCGAACTATTAAGTCAAATGATTAAAGAGTGTGTCATTTCTAGAAGATGGAAACCCATACAATTGGGCAGAAAGGGTCCGCGTATTGCTCACCTATGTTTTGCTGACGACATTCTCCTGTTTGCCAAAGCCGATGCTACCAACATTGATACAATCCTGCATTGCTTCAAGGAGTTTGAGCTGGCCTTGGGTCAAGCCATTTTGGCTGAGAAGACAAGGATCTTCTACTCCAAGAGTGTTTCCCATCAGGAAGCCACCCAAATCTATATTCGCAGTGGGCTGCAATGAACTCATGGCATGGGGAGATACCTAGGGGTCCTGATCCTCCATACGCGGGTGGACAAGAAGACCTACAGTGAAGTGTTGGATAAAGTTACTAATAGAGTTAGCTCCTAGGATGCTCAGACCTTATCTTTAGCTGGACACATATGCCTTGCCAAGAGCACCCTCGCCACCATTCCTACTTACATTATGCAAACTTCAAAGCTCCCTCTCCAACTCTGTGACAGAATTGATGGAGAAATCCGACGCTTTATTTGGAGTGGAGGGCAGAACAGGAGAGGGACACACCTTGTGTATTGGGAACGGCTTACAAGAAAGAAGATTCATGGAGGCATGGGCCTCAAAGCCATGCGGGACTGGAATCAAGCGCTCCTTCTTAGGAACAACTGGGATATCTGGAGTGGAAGGAATACTATTTGGTGCACGGTCATGCGAGGCAAACTGATGAATAGAAATCCGGGGGCAACTTCCAATTTGTCTCGCCTGGCGAGAACAGTGCTACAAATGAAACCCTTTATGCAAGAAAATACCTTCCTTAGACCTATGAGTGGGAATAACATCAATGTGTGGTATGACTGCTGGCTCCCGAGCGGCAATCGTTTAGAGGATCATGCTAGACGTGCCATTTCAGAGGACCTTCGTGACCTGAAAGTGAGTAGCCTGGTGAACCTAGAAGGCCAGTGGGATCGAGAATTCCTAGAACATTGGCTTGCTGCAGATGTAGCCCAGGAGATTTACAACATTCAACTGCTTGTCGACACCGAGGCTAAAGACGTGT
This sequence comes from Alisma plantago-aquatica, assembly GCA_963693085.1. Taxonomy (NCBI): domain Eukaryota; kingdom Viridiplantae; phylum Streptophyta; class Magnoliopsida; order Alismatales; family Alismataceae; genus Alisma; species Alisma plantago-aquatica. The sequence continues at coordinate 1,928,905,064 of OY856409.1, read as the reverse complement.
GTGTTTGGAAACTCAACACTGGTGGTAGTGATATGGTCAAGTCGACCTATACGGCGTTGCGGGTGAGCTCTGAGGTTAAACGCCCAGGATAATGGCCAAATATCTGGAGTGCCCAGGTGGCGACGAAGGTAAAGGTCTTCATGTGGATTGCTGCTAATGGATCCCTACACACTAACTGGAAACAAAGAAGAAGGCAGATGACCACCAACTCTATATGTAGCCGCTGCAACACGGCTGATGAAACCAGCCTCCATGCTTTGAGAGACTACGAGAAGGTGAATCCAATTTGGCAACGTTTACATGCCGTTTCCATACCTGCGAACGTCGTGTCTGTGTCAGCAGATTTCTGGTCTTCAAACAATCTTGAGCAATGCATCAGTTAGGGACTTCGCTCGGACGAGGAAATCATATATATGTTTCTTATAGCTTGTTGGGTGATCAGGAAACAACGTAACTTGGAGGTCTTTGAAGCTAAAGAAACACCAGCTACAAAACAAGTAAAAAGAATCCTACCAGAAACCAGAAGGACCATAGAGGCCTGGAAAAGAGAGAAAGTCTTGAAGAACTCTGCTATACAGGCGCAACATGTTCCCCACACCATGAGACAATTATTTATGCATGTAGACGCTGCCTGGAAGAAGGGTAAAGGCGCTATAGCTGTGGTTATACAGGACTGAGACAACCAATGGAAGGGAGGAGTAGGCCAACTGATTTCAGCAGACAGCCCCCTACATGCAGAGTTGATGGCCATTTCCCTTGCTGCTAAGCTTATTAAATCCAGTATGCTGCACGACACCATTGTGGTTACTGACTGTATGATGACCAGGAATATGGTACAAGATGACTATAAAAGTTATCCTCGATATGCCAATATGATAAGGGGGATTCAATTGACTCTGGAAGACACTGCGGCAATTTACCATGTGGAGAGGAAGCACAACGGTCCAGCTGATGCTTTGTCTAAGGTCCATTTCCAAAACAACATTGGAGTCTGGCACTATGATATACCCCCCAAGGATGTCATTGATACTGGACAGATCCATTACTGTAATGGTAGTAGTACTACCATATTCAATTCTATGCAAATAACTAAGATTTGTAATTTGCCTTTGAATATGCTTGCACGAGGTGAGCAAGATGAATAAAATTATCGCCTGACTTCCCAAAAAAAAGGATTGTCATTTTGAATTAAATACAAACATGCTGTAATGATATCTTAATGTTGGATTTGGTCTAAGTGACTACCTTACCTATTTGATTACATTATTATTGTGAATTGGATTTGAGTAGTTTCTAGATCTATGTATTGGACTTTTCAATATTTGCAAGTTGTTTTAAGTTCATTATACTTAAACTGATGTTGATGCATGTACTCATCTTGAGTGGGAGATATCCTCTCACTAATTCTCTACATGAGTCTCATGAGGTTGTTTCGAATGGTTTTAGGTATAGTGCTATCCAGAGGAGAGGTTGTGACAAAGAAGATGTAAATATAATAATCTAGATAGATTAAAATGTCCTTTTACTCTCTCTTTCCCAACATGGATTGTAGACCGAGTTTGTTTTTCATATTCATGTAACATATATAAATAGAATTACATCTGAGAAATAAGTCTTGATTCTGGTTTTTTTTTTTAGTAACTACAGAGCAATTTATTCATCCTGTGCTCCTGGTCCAGGAAAACTCGTAATTACATTGGTTACATTTGTGAACCCATTGGTTGTTTCCCCCTGATCTATGTCAGTGAGAAATTGTGGCCTTTGGGTTGAAGATCGGCTTTGGACCTCCTGTCTAGTCATCCACTTAGGCATAGCATCATCCAATTTGTTCCCAGCATGGTTACAATACTTTATTTTGCATCCCTGAATATTAATCATCAACTGCCTAATCAAGTTACATTGTGTTTCATATTTTCTTGGAGTATCTCTTATCCCCTCTATCATCCTCACTACATCCTGGCTGTCAGAGTGCAACTCTATCAGTTGTTGACACCATTCGGCCTGTTTAAGTCCCATTGTGATAGCCTATAGTTCCATGAGCAACACATCCTCTGAAAAGCTTCTGATGGTGCCTCCTTTTATCCAGCTGCCTTCTGAATTTCTAATGACATAGCTGATGGCCCCTTTTTTAGTTCTCTTAATACATGCAACATCAACATTCATAAGCAGTCGTCCATTTTCTGGCGGTCTCCAATGGAAATTACCCGCCTCCTCTCTCTGCATATTGTGTGTGTTAAAACTGGATATTTTCATACTTATTTCAGACTTTATCCTCGCCACAAAATCCTGCCAAGGTTCCTTTGAATTATTAAATATGCGATCACATCTTTTCTTCCATAGGTGCCAGTAGGTGAGTGCAAAACAGGTAGGTCAGTTTGTGTCCTGTTTGATGTGCTTTATGTTCTCAACAATCCATTGTTTGATTCTGGTATTAGTGGAGTTGAATATGATTAAATATGTTGTCATTGAGATGACATTGTTACAGGGTTTTATGAGAGATAATGGAACAAATTATCTATGTTTTTCATATATTGTGTTCATTGTATTTGTTGAGCATTAGTTGTTTAGCTTCATAATCTGGGTTTAGGTGTTGGGTTTCCCTCTAATGGTTGGCATTAATGCTTATCAAAAGAGAGGTATCAATAGTGGCAGTGACTCAAGTAGTAGTAGTAGCGATGAATACGATGACAATGACTCAAGTAGTAGTAGTAGCGATGAATACGATGATAGTGACTCAAGAAACAACAACAACAAAGACATCTAAAACATTATCCACAATAGAAGTAACAACAGAGGAAGAAGAGTGTGGTGGAGGGAAAAGAGGGTGGTAGAGGAAGAAGAGTTGCAATGGAGGAAGAAGAGACGTGGGGTGTGTAGAAGAGGGTGGTGGCGGCAACTAGAGGCGACAATAGTGACAATGGAGGCAGCGAGAACAACCAAGAGGTGACAGCGATAGAAATGGAGACAATCACCAAAGCTCAGCTACGTATCATGATGAAATATAGATGTTGGAAAAAAATTACGAGTGCTATTATGTGGAACATAGTAAGAGGTCGCTAGTGAAACTAACGGCTAACTACAAAGTTGCTAGTTTTGAAGAGTCGATGACAAAGACCCTTTTCCAAATAAAAAATGTCAGCCTTGGTAGATCTTAGACGTCTGTTTTGGTGACAAAATTGGTAACATAGTCTCTTATCTAATAAGAACTTAGTCATTGGTTTTGGAGGGTGAAACAAATGACAAAGGCCCTTTTCTAAATAAAAGATGCAAGCCTCAGTAGAACTTAGACGTCAATGTTGGATACAAAACCGTCGACATAGACCCTTATCCAATAATAACATTGACTTCGATTTTGGTAAATAAAATGAAGTCGGATGCCCTTATCCAAATAAAAAATATCAACCTCAGTAAGGACATAGACGTTAGTTTTGTGGATAAATCGGTGACATAGAGAAACTTGGAGAGAAATATATTTTTGCGAGGATGTGGTGTGAATCCTCTGTGGTCAGTTTCTTACCTACTGGATGACACAACATGTACAAATGTTTCATAGGTGAAAAGACATATAACATCAGTTTCAATATAAATAAACTGACGAAAGAGGTATTTTGAAGGAAAAATTTATTTCACAAGAAGGGATAAGTTGTCGGTTTTGCAACAATTGTTGCAAACTCAATTTTTTTCAGAGGCATTTTTTTTCCTTGAAAAAAATGAACTTTGAGGGTTTCCTAGGACGTCGGTTTCTTGAAGAAATAATTGACATTATAGAAAAAATGGTACCTGTGTTTTTTCTTAATTGGCAAGAATTTAGCAATAAAGACATTTGTGCTATACATCTGAAGTTATAGGTGTTTGGGTGTCAGTTTATATTTGAAACTGATGTTAAGAAATGTGACAGTAGACATCAAAAATGTACTAGTGCATGATGCTATGCACTAGAGGAAGTGGGTTAAATCAGTTGTCAGGTGGCTTCTCCCATGGTCTGTGATAAAATCTCAACTCCTTTGATTGCAAGAACATCAAAGGCAAGGAAACTCAAGAAACTCCACCCTTTCCTTCTCATAGTCATCTCGCCCCATTCGCATAGGAGGCATTCACACTGGGAGAGACACACCAATGATCATCTCAATGCTTCTTCTATTATGGAGGGTGATGAGGTCTATACTGAGGATGGCAAGGATACAAACACAACAATAGTGGAGCAGCTTATCACGACATCAATGTTGGATGTGGAGCTTTCATCCTTGACACTGCTTCCTCTTCTTAAATTCAACCTCAATAGTTTTTGTTGACATATGACCCCCCCCCCGTGCTCCAGGCCACTGACCTCCCGCAACATGTTTCCCCCTCTTACAAGAAAATGCAAGGCTACAGTCACGTATGTGCATAAGAATAGGTACAAAACCATGGAATCGCTTGGATTCAACTTACTCAATGGGTATGTTGAGAAATACTCAAGGATCTTGACATTCAAGAGGCACTAGATTCCCAATTTGCTACTCTCACATCTCTCTTCCCCTTCGGAGTGTAGTCGGTCTACAAATAGCTAACTTTTGAGTTCTTCATGACCTTTAGAAAGCAATACTTCACTGGAAACCGGTACAGTTGTTCCTTCCACATGTTTTGTGAGGATCACTCTATGGACGACAATGACCTCACTTCCCTCATCTAGACATCAACAAGGAATGGATCGACAAGGCTAATGAATAGAATTACATCCATGCCAACAAGATGTATGTTGCCAACAAGTTTTTGCCAGAGATCATTGTCCATCTCTCCTCCTTCAAGATAGAGAAAAGGTATTATGCATCAAAAACTTGGTGATACCATAGCTGCATCACATTCTCACCTACACCATTTTTTCTTAGGCTGTCATCTCGAGCATCGTCACCACCATTTATCTTTATTGGTTATGGTACATGATGAATGATGAGTTGTTCAACTAGGGGAGTGTGCTCACTGATTGTTTACACATCTAGCAATAGCCAAACACAAGTTTTGTATTTTGATAGGGTGAAGTCATCAATACAATCTCCTCCTAGATTGACTAACTTACATCCCCTTAACAACATCCCCTAGAAAGTTGTCTTGATTGATATCAAGTATTTGGTGTCTTTGACATTCATCAAGATAGCCAAGGAGGATGCCATCTACTATTGGCTATTTCAAGACAATCCCTCCATGTTTGCAATTCCCAGTCAGACTTATTTTGTGGCAGTGCACCTCATCTACGACCTAGATAATGTGAATGCACACATCTAACATTTCTTGAGCGAGAACCAACTCATTGAGGGTGAGATTCTTGAGCCTACATTTGGACATGCAGTTCTTCCATGGAGGCAAATGAAGAGGAGTCTAGGCCTTTGCCTCCACCTTAGAGAAAACTAATGAACCAACATGTGTTGATAGTGTTGGGCCATCTAGGCCCTTAGACTTCTATGAGATGCAACATCAATTGCACAACATCGAGACTGCTCATATTCGCATGGAGCAGGAGAAGCAATGATAGGTTCAACATCTCAACCACATGTACCTGATGTAGTAGGTTCATGAGTTGTGGAATTTAGGCCAAGATAAATACACATAGACCCACACCTACTATGAGGATTATGGTTCATGAAAAGCCTATATTCAATTACATCTTGTTATTGGGGAAACTAGTACACCAAGCCTCCTCAACATGAGGAGCCATACTGCCAGCCACGAGCCAGGATTGGTCTATCAACCATCCTAGGAATCTATTTAGGATCAACCCCACCATCACCCACCTCTTCCACGGTAGTAGTCACCACCGTCGAGCCATCATTGCAGTTGGTGGTCATTCTAGTATCTTTCTTCCCCTCAATTTTGAACCTAGAGTTTGCTCGAGATAGTCAAATTTCTAAGTTTAGAGGGGATGGTGGGTGGTACATCTCTTTTCCACCCATTCTATCTTGATTTTTATTGCTTTTATTTTGGAATTAGCCTATGCATCTTACTTTTTCCAGTTATTTTTCAACTTTTTCTTATTATATTTACATGTAATTGGTCATTAACCAATCACGCTAGAGTTAAAATTCATATTATCTTTTTTATGCATTATTCATCAATGGACCCAACTAAATGAAGTGATTCCTTCTACAATGATGAGTCATGAACTTCCAATGCTAGAACCCATTCTATCACTAGTGATATCAATTAACATCATTCCTTGTAAAGATGGAAAGTTGTATGGGGTTGATAGTAATCAAATGCAATGTGTCTCATATAACTTCTTGTAGAGATTCATTACCCTACAAGTCAATATAGTTGAATTCATTGGTAAGATTATTCCCATGCTATGAATATCAAAATATGAGATGTGCAACTTCAATCCTCTTCAACAATTCTTCTACCATATTCTTACACTATCATTCACCAAAATAGCCAAAAATATGTGACAAGCTCCAAGTTTATAGTGGCACACTCTCCTTTCACTCTACTTCTTCCATACCCCTTCTATGTTATAGGGCATACCACAATAATAAAAGATGACAATGTACACACCTAAGACGCATCAAAAAGCACACCAATTCACTAGAACTTTTTATCCTAGAATTTAATTCTTTTTGTACTTTCTGCTTAAGGCTAGTATAGAAGGGTCGATCCCATAGGAAAATGCTTTTAAGATTCATTTCTTAAAACCTGATTGATTTTTAAAATTATTTCTTTTTGGTATTTTTAGAAGATGGACAAAAATAAAGTCTGATTTGAGGGGTTCAATTTGTCTAATGCAAGGAAATAAATTGCATGAAGAATAAAAGATTACACTAATCCAAAGGAAGAAAATGATTATTCTAAGAGAAGAGAGAGTAAAAGAATAAAATTGTTATCACACAAGATTATCCAAACAAAAGTAAAGTGCTGAAATTTTAAAGGTGAATCTAAAGTAAATGTTTAGGAAAGATTTGAAATCAAGAAGGAAGGCATCGAGGCTTAGGGGTTTCACCACCTTAGCCCTTGTGAAAATAAAATTGAGCGACACACACCAAACAAGAAAAAAGAAGGCATGTGCTTTATTCATAAATAAAATGCAAAAGAGGAACTCCATGTGAACTCATTGGTCCTGATGTTCACATGTCCTTGCTCTTCATCATAAAGAGGATTTTTCCATAGTTGCATCCAAATCCTCGTGAAATCAGTTTAAGCATTCTAAATCTCAGTTTCACCGTCGCATCCAACGGGATTAACAAGCAATACAAATGATTAATTATATCATTTAAATCTGCAATTTCTAAATCAAAAACCATCCATCTAAACATTCATATAAAAGCTTGATCTGATAAACAAATGGCTAAGGGGATATTTCCCTCGCCTTGATAACAAAAACTACTCACTACTTATGTTGAGAATGGGAGAAACAAGGAAGGAAATCAAGAAAGCCATAGACCACGATTCGAGATCTCTATAGAGTCCATGGAGGTGATGATTAAACAACTCATTTGCTTTTCCTCCTGCTCCAAGAAGAAAAAGTGAGAAGGAGAACCAGAGAAACAAATATCCATATGTAGAACAAAAGAATTAACTTTATTACTCTTGAAAGTAAAATTACACTAGAAGGGAAAATGACACAATTTCACTACTAATTGCGTACAAAATTTTGTACCCCTTTTCTTAGTAGAGTCCTCCTTCCATTTAGAGGAGAAGGAGGGATGGAAACCCTAAAAGGGGAGGAGATGGAAGTGGAAGAGGAAGCTTCTGTGTGAGTCTTGGTTAAGGGAATAATTTCTTTCTTCAAAAGACAATAAAGAAAATCATTTATTGCTTTCTTTGGATCCTTCAAATTTTGACTCTCTCTCTGTAGATTCCCATTCCCAAAGTTTCTTGTGCATTTTGGCTAGTAACAAGCTTCAAAGTGCACACAAAAATATATGTTTCCTATAAGTCTTTTAATTTCTTTTCCAACTCATATTTGAACATTAAATTTTTCCTTGGGATGTGAGAGTTATGCTAATTTTGGTGCAGGGTATATATTTAAGTCAGGAACTATAGGAAAATGAACAACCATGCTCACCAGTTGGTTGAATAGTCAAATAACTTTCAAAGTTATTGGGAAATATAGTTTTCCTGTATCAATTGAAATTATCTTTCCAAAACATATCTAAATTCGAAATTTGAAATTTGTATGTGAGAGTTATGATTGTTTTGGTGGAAAGTATATTAAAATCTATGGGAAATATGAAAGGTCTCTTATCTTCATCTTTTCTAATCTTGATTTAAATGCTTCAATAATTGTTGAAAATTGAGAAACATCTCATAGGAATTCAGAAAAGGAATAAAAGTACATTGATTTGCAATTTAAACTAAATTTACCAAAAGTCTTAATTAATTATCCTAAATGATGCAAAAATAAATTATGAATATGCATTCATCAAAATGCCCTACACTTGAATCTTTTCTTGTCCTCAAGAAAATTAAATTACAAATAAAATCCCATTTATACTCCCAATATGTCATTCCTCACCCTTGTAACATCACTATAATCCTTACATTCAATTTTCAGTCACGTGACCCAATCTCCTAGAACCACGAGCATAAAGTGAATTTTTTTATCCCTCCTCTATTTGACTTGAGATTTGAATTTGTGGAGTTGTGGCTACATTGGTCACAATTTTTTGCATGTGTACTTTTAGCATCTTTTGATGGTATGCCCATTTGTGGGGCCCAGACTTGATTTTTGTCCAGTGATGATTCTTTGCTTCTCTTTTATACAAGAAAAATAGAGGGAAGGAATAGATGTTCTTATGCTTATAACTTTCAACTTTTTTCCAGAGAGTGTCATTGCTCTAGTTAGTATATTCTTATAATTCACATCATACAAATTTTATAACAAGATAATCCATTTGTTTAAATATAGGGAAAAATTATGCTTGGTTCTGATCAATTCCTTATGACTTGCCAACTATTCCAAGGGGTGATGTTATAAGTGGTCCTAGGTGACATGGTGGTTTCAGACATGGCAATTTGTAATAGATTTTGCAAAAAGTTTACTAAATTCAATTTTGGGGTACAATGATATATGTCTACTCAATGGGCCAACTAGATAATGGCCTTTTTACAACTAAGGAAAAAATGGCCAACTAGATAAAGACCATAAACTAAAGTAAATACATGCAAAATGATGAAAAGGGAAAATGAAGCAAATAGGGAAAAGATAGGGGGTGGAATAAAATTGTACCACCAACCTCCACCCTGGACTTAGACTTTTGCTCGTCCCAATCAAAACCTAAAGCAGAGATGGAGGGAAGAAAATCACTCTAGACGAAGAAAAGTGTGAAGAAGATGAAGGATTGTAATAGTAGTTCCCCCAATAAGGGGAGTTGGGGTTAGGGTAGGCCTGATGGGGTAGCTGGATATTGATTTTTTTCCTTTTATTTTTTTCTTTTTTTAGAACAAGAACTGAAATTGAAACACAAGTGTTAGCTAAGACAAATATAGAAGAAATTTGCAAAAATTAAATGATTGGGTTACCTCCCAATAAGCACCTAGTTTTATGTCGAAGGGCCGACAAAACTGGATCATGGAGCCATTTTAGGCTCAGGAGGGGAAGGTGGGGGTTCGTGTAGGTCAAGATCTTCAAGTAAGGAGAGTTGATGGGTCTCAAAAGATAGAAAATCCTCAATGATGATGTATTGTTTAAGCCTATGTACATTAACCTTAAACTCCCCTAAAACCTTATCCCAAAGAAGAAAAGTGCCATGAGGGAAGGCATGCTTGATAAGGTAGGGCTCATACCATCTAGATTTAAGTTTTCTAGGAAAAAGTCTTAATCTAGAGTTATACATTAAAACTTGATTTCCCTCCCTAATGTCCTTTTGCCTAATATGACCATCATGCCATGTTTGGTTTTGTCTTTTTAAGTTTTAGCATTTTCATAGGTCGTCATCCAGAGCTCATCTAACTTGTGCATTTGCAAAAGGTAGTTTTCACCTGCAACAGTTGAGTCAAAATTAAGAGTTTTGATGGCTCATTAGCCTTATGATCTAATTCTATGGGTGGATGGCATGATTTATCATATATCAAGTTGAAAGGAGTGGTGCATATGGGGGTTTTGTAGGCGGTCCTATATGCCCACAAGGCATCATTGAGTTTTAAAGCCCAATCAGTCCTATTGCAATTTACCATTTTCTCTAGGATGGATTTGATTTTCCTATTTGACACCTCAACTTGACCACTAGTCTGAGGGTGGTAAGGGGTGGGAACCTTGTGATGGACTCCATACCATTTCAATAAGGACTCAAAACTCTTCTCTAGGAAATGGGTACCTCCATCAGAAACTACAGTACGAGGTACCCTAAATCGAGGAAAAATGATATCTTTGAAGAGTTTTTTCACAGGCTTGGAATCATATGTTTTGGTGGGGATGGCTTCAACCCATTTGGAAATGTAGTCAAAATTCTCCAAGATATATTTGTACCCACAAGAAGAAGGAAACAGACCCATATAATCCACCCCCCACACATCAAAAATTTCAATCTCCTGCTAAGAAGTCATGGGTATTTGGTCTCTCTTAAATATGTTACCGGTCCTTTGACATTTATCACATGCAAGGACAAAATGGTATGAATCTTTGAATAGAGTAGGCCAAAAGAACCCAGATTGTGAGACCTTCCTAGTAGTTTTCTGAGAGCTCATGTGCCCTCTAGTGGGGCCAGCATGGCATTTCTTAAGTATGTCATGAGCCTCTTCCTCAGTAACACACCTACGATAAAGTCTGTTTGAACCCAATCTAAAAAGATATGTATCATCCCAATAATATTATTGTACATCATGCAAAAATTTAGCTTTAGAATGTCCCTTATATTCAGGGTGCAATACACCTACGGCTAGAAAATTCACATAATCTGCAAACCAAGTATATCGGGTTTCCATCTTTAACAATTTATCATCAGGAAGGGAGTCATTTATGGGGATTCCATCATCATAAAAAAATCAAGGAGACTAAGATGGTCGGCAATAACATTTTTTCAACCCTTTTTGTCTAGGATTTCTAGGTCAAATTCCTGAAGTAAAAGAATCCAATGAAGAATGTGAGGTTTGGCATCCTTTTTGGTTATCAAATATCAAATGGCCACATTGTCTGTGCAAACAATGACTTTGGAACTTACCAAATATGAACGAAATTTGTCAAAGGCATATACTATGGCTAGCATTTCGTTTTTAGTGGTTGTGTAATTCTTCTGGGCTTCGTCAAGAGTTTTATATGTGTAGTAAAGCACATGGTGCTTTTTTATCAACACATTGTCCAAAAATAGCACCGACGGCATAATCACTCACATCATAGATTAACTCAAAAGGTAGGGACCAGTCAGGGGCCCTAATGCTGGGAGTAGATATGAGGGAATCATTTAAATAAAGAAAATTGGCCATGCAAGCTTTATCAAACATAAAGCGTTATCAAACATAAAGGGAATCCTTTAAAGGAGATTAGTTAGGGGTTTGGTGATCTTAGAAAAATCACAGATGAAACATCTATAAAAACCAGAATTCCCAAGGAAGGAAAGAACATTCTTGATGGAAGAAGGTGGTGGGAGTTTTAAGATAACCTCGATCTTTTCTCTATCCACTTTAATGCCATGGTTGCTCACCCTATTGCCTAAAACAATTCCTTCAGTCACCATAAAGTGACAGTTCTCCCAATTCAGGATCAAGTGTGCTTCCTCACATTTTTCTAAAACCATAGATAAATGATGGAGACGAGATTCAAAACTATCTCCATAGATGGAGAAACCATCCATGAAAACATCCATGATGGTTTCGGTCAATCCAGAAGATAACAGACATGCACTACTGAAAGGTGGTTGGAGCATTGAACAACTCGAATGACATTCCCCTGAATGTATAAGTGCCAAATGAGAAAATGAGTGTTGTTCTCTCTAGGTCGTCCAGATGAATGGGGATGTGATGGAAACCTGAATAGCCATCAAAATAGTAAAAATATTGTTGATGGGAGAGGTACTCTAGTACTCGATCTAGGAAGGGAAGGGGGAAATGATCTTTCCTAGTGGCCTTATTCAGTTTCCTATAGTCAATACACATCCTCCACCCTATGACAGGGCAAGTGGAAATAAGCTCATTATTGTCTTTTTTACGACAGTGGCACCCCCTTTCTTGGGGACTGACCTAAATTGGGCTAACCTAAGGAGAGTTAGAGATGGGGTAGATGATCCCTGAAATCAAAAGCTTGATAACCTATAGACACACAACCACTTTCATGTTGGGATTTAGTTTCCTTTGAAGGTCTCTAGAAGGTTTGTACTCTTCTACCATAGGAATTTTATGCATGCAAATGGATTGATCTATTCCTATCAAATCAGCCATTTTGTGTCTTAATTCGGATTTTCTCTTCTGAAGTTTAGTCATTAGCTTGGTTTCATGTTCATGGGTGAGATCAAAGTTAATGATAATAGGATAAAGCTTTTGCTCATCAAGGAAGGCATGCTTAAGACCTTCAGGGAGGGATTTCATGTTAGGTTCTATGGGTGTTTTAGGTTTTGCATCTATGATGGAGAGCATTTTTAGGTCTTCAAACACCTCATCATGAATATCCTCAAAGGTGTCAAGATGATGTCTGAATTGCTCCAACTAAACATCTTCAAGTCCACAATCAATAGGGGTCACAAGGGCATTTTAGAGAGGATCTTCAATTAATTCCCATTCTTGTCTCAATTGTTGCATCTTCTCAATACAATCATTAAGATAGACCTCTTCTTGGAGGCTTCGTCTCTGCATGATTTTGAATACCGTAAACTTTAGCATTTTTTTTTCTAGGTGCAAGAAAATGGTTCCAGCCTCAACATCAATCAAGGCACAAGCGGTAGCCAAAAAGGGACGACCAAAAATGATGGGTTACCTTAAATTTTCCTTTATGTCCATGATGACAAAGTCACATTGGACATAAGCATCCTTCCCAACTCTTACAGCTATGTCTTCAATGATACCCATAAGTTTTTTAAAGGATGAGTCAGCTAATTGGATGGTCATGGTAGTAGGGAGAATGTCAACAAAGCCGAGAATCCTGTAAAGACTATAGGGCATAATAAAAATACTATCACCTAGATCTGCGAGACCATTCCTGAAAGCATTATCACCTAGGTAGCATCGAATCCCAAAGGAACCAGGGTTTTCTTCTGTTCAGGCATCTTGCTTTGGATAATGTCAAAGGTGGTCCTAGCAAGCATGAATGTCTCATGATCGTCAGTGTGGTACTTCCTGGTCAAAACAAATTTCATGTATTTGGACCAGGCCAGCATATCGGCTAAGGCATCAAGAAAGGGAATATCCACATGCAACTATTTCATGGCTTCCCTAAATTTCAAAAAATTGGTGTCAAGCCTTGTTTGCTTTAGGCAAGCCTGGTAAGGTGGACCAGGTTTGTAAATAGGAATTTGTGGCTTGTCAATTTCCATAGGTGGGACCACAAGAGAGGGGATGGAAGGAGTGGGAATGACAGGGGTAGGTGAGGGAGGATTTTTTATAACCATTATATCTTCATCCTCAAAGTCTAATAGGACAACTGCCAATTTCACTAGCGGAGTAGTATGAACCATCCCCGAATGGGTGGAAACCCCTATAGTTGTTCGAGATGTTTTAGGTTGTTCTCAGGCTGTCCAGTGAAGCTCCCCGTAGGGGGTTTTTTTGGTTAAAAAGATGAGAAAACTGAGTGTTGGTCGATTTCTGGTGCGCTATTATGATTTTCTCTAATGTTGAAATCTTATCCTCTACCATAGGGGTGGGGACATTCTGTTGAGGTGGTGGTTGATGGAGGTTTTGATATTGTTGTCCTTGGTAAGGTCCTCAATTTGGGAAATTTCCCTTAAAGTTCCCTTTGTTCCCAAAAATTCCTTTGGTTGTTATTGTATGGGAAACCTGGAGGCGGGTGATAGTTGACTTGGGGTTTTGGGGCTCTTTGAGGAGGGGGAAGTTGAGATGAGTTTTCATCCCCTAAGGGGTTTCCATATTGAAACCCAAGATGGTTTCTAGCTTGGTTTGGATTGTAGTAAGCCTGGCCGAAGATACTAAGGATAGAGTTGAGGTCCTCCACTTGTTGACCAACATCAGGCTGCACAGGGGTGTTGTGGAGATATTGACATTGGAGGGTAGCATGATCATACCCTTGGCATATCCCACATAAAGATTCTACACCGCTCATTTGTTGAGGTTGTCTTTCATAGGTAGCAAATGAGGATTCCAAGCGGTCATGTTTCATAGTGATCAATTTAAGAGCTTTGGCAATAGCCTGAATGTCTAGGTTTACCTCAGCCTTAGACACTTTTAAGACCCCACCGATCCCTCATCTATCTTGAGTTAAAGAAGCAATTTTGACTACCTTCACTACTATAGAAAAGGCCTTTGGCGTCAGTTATTTAGAGCCTTAAGCATCGGTTTCCAAGCGACACCCAAGTGGGCATCACTAACAGTTGACATCTTTGGCGTCAGTTTCTAAGCGATGCCATAACCCTTCCAACCACCGAAAATGTGCCAACAAGGGAACTATAAGTGTCGGTTCTTAAAGAAAACCGACAACATATCATGATCAAAGACATCAGTTATTAAACAAAAACTGATTCCATAACCCTTCCCGCCACCTAAAATGTGCAAGCAAGGGAACTATTAGCGTCGGTTCGTAAATAAAACTAACACTATATCATGGTTAAAGACGTTGGTTATTAAAGAAAAACTAACGCCATTACCCTTCCCCCCACCAAGCCAGTGAGGGCACAAAGACGTCAGTTTTTTTGCTAATAACCGACGATGTATGTCTTTGGTGCCGGTTTTATACAAATAACCGACGCCTATGTTCTAATTTTTTTTCTTATCAGTTTGCAGGCCTACTGTATGGCTGGTCATTAGGATACAGAACCTACAGTTCAGTTCTGAACTGCAAGTTTATAGCATCTATTGATATCAACCAACAATAGGCCACAAACCTACAAAGTCATTCACATTCAGACACATGTATTGATCAGATACATGTAGAAACCTACAAAGTCATTTACATTCACATTCAGTTCCATTCATTTCATCTCTTTTCACATTCAGACACATGTAGAAACATTCTTGTAATTGATCAGAAAAATTCATTCACATTCAGACATATGACAATTCAGAAAAAGTCATTCACATTCACACAAAAATAATTATGAGAAAAAAGTTTAGAAATATCATTATTTATTCATCATCGTCATCATTCTCATCAGAACCCCAATTATATTTAAAAATTCCCACTATTTGTAGGGCTTTTGACCATTTTTCTCTTAGAACATATAATTCCTCTCTTGTATAGGGAGTATGTACATCTAATAACATTCCACCTGTAGTGAAGTCAATTTAAAACACCTGCAAAGAGAATGACGTATATATATAATTAATAATATTTAATAAGATTTATATATTTCATATTATCTAATGAGACTATATATAATACCTTTTGTATAGTATCGATTTCTATTGCGGCATGTTTGATGATTAGGTCCATAAATTGCATCACATAGTAGGCACATGCCCAGCCATTGTCTTGTGTAGCACACTATAAATTGAAACATAAAAAATATTCAAAAATACAAATAAGCACAATTCACATAAATAATATATACATTGGAGTAGGGAAATTACTTTCACATTCTCCCAAATTAGTGGTTGATTCTTTTTCCTGGTGACCGTTCCTCCAGTTTTTTTGAACTCTTATAAAGCCCTACATGTTAATGGAACACATTAAATTGCATAATTAAATAGTAATTTAATAACAAATGTTAACAGATATAAAAATATGAAATATTTCTCACAGGAATAATGGCCTTTTCATTGTGTGTCCATATAATGTATTCAATTCATTCCCCGTAGGATCTAGATAATAGACAATGAACGTCTTAGAGACAATAACTAGTAACTCCCAATGCCTACCACTATAGGTAAGAAAGTTAAAAATTAATAACTCAAAATCCATAATAAAAATGTAATTTTCTTAAGTCCAAATTATAAGCGAAGTAAACTTACTTAGCATTGAATGGAGCTATTATCACTGTCTTCTTATTTTTATCGAAATATTCAAAAGTAGCACAGTAGTATGAAGTAACTGAAGAAGGGTCTGTATCTACAAGACTAATCAAAGATGGAACCAACAATCCCACATGGGAAAATGCAAAATTTGTACATATCGTGTGTAAGTGGATGTAAAACATGTATTACGTATGCATTAATATATAAGAAACCAGATCACCGTATATAAAACAAGGTATACGGATGTATAAACAAGATCTCACCATATCCCAAGCTCTATCATAGATGTGTTCAGCCAATCATAACAAAACAACTCCAAAATATCTTGTATAAATAGTTTATTTTCGTATGATTGACCTGCATTAATACTTATGCATTAATACGTATGCAAAACTTGTATTACTTATGCATTAATACGCATGCAAAACTTGTATAAATAGATTGTTATCATATGATTGACCTGCAACATCCTCCAGAATTGTAACATTTATAGGGCAATTTGGATGAAGTTTTCCGATTCATACTACCATACCCCTACAATTAGGACCTAACGAGGCATGTAGGTCCCTTGGAAGCCAACTTGGTAGTTGAGGAGGTGGAGGTGGAGGCCGAGATGTAGCGGGTATTGTGTTTTTGACCTATATAGATAATTTCAGATCAATTGACTCATATACACACTAACAAATTAATGTAATGTAAATTTATCATACAATATTAGTATGGACGACATCCTCTTTGGGCCACAATATCACTCCACCTTATGCCTTACCAAGCATTTCAACATCTGGGTGGGCATGAGGCAGTGGAAGATCCCTCCAGTTGGGGAGTACATGTATCAGGCTCACACGTACCACACCATCTAGTACTAGATACCCATGAAACATGTACCCTAGAAGGGGTGGGTAAGTCGACGCCTCTGCAATGGCATCTTCTTGATTTTTCAGTCGGCAAGGCTTCAACCCCTACAAATTTACGTAAAGAATGTTATATGCATATATACACAAACATATCATCTTGAAAAGACTAGCTACTATGTCATAAAAATACTTACCAAGGATGTGCTAGGTGGTGGGTCTACATGATTACTCCCAACCTCTACAGTAGGAGTAATAGAAGTGCGACACATCACAGGTACCGTCTGAGTGGCCGTCTAAGATGCTTGCCACTTCACCATTGCTTCTTGGACTTTCATCTCAATTAATTCATCTACCTATACATGGATAAAAGAAACGCTAGCTATTGATTATTGAATTCCCTTTCGCAATAACATTCTGAAAAAAGAATAGGTTACCTCAACTTATAAAAGTCCTACTTTTGGGATAGGTTTGCCCTGGGATGGCCCAAAGAACACTTTAATGCCCACACCAGCGCATGAACCCCTAACACATCCAGGATGATCTGGGTTACCCAGAGCAACTCTCAATTCATCCCTTGTGCCCTCAGGTATGAACTTGCCTTTCGTCCTCTGCTCGTGCAGCTCCCGTTAATCGCCATCAACATAAATTGATAAGTAAACATAACAATAATCAATATCAATCGATTTGCTCTAAGAGTTGAGTTTTACCATTTTTTCAGCCGCCTCAGTAGTTGCGGGCTTGGTTATAACTCCTTTCTTGTTTTACCTCTCAGCTATCCACATAGTATGGTGAGGCAGAGGTGTGGGACCAATAGTAGAGGACTCTACAATCTCTTGAGTAGCAGCAGACTGAGCAGTAGACTCAGCCTGTAGTCTTTGGTGAATGTCTGCATAGCCTCTTGGAACCATTGTGTGGTCATGCAAATTTAGTGCATGCCTTTCTCTTTGAGCATTGCTGATAGCCTTGTTAGTAAGCACATTGATTTGGTTAGTAACACTAAAGGTTAATCTTGAATAGGTGAATACGTAAGAATGTATATTAATTAAATGGGAGTGGCACTTAATACTTTGAATTCATCCATTTTTCTATGGATAACAAACTCCTCCCAGTCTTTGGGGTCCAGGTAGTTCCATTGCTCGGTGGCTTCCTTCTTCCTAAATTTATTTTTTAAAGAGAATACAAAAAAAAATTATTAGTGTAGAGTTAGTCAAAAAGTGATCAATGTCTAGAATTGGAAATCAATCAAGAACATCTTCTCAGCATTGCGTATGTAATCTTGGGTGAGATTTATCCTATAGTTCCTTAGGACCCTCCCACAGCGTTGCATCACACATTCACGACGCAGCTTTTCATCCAGATCAAATATACTCTGCAAAATAGAATTGCTATTAACTAGTATCCTAAAAATTAATAATCTACAAAAATAGAATTGCAAATAATAATAATGCACGCATAGTTCCTTCCATACTAAGTCTTTCTTCCCCTTAGGAACTTTATGCCAGGATTCTAAGTTAGGACTACAATGGTTGTGAGTAAGAACCCCAAGATATGAAATAAATCAGTTATGGTTCACTCCAACTGGATTTCCTGAATGATCGAAATCCACAACCAGTTTGGGTCCATTGCCCCTTTGTTGTAGTAACTTATTCATCATTGTGATACCCCTCACTTTCTCAAAAAAAAAATTCTGCTCATCAAGTGCCCCAATTTCTTCAGGGGGTACATCACCAACCTAAAATTTGACAGAAAAACACACTTACAGGATATAACTATAAATGAACATATAGATAAAAACCTCAGGGATATATTTTTAAAACTTACATTGGGAGCCAGTGCATTGACATCCTCACCCTCACGGTAATCATCAGCACGGTCATCATATGAATGATCAACCATCTGAAAGTTCACATTCACATTGTAAAGTTCACATTGTAAGGTAATTCACATTGTAAAGTTCACATTGTAAAGTAATTCACATTGTAAAGTTCACATTCAGAAAAATAAAACATATAAAAAATATAAACATGCATGCCTCTAATATTGAAATCTTTTATCAATTAACAATCCTTCATTGTGATCTTTGCGCACATACAAGTCATGATTAGCTTCAATATTTGGTGGTGTTGGAAACCCAACTGAGATAGGATTGGAGTCATCACACTTATCATAGTACTCTTCTCCATCTATAGGATATTCAATGAACTTTCTTTTACCATGAAGAACAACCGACCATTTATCATTTGCAGGATCATCGATATAAAATACTTGTTGTGCCTGTGATGCCAATATGAATGGTTCACCCTTCTCAACAATCTTTTCAAATGTACCACCTATCCCATTCTTGAACACCTAATCTCACTAGTAAGTCTATATTGTGTATTTGGAATAAAATTTTGGCAGCATTTCCTTGTTGTTCTCCAAGTACATATGTACTTAGAGAACAAACAGGGAAATGATGCCGAAATTTTCTTGAAAACCCAATACACATTATACACTTAAATCCTAAGTGAGATTAACTGTTCAAGAACAGTCCCAAAATGGGGACTATCCATGATTTACTCCTATTGAGTAAATATTGGATGGGTTTCTAAGCCAACAAATACATGTATGTTGTCATTCTTATACCTACAATCCTAGTTTCATCATTCATATCCTAAGTTTTGTGTAACATCATTTAATCATGCTTGTCAGTAAATACTAAACAGTAAATAAACCATGATTCCATATATCAAATATTTGAATCAAAATGAAGCCTAATGGCACATTGGGAGAGTGACAACATTATACCTCACTTGAAGGTTGAAGAAGAAATATATGCAAATCAACAGCAGGTCAACAACACCTGCAACAACACAAATGCACCATTCAATTCAGTTATAATGTATTAATTAGGGGTCAATCTTGAAGTTTTACCTAGAGCTTCATAGTAAAATTTTAAGAAGAAAAATGCATAGGGTGCCCTAGGGTTTGCGCCGCCTCAACGACGGACGGACGATCTCGAGGTAAGCTCCTCCCATCCCCCCAGAGGGGGGTCTCCCTCCTCTCTCTCCGGCGCCATGGTTGTGGCAGTGTCTCCTGGTGATGGGGCACCTACTGGGACCAAGCACCCCATCCTCAAATGAGCCTGGAACTAGGTCCTGGCTGGCGACATCCTCAGAACCAAGAAGCTCTCGTTTAGCCCGCCCGATAAGATCGACGACAAGTGATTTGTGACCATAGACGAGCTGACATATGAAGCCATGGAGAAGTGATGGGAACACACAGTGATCATGTACGTGATGGGAAAGATACCATACTACCATCATCTTCTTGCTTGGATACATAGGGTTTGGAAACCTAAGGGAGGTTTTGACCCGTTCTCCAAACCGGACAAGTTCTTCCTTCTTCGTTTCAACTCGGCTAAGGACAAGAAGAGCATCATGCACGGAGGTCCTCGATGGTTCGACAACCATTTCGTGGTCGTCAAGGACAAAAAGATGGGGGATGACTTACAGAAGGACTTCTTCAGCACCATACCAGTCTGGATTAACATACCTAGTATTGGGTGCAATTGGTCCCCTAGGGTTGTTGGGATCGTGGCCAGTGGAGTAGGAAAGCTACTCAGAATCGACTTCAAGTCATTAGGCCAAGAATCATTGGGAGAGGTGCGCGCGCTGGTGGAAATCGACGCTGATGAAGAGCCTCCTCAGGAGGTGTGGGTCAACATGCCTAGGCGTGACCCTATGCCGGTGAAGATCCAGTATGAGCACATCCCGAAGAGTTGCACCGAGTGCAAGGTGTTTGGCCATGATTGGTCTGACTGCCCTATCAATCTGATCACTAATGTGGAGGTTCCTGGTCCAACAACGTAGGTCTGGAAGGTTGTAGGGAAGAAAGGCATAGATTTGGTTGTTGATAATGCTACAGCGAATGAATAAGGTGATGATCAGGTCGTGGTTGTGAGCTCGAGCAGCATACATGATGGTGACGCTTCTTCCTCGGGAGGCACTTCTTCCTCGGGTGTTGATGGTACTTGTAATGGTGGTGGTTCCAGTGCTGGGGTCCTCGGCACTGCTGATGCTAGAGTATCAGATTGCGGGCATGACTCTGGAACACAAGCTGATGGTGGAACACCCCACTCAGGCGGCGACAATGCTGTTAGGGATGATGGAGGGGTCGGCTCATCGATGGGTCAAGGCAGCTGCAATGCTGTAGCGGGTGTTGTGTCTTCAGTTACTATTGTTGTTTCTCCAGTTGCTGCTAGGGCAGATGGTGGGGCGACGCTACGTCGCGGAGTAGATGACAATGTGGGTGATGGCTCGGGTGCTGTTTTCAATGGTGGGTCGGGCACTACACTCGACTCAATGGTGGGTTCTTGTGTTGTTGGTTCAGGGGAGACTGATGATTCAGTAGTCAAATGATCCACTGGTTCTTCCTCTTCTTCATCGTGTAAGGCTTCAAGGGTGTCTAAAGGTGATGGGTCTCATAAGACCCGCTCGGCCGCCAGAGGTCATTAATGACCTTTATCATGACTAATGTTTGTGGCTCTGGGAATCCATGTAAGAAGAAAGAAGTGAGGAGAACCATCCTCGATAATAAAGCAACTATGTCCACTCTTGTTGAATCTAAAGTCATGTCTCACATGATCCACACATCTGACTGTATGTATCTAAAGGTTGGTTATGGGTTTCTTATCATCTTCATGACCATAATGGTCGTATCTATGTTGGGTGGAATCCTAATTGCTAGACTACTACTATGATTGAGTTGGATGATCAACAGGTCACTATGAAATGCATTAATAAAGGTGGACTCACTATCTACACTACTGCTATCTACGTTAGGAACTCTGTGTCTAAGCGTTATGTTATTGTAACATCCCTGACCTAGGTTATAAGTTAACCCTAGGTGTTTTGCTTAATCTTGTAATTAAATACTTGTGATTATCTTCTGGTATGTAATTAAGTTCATGAGGAACATACATTTTCATTCTGTCCTTTTTAAACAATGTTATGGTATTGTTTGGTAATACAGGGACCTATGTGAAAATTACCCAATTAGACGGGTTAACTTGCAAAATTACACTGGTTAAGATGTTCCTCTAATGATGAGACATCATATGAGTGATTAGGATGAGGTATGATGGATTTCCCAAGCTTGCGCATCAAGATGCAGCTTGTGGAGCAATCCTTGTGCTTAAAAAACCCTAATTTTGGAGTAAAGTGCAATTTACCCAAAATGTGGGGTGCAACTTGTAAAATACACCTTCTAGAATATCCTTTATGACTCTTGACATCAATTAGAGTAGGAATGATGAAAGGGGCGCTTCAATCGAATAATCAGGTAAGAAGAATGACCTTTGTAGTAAAATCACCTAGTACGAGTAAGGAGACCCTTCATATATGTACCTTAGGTTGCATGTTGGTTTTCTTTACCCTTAGATCTTGAGTTTTGATGGGTTTTGCTTAATTTATGATAGTTTGAACGTGCCTTAGAATAAAGGAGGGACCTAGATGAGAAATCCATAAACTAGAGGTCCTTATGGTAAAAACTAACCTAAGCTATATAAGCCTCTTCCTTTGCAAACCAAGTAAACGTATTCTCTTCTCTTGTTCACTTCTCATCTTGCTCAACCAACCAAGGCAGAGATCTGGAGCTCAAGGAGACGACCAACTTGTTCTAAGGTGAGAAGAGATCATCTTCTAGCTCGGATTCTTGGAGGAATTCCTTGTATAAGGTTGGTTTTATGGTTAACTCACTTAGGTTTCTTGTTCTAGCCGACCATCCCCATCCTTTCCTTGGAGAATCACCTTTGGCCAACTTGTGGAGCTCAAGACGCCATTAAAGGCTTGAAGCTTGGAAGCTTGGAGCTCTATGAACAATGTTTGAGGCGGGTTTTATAACTCAAAACTTCTTGCTTTATTATGCACATCTATGTTCTTATTAATTAAGTACTTAGTTCTTCTTCTTCCTCTTTCTCCCTTGCACTTTTGCAAGTAATCCGTGGAGTAACTGACCTGAAAAGAGGTTGAAGATGATGGGCATGAATTCCTAGGTAACTTTATCAAACGACCTTGGACTATTTGGTCTAAACGGTTTGCAAACCATTTGAAATCAAACGGACTCAAACCGTTTGATCTCATGCGGTCTTGCAAGACCGTTTAGATTCAAACGGTCTCCAAGACCGTTTGATAGGGTTGACCAAGGGAAGACCGTTTAGAGGTATGTTGTGAACATGTTGAATTTAATTTCTACAAAGAATCATAACCTAATTCCAAACCAATCACAAGTTGAAGGCACTTCAACCCCCTAAACCCTAATCGGGTTGATTTGCTGATTTCAAAGATAGATTTTGGTGAACTTTGGGTTGAAGGGCCCAAATGGTCTCAAGACCATTTGGGGGTTCACTCAAACGGTCTCAAGACCATTTGGTGACAACCCAAGACTATTTGGAAGTCTGGGATTAAGGAAAGTTGATGGTTTGAGGGTCCAATTATATTAGGTTGATGAATTGATAAAAATGCTGATTTTAGACCTAATTAGGGTTCAACCCTTATCCAATCGACTGAGATTTTGATGATACTTTGGGAAAATGGTGTCGAGACCGTTTGGAGGATGTCCAAACGATCTCAAGACAGTTAGGGCCAAGTGTGGGCCCAATTGGATGTCAATTGATGGGTTCAACCTCAATTTGATTCACATTGTTAAACATTGATGATTAGCCGATTGAAAACCCTAATTGAGTTGGATTCAACCCCAATTGGCTTTCAATTGAGGGTCAATTTGGTGTCCAATTGATTAAAGCTAACCCTAATTGACTCAATTTACAAGTGGTTAACAAGGTTATGGCCAATTGGAGGCTTCAACATAGATAACCATAATCGATTATAACCTTTGATTCACCTTTGAGGTCCATGCGGTTTTGAGCCCATTTGGACCAAACAGTCTCAAGACCGTTTGGGCTCAAATGATCTCAAGGTCATTTGGACCAATCAATCTCAAGATCATTTAAGATCAAACGGTTTCAAGTCGCATAACTTCAAACGGTTTGGAAGTCAACTTTACTCAAACAGTCAACGCACCCATGCGGTCTTGGTAACCCATGCGGTCTTGAAGGTCAAAGTGCCCAAACGGTCAACGCCCCCAAACGGTCTCAAGACCGTTTGGAGGTTGAGGGGTGAAACCGTTTGGAGACTTTTAGGGTTGTTTTTGCTCAATCATTTGAGGGTGTAATTGGTCCAATGGTGGTCTAATCTAAACCCTAATGGTACCCTAAGACATTAAGGGACTAAGTGACTAATGGATTGACCCATGATGGTGATCAAGGGTGTAATTTACCAATATGCCCTTGAAGGGTTCAACTAAATGATACCTTGTTTTAATCAAACCCTAATGATATGATAGTGGTGATTTGGTTTATGTTAAACAATGGGGACTTGACCCAACCTAATCTAGAGTGATGTAATCACCATCTATTAGTAAGAGGAGAGAGAAAGTACCATTTATGGTTGAAACTCAAGTAAAGTACCTTCAATGTATATGAATGTGCATGATTAGGGTATGATCCACCTATGTGAGATCATGGAAACCCTAATTATGATAATTGATGAATCTTAATCTAATCTGAAGGCATCATTGGTGATGTTTCTCATACATGATGATGTTATGAGTTCAATTCACCATGTGGTGAATAGTAAACCCTAACTCTAGGGTGATAACATGTAATGTGAATAGTAAACCCTAATTGATGTAAATCAGGGAACCTAACTCTTGTAAGAGTATGAAGGTACAACTCTTGAAATGAATTGTTTACTATTATTAGTTAAATTAACCATGCAGGTTCTTATATGAGGATGATCATATCCAGGTAAGGATTATGATACCATATTCATTGAAAGCATGTTATTAGCTTTATGAATAGTGACATATCATGTTGCCCAGTAAGTGGCATCACATGACATGATAGGCTGTAAGAGCCAAGTGTATCATCAAGGTCATACTAATTACATGACTTGTGATGAAATGATTAAGAAATGACAATTGATGTGAGTTAGACTTGTTACATTTAGTATTCGACTTTCATAGTTGTTATGCTAATAATTAATGTTTGAGAACATGAATGATGTTAAAAGAATACTGAAATGTACCTAACTAATCAAGTATAATCATACCATGTAGAGCCTTGATCATAGATCCATCATTGTCAGAAGTTAAATGATGGTGAAACATGTTTTCCTAAGGGAACTCCTGGATCACATACTTTTGAGTATGTGGGGGAATATGGATGTGTATATTCTTACATCCTAGTGTAGGAGTTGATGTAGATGTATCTTAATCTATCAACCCTTCACTATATGATTATACCGGGGTGATGTAACACAATTCTCCTGAGGAAATCCTTTATACCGTATCGATGAGATATAAACAAGAAATCTTTCGATGACGAAGAGAGTACATAATGCCACTGTGACTCTAATAGTGAAGTACCAGAATACCCTGGTGAGCTATAATAGCAGAGACACTAGATGTCCTGCATGTTTATCCTCACTCTGACTGAGGAAGATGGGGTCATAAGAATCCATCTCTTTTGATGACCTAGGTATGATACCGATGCGACTTAATAGTGATCGGTTGGAGTATGATCTGTATACCTCATCTCCGCAGGGCATAATAATGTGTGTAAAACATAATCAACTGCGTAGTATATCTACTTAGGTTGTACTACGAGATACATGTTTGATAATTACATTGTTTAGTATGTATGTTCTCCATATTTCTAAAATGCTATAGTTCCACTTAATGTCAATTTGTTGTTGATTTCCTTAAAAAGCTTTTATTGCTCATGTTGTTCTTTGATTGCTATAATAAAGCTTCTGGTGGAGAGTTATAACTCTCGCTGGGACAATTATTTAAAATTGTCTCACTCCGTAGATTTCAACTTTTTAGGTGGTCGTCGAGGATGAAGAAACCAGTCTGCAGGTGATCAGTACCAGCAGCAGCAGCACCTGGAGCAGTAGTGAATCTCAGGTGGAGATACTATCTGTTAAGTCTTGTAGTTAGATAGTCCTATTCCATCTCTGTACTCTCAGGTCCTTGGAGTTAGATGATCCGAGATTTTTTGGTTTTGAATCTTGAGATTTTGTATCTGGTTGTGCATAATCACTCAAGAAGTGATTTAACAGAGATGTAAACTGTTTATCTTTTTTCTATAAAAGAAGTTTTATGATTTCAGGATCTTGTCTCAAAAAGTTTTTAATTTCTAGTGATTTTTGTATTCCGCTGCTAATCAAATGCTTCCACTGAGTTTATGTCGTGTTTTGGAAATCAGAGCCCACAATTTAGTGGTATCAGAGCTCTAGGTTTGCTGAGTCTACAGAGACATAGGACTTAGGATGTCGAGTCTATCTTTAGTGTTTCTTTCCTATCTAATAGAATCTTTTGCTCCTTAAGAGAAGAAGATATATAGGGATGTCTGAGCCACATGAGGAGTATGTGGCTGAGAGTAGCGTTGCTGAACCTCGAGAAGGTGCAAGGAACCCAGAGATAGAACAGCCCGTACCTGAGCCACCCAGGGAGCCACCTCAGTTTGACCCAGCTGATATGGGTAACCCAGCTGTTCAAACTATGTTCGGGCAGTTTATGACTGCCATGACACATATCATCGACAAGATGCCCATGCCTGCACCAAGGGCACCTGTCCATCCTGAAGTACAAGGTATTGGTAAGATGTTCGAGCGACTTTGTCGTGTCGGAGCAACTGAATACTTTGGGACAGCTGACCCCGCAGATGCCATTCTGTCGTTAACCGAGTTGGAGAAAGCTTTCAGAATCCTTAACATCCTTGAAGCTGGGAAGGTTAGACATGCTGTCTATCTTCTCAAAGGAAGTGATGGTCACTGGTGGACCATGGAAGAGCAGAAGAGGCCTGGAATAGAGATCTCGTGGGAAGATTTTCGTCAGGAATTTGTCCACAAATATTTTCCAAAGACCTTCCTGGACGAGAAGATCTCTCAGTTCGAGAGATTGAGGCATGGCATGATAAACATTAGCGAGTATGAAGCTAAGTTCATGGAGTTGCTACGGTTCTGTCCGCACATGGCTGCCACAGAAGATAAGAGAATCAGAAGGTTCAAGAAGGGTTTGAATGCCGACTTGACTACTCCCGTGTCTGCCCTAGAAAATTGGGAGAGGTTCGCTACCTTCGTTGAGTCAGTCCGAAGGATAGAGAGATCTATAGCCCAAAAGAGGCAAACCCATAAGAGATATCCATAGTTCCAGGGTTCTTCATCTAGAGACTTTAAGAAGCCTAGATTCTCTGCACCTACACCTCCACCACCCAGATCTACTGCTCAGACACAGTGGGCACCGAGTAGAGGTAGAGGGCGAAGCCTACCACTACAAGAGACTCGCAGTCCAGCATCAATGTCAGTCAATGGACCACCAAGACCACAACAACTGGAAAGAAGCTACTACAACTGTGGTAAGGTGGGACATTTGATGAAGGACTGTAGGTCTAGGCCTGTCAGTGTGACACAGCCTCAGAGACAGAATCAACAGGGATCACCGAGAAGGCAGTCTCAAGGAGCAGCTAGAGGATGTGGACAAGCGTCTCAAGCTGGATCGTCAACACCAACTCAACCTCAGGCGACAACGAGGTTCTATGCTATGAACCCACCTGATGCAGTGGTCAATCCACGGGTTGTGGTAGGTCAGATGGAACTTTTATATTCTGATATGTCTAAATCCTGTGTTATATCTGTTTTAATTAACCCGGGTGCTACGCACTCCTTTCTCACTCGGAGGGTGATTCGTAACTGCAATATGACAGTTAGTCATAGGGTAGATAGCTTGTTGTTGGAGACTCCGTTGAGAGGGTCTACTGTTTTGCAAGAGGTATGTTCTCCCTGCATCCTCTTCTTTTCTAATCATCGCATTCAGATGGATCTTATACCACTTGATATGCAAGGATTTGATATAATCCTCAGGATGGATACCTTGGAAAGATATAGGGTTGTCTTGGATTGTGAATCCAAGCAGGCTGTGTTTGCTAATGAAAGCAACACATGGATCTTTCAAGGAGAAAGAAAGATTCTACCCACCTGTCTTGTGTCAGCTATGGTTGCTAATAAGCTGATGAGGCAAGGATGTTATGCATTCTTGGCCCATGTGGTAGATACTACTGACCGGCCTAAATCGCGCGTCCTAAAATTGGAGGCGTATTTGAGGTAGTCGAGCCTTCGCATTTATAACCCGAATCCTTCTAGGCCCCCGCAACTTTGTTTACGGGGTCGAAGTAGTCATACGGGGTCGAACACAGGGACAAGGTGGGTTGTGTTGATGACTCTGAATGGACACTCTACACTCCGGTGGATATAAAGAGATATTGAAGTTCCCCGAAGGGAACAACCAGATGTCACTATTAAATCAAAGAAAACTATCTCCAACTGGAGTTACAAGAAAGATTAAGATTTCGTCATTTAGCAATTTTTAGGAATTTTCATGCAACAGAAAATAGAAAGGTAAACTGCAGTTTAAGGCGTAATGCAAGGGATAAGACTTTTAGAAAGACAAGCGGTAGCAGTAACACCCTGCACCCCTCCTCTCAGAGCGGGTGCCTCTAACCAAGCTTCAACACCCCTCTCGAGGTTGCTGGACTCAAGTTAGAGTGGAATGATACTAAAACAACTCCGTTCCGGGCACTCTCGTACTCCAGAATCGGACCGAACACTAGAGCCACAACCCAACTCTCGAAGCAGTTGCGACGGGAAAGACGATTCGGTAGCTAAGCGAAACGCGATCCAAAACATACAAGCTAGAGTTCAGATATCCAACACAGTAGTTACCCAATCATAAGGCACTAAGCATTAAACAAAGAGCAATTTAGCATTTCTATTTCCATCAGCAATAAGGGTCTTAATACAATGCATAAGATAAGAATTTAAATAACAGAATTAAAGATAGATGTCGCCTTCTTGATGTAGAAGGGTGACAGACTACTACTACTCCCAGCCCGATACCGTCCAGGGACCTATCCCGGTACAGCCGTGTCGGGCGGCACGACCTCTCGGACGACACGCCTGACGGACGACTATATCGTTCGAAGACCCTGGCCGATACGCTCATGTCGGGCGGCACACCCTCTCAGGCGGCACGACTGACGGGAGGAGCGTATCGGGTTCGGTATCGTGTCGGCCATGGATTTACATATACTACTGTCGGGCATTGTTGTCAGGCACTCGTGTCGCGTATCTACGTCGGCCGATATCGGTCCTCAGTGTTGTCCGGTACAGTCCTAGGTGAACCGATCCCCTCCCTCTCGGGATGAGGAAGAGCTCACCTAGTTTCGCCCGGTACGAGCACTGGGGCACGATACGGTCGCTCTCGCACTTCTCTCGTAGATCGCTCAAGTCCCCAACTGTCCGAACGGGGAACTGGCTAGCCGTCCCGGCCTATCCAACCTCCGACGTCTCCGACCTGTCTTTTCGGCTTCCTGTAGCTACTATTTATACCGGCGGTTGAAGGAGTTATGGTGCTGGAAATGCCATGTAGCCCCCTTATACGCCGGTCGATGGATGTGGACGGCCGATACAGGTATGCCTTCGGCGCGAGGCGCTGGCTATCAGTCACGTGGCTAGAGGCACGCCTGCCGGTGGGTGGCTGTGTCGCCCGACGAGTTGGGTCGTCGGGCGGCTTCGGCTCCCTGTCGCGTAGAAGGTGTGTCGGCCGGTACGTCCCTTTCGCAAGGCGCCCTTCTCTGCCGATCATTCTTGTGTCGCCCAGCCCCTGTCGGGCTGGGTTGTATCGGGCCTCAGGAAGGCCGAGGCGGGCTCAGACTTATTGTGGGGCGGAACCGGCCTTATTGCACAAAAACGAGGAAAACCCAGTAAAAGATAGGAAAAACTGGAATAAGAGCGTTGCTTGGCCAATTATTGTGAAAATGCTAATAAAATAGAGGAAAATAGCAGAAAAGGGTAGTTTTGATAAAAGAATAAAGGGCAAAAACGTCACAAAATTTGGTGTTATCAACTCCCCTAAACTTAGCTTTTTGATTATCCTCAATCAATATTTAAACTAAACTTTTGTGTTGCTTCTTCTTGCACAGCAAAACTTTAAGGCTAAACGGTAGCACAAGATTTGCGATGTCTTGAAGGTAATGTTGTCTTAATGCGAACAAAAGACCTTGCCCCACTTGCCTTATTATTTAAGTAAAATTTTTCTTCTCCACAGCTTTAGCGAGACTTTGGTGTATGATTCCGAAGTTAGCTTCCACACCAAACAGCTTTATTTTAAGGGCAGAAAGTTGTGTATAGGGTAGGCTAAGGCTTTTTGGGTTTTTCTTCTTGTTTCCCATCAGTCCATCCAGGTAAGGGTCCGTTAACGGGCAAGTGGTCCCTGCAGTCCAAGCCAGTTGGCTTTAGAGCAGTGATTTCACATCCTACGTACCACTGCCCCGGATCTACCATGCCTAAAGATGGGTACTTTTGGAAAACAAGGGTGTATATATTTTTTTCTTTTCTTTTATTGGGCACAACTCTCATACTTTTATTCACACTCATAAGGTTTCTTTCTCTTTTTGGGATTTTTGCTGGGTAAGGGAAAACAAAAGAGATATCTGCTGTTTGGGCAGCTTTTTCCTTCTCCATACTCGTCTCTTAGCTGTTTGCGAGATTATTATTTTTCGAAAATTTTTGGATGGCAAGGCACAATCTTTTGTTTGTTTGAGACAACATTATCAGAAAGATATGACAGAACTTGTAACTCATTAAAATATACAGAAAGTAAACTTTGCAAGAAGTCACAACAGGTTTTTATTATTATTACAACAATTTTGTACATATGCATAGGGGCAGGAAATTTGCAAAGGAAAGATTTTTGAAAATTTTTATATGGCATGCATGCGTACATCAGATATACAGGGAGCTATAAGGGCACATCAGGTAAAAGAGAATGAATATCGTAGAAAGCTCGAAGAGATAAAATTTTATACCTCCCTCACTGGCATACCCCCCCAAACTCATTTTCTACTCTGTCCCAGAGTAGAGAAGAAAGCAAATGTAAGGTAAAGCTTAGCCAGTGAGGGTTAGCTTTCTGATGTGCTGCAAAATGCTCCTACGAAGTTGCAGCATGCCATTGGGAGGTTGTCTAGTGGGTTCGCTTTGGCGATGTAGCGGTTGAGCTGGAGCGAAACCCTCAAAATTCACTTCTGGCCCCCCCTTTCTTCACATCTGCGCTGTGAGCATAAACAAAGGGACTGATTATCCGTCCCTAGTTTAGTTCCCAGGAGTGTGTAGTCAGGGTGGGCCCTCTCCCTTAAGAGTACGGAACCAGGGTGCCTCGAACTTGTTCGGAGGCCTTGGTTGCCGCACTCCTAGCTAGGTGACTCACTATTGGAGCTACCAAATCAAGAAAAATCTTCCTTTCCATTGTTGTTGCCATTTCTGCCCGACAGTTGCTGCTGATCCCCGCGCTGTGCTTACTGGCGCGGTAGGTGGTTTGCTCCATATGAGCCATACCTGTTATTTAAAATTTATTTATTCATCCGTTAGGCAAGAAAGATGAAAAGAAAGAAAACTTATTAAAGCTGGGCGATAAGCGATCCGACGACACGATGTTGTCGCGCGATAAGGCTTGACGCCCGACACAGGTGTATCGGGCGATACGAGGTCACATGAAACAAAACATGACATCGTAGTGAGAAGCATGACGCCCAGTACGAAACATCGGTAAAACGCCATCGACCAGCGTTACGCGCGAAAGCATGTCGGGCGATAGAAGATCCGCAGGTCATGTAAACCCGATAAGCGGCTCGGTAACAGATACTGGCGTCGGGCGACAGGGTTATCGGCCGATAAACGTGTTGGTCTACAAACCTATCGGGCGACAAGCCATGTCGTTCGGTAAGAAAACAAACCGGCCGATACGCCTCGCACGATACAAAAATCTGTGCCGGGCGAGAGATAGCGTGTCTGGCGAAAGACGTGTTGGGCTATACCTTTGCTCTCAGGAGGCATCGCCCGATACTAGGGCGAAGGCAAGATGGCTGACACACGAGCAAAAGGGAGGATCAAAGCATGCGTTCTAGGTGGCAAAAAGGAGAAAATGATAGCCCGACACGAAGAAACCTCCACTCTATTTATAGAGAACCCAGCTGGGGGTGAAACGTGCAAAACATGGCGCACGCCGGGCATTTTAGTCACACTAATCCCGAGACGCGAAGTCCCATCGGCCAGTCCAAGGGTCTTCCGCCACCCTTGCGACGCCCGGGGCGAGGCTGCCCGATACAAGCGGTTCTGCGCCCAGCTGGTCGACACGGTAGAAAAGCTGGCGGTCAAAAGGCCAAAACTAAACCTGCGTGAAGTAAAAGGCCATTGCAGGGTAAAACATCATTGGTATAGAGAAGGATCTCCTACCTCAGATGGTATTACTTCTCAATGCTCCGCAAAACACAGCGATGGCCCATAAAACAAAAGGAGTCAGCACACGTGCGCATGTACTGACTCGGGCCTTATTACAGTCCATAATGGTTGTTTTTACAAAGAAAACAAATGTATCCTAATCTATGACTCGGGCTGCCTCCCGAGGAGCGCTGAAGTTTTCGTCGCCAGCTCGACCGGTGTAGGCTCTTCGGTTGTACCCATATCCAGTAAGTCAATCTCTGCTTTCCTGACAAAAGCTTCGTCCTCATAAAACCTTTTCACTCTGTGCCCGTTCACCTTGAATATCTTGGTCGGGTCATCCTTGTCGCGGAGCTCCATCATTCCTGATGGGTATATCTTTGCCACAGAAAACGGTCCCGACCATCTTGTCTGTAATTTCCCAAGAAAAAGACGGATGGAGGACTTGAATAACAGGACCTTATCCCCTTCACTCACATCCTTTCTCCTAAGGTGGGCATCATGCCACATTTTTGTTCTTTCCTTTTAGATCTTCGCATTCTCATAGGCGTGAATCCTCATCTCTTCGAGCTCTTGAAGCTGTAAAAACCTTTTTTCTCCTGCTTTGTCTAGATCCATATTTAGGAACTTGATTGCCCAAAGGGCCTTGTGTTCTAGTTCCAAAGGCAGATGGTAGGATTTGCCGTATATAAGATGGTAGGGGGTGGTTCCAATGGGCGTCTTGTAAGCAGTACGGTAGGCCCATAATGCGTCGTCAAGTTTCATAGACCAGTCCTTCCACGTGCGGCTGACAGTCTTTTCTAAGATCCGCTTGATCTGTCTGTTTGAGACCTCTACCTGCCCCGATGTCTGTGGGTGGTAGGGCGTAGAGATCTTATGTTTTACTCCATACTTGCGTAGGAGCGCTTCGAACTGCCTTTCTCCGAAGTGTGACCCGCCGTCGCTTATTACGGTGCGCGGTATACCGAAACGGGGAAAGATGGTCTTCTCAAAAAGCTTGATAACCGACTTGGCGTCGCATGTTTGGGTGGCCACCGCCTCTACCCATTTCGACACATAGTCTACTGCCACTAGTATGTATTAATACCCCTGGGATGGGGGAAACGGCCCCATGTAATCAATCCCCCATACGTCAAATATTTCCACTTCGATCCAGCTTGCCATCGGCATTTCATTCCTCTGCCCTATATTCCCCGTTGACTGGCACTCTTTGCAAACCTTTACAAATCGTGCAACATCTTTAAATAAGGAGGGCCAGTAGAAACCTGATTGTAGCACTTTTTCCGCTGTTCTTTCGCTACCCATGTGTCCACCATAGGGGGAGGTGTGGCATCCCTTCAGGATATCGGCAATTTCTTCTTCTGGGATGCACCTCCTGTACAAGTTGTCTACGCATCTTCTGAACAGGAGAGGATCATCCCAGTAATAATTCTTGGAATCCGCGAAAAGCTTCTTCTTTTGATTGTAGGTGATATCAGGAGGTAGCTCTCCACAAGCGAGGAAATTGCAGATGTCTGCAAACCAGGGTAATCCTTCTTCTTGAGCTTCAGCCATCATGAGAGCTTCGTCGGAAAAGTTGTCGTCGATCTGTGGCCCTCTCTGTCTCTCAGCCACTATCCTCGATAGGTGGTCTGCGACCACATTTTCCGCGCCCTTCTTGTCGATGATTTCATGATCGAACTCTTGGAGCAACAAGGCCCATCTCAACAATCTGGGCTTTGCGTCTTTCTTTTGCATTAAGTATTTTATCGCCCCATGATCTGTGTATACTTTGACCTTTGATCTGATGAGATACGATCTGAACTTATCAAACACGATGACAACCGCGAGCATTTCCTTTTCGGTGGTTGTGTAGTTTACTTATGCTTCGTCCAACGTGCGACTAGTGTAGCAAATCACATGGTGCTTTTTATCTTTTTTTGCCCCATGACTGCCCCCACTGCGTAGTCGCTAGCGTCGCACATTATCTCAAAGGGTAAACCCCAATCTGGCGCTTGAAGGATAGGTGGTGATACTAAAGCATTTTTCAGGGCCTGAAAAGCACTGAGACAATCGTTAGAGAAAACAAATTCAGCATCCTTTACCAGGAGATTTGACAATGGTTTGGAAATCTTTGAGAAGTCCTTGATGAATCTTCGGTAATATCCAGCGTGCCCGAGGAAGCTTCTTATCCCCGTGATGGAATTTGGTGGAGGAAGCTTAGATATAGCTTCGATTTTGCTGGTATCCACCTCGATCCCGCGCCTTTAGACCTTATGCCCTAGGATGATACCCTCCCGTACCATGAAATGACATTTTTCCCAGTTCAGGACCAGGCTGTTTTCCTCGCACCTTTGAAGTACTAACGATAGGTTCTTCAGACAGCAATCAAAGTCCCTTCCATAGACGGAGAAGTCGTCCATGAAAACTTCCACGATGTCTTCTAGAAAATCTGAGAACATTGATATCATGCATCTTTGAAAGGTGGCGGGGGCGTTGCAGAGTCCGAAGGGCATCCTTCTAAAGGAATAAGTGCCGTAGAGGCAGGTGAACGTCGTTTTCTCTTGGTCGTCGGGTAAGATGGGTACCTGGTAAAATCCTGAAAAGCCATCAAGAAAACAAAAATAATCGTGATGCGCTAATCTTTCAAGAACTTGGTCAATAAAAGGTAGCAGAAAATGATCCTTTTTTGTAGCCTGATTTAGCTTTCGGTAATCAATGCACATTCGCCAACCAGTGACGGTCCTTACCGCCACTTCGTCACTCTTCTCACCCTTAACCACAGTCATTCCGCCTTTCTTGGGTACTACGTGGATCGGGCTTACCCAGTTGCTGTCGCTAATTGGGTAAATGATCCCCGCGTCCCTAAGCTTTATTACCTCTTTCTTGGCGACCTCTTTGAGCATCTGATTCAGCTTCCTCTGGGGTTGGACCAGGGGCTTGGCTGACTCATCCAAGTTGATGCGATGCATGCAAAGGGCGGGGCTAAGGCCTTTGATATCATCTACGGAATATCCTATAGCCCCTCTGTGGAGTCTTAACTCCTCAAGGAGCCGGTCCAGCTGATTGCTTGAAAGATCGGCGTTTACGATGACTGGGTTCCTCTGTTCTTCATCTAAAAATTCGTACTTCAGTCCCTCAGGTAACGCTTTTAAATCCGGCTTTGCTCTGGGTGTCTCCTCCTAAGGTTCTCCTTCAAGGAAGGCATACTTCGCAGAGTCCACCTCCTCCTCTTCTTCTTGCAAGTCTTTGTCAGAAAGGTTGAAAATGTCGAGATGCTTCATGACTTCGGGATTTTCAAAGTCGAGATCCTGACAGCTTATTGCTCTCGTGAGGGGATCCACTGTCCGGATATCCTCCTCTATTTCCTCGCAGAATTTATTGTAGCTATCCGCAAAACAGGCCGATTCAGACAGGGATGGACCTCTCATGATTTCCTTCATCTTGAAGTCCATGTGGCTGTTTCCAACCCTCAAGGTGATTATCCCTTCAGAGACATCAATCAGCACCCTCCCTGTTGCCAAGAAAGGGCGTCCGAAGATGATAGGACATCTGGGTTCTTCAGATGTGTCGATGACGACGATGTCGCAGGGAATAAAGAAATCACCGACCCTAATCGGCACATCTTCGACAATGCCTACATGTCTTTTGAAAGAGTGATCCGCCAGTTCAATCCGCATATTGGTTCGAACCATGTCGGTCAAACCCATCCTTTGCGCGAAACTTAAGGGCGTGAGGCTGATGCTTGCTCCCAAGTCCGCCAGACCCTTCTGCTCGACATTGTCCCCGATGGCGAATGGGATTGTGAAAGCTCCGGGATCCTTTCTCTTAGTCGGCAAGCTGGGTTTTACGAAGGCAGAGGAAGTAGAGGCCAGGTACACTGTCTCTATCCTTCCCCCCCTTCTTTTCTTCATTATTAGATCTTTGAGAAAATTGGCGTATGTGGGCATCTCCTCCAAAGCGTCAAGGAAGGGGACTTCAAGATGCAGCTTCCTGATCGAATCCATGAACCTTTCGTGCCGCTTTTTCAGATTTGCCTTGATCAGCTTGTACGGGAACGGTACCCTGGGAGCGTAAGGATTCCTCCCACCAGATGGCTCATCGGACGGTCTCGGCGCAGGCTCTTCGGCTTCTGCAGGCCTGCCTCCATCTCCTGCTGGAACGACATCCTTGGGCCCTTGCTCAGCTTCCGGTGGGGCTTCATCAGTGCGCTCTACCGTCTTTCCTGATCTAAGCACTGCCATTACTGCAGTTTCAGGGTGAGGGAGCATTTTTCCTGCAGGGTTCTTCATCAGAGCAGCCATCTGAGATAGCCGTTGATCGACCTCCCATTGACGCATCTGCAGACTCGCCGTCTGGTGTTGCATGGAATTCAGAGATCCAAGGCTGGTAAGCGTCCCCTGTACCAGCTGGTTGATGATGGTGTCCTGTCTTTTTATGTATGCGGAAAGCTGACCAACCCAATTAGGCCGGGTCGCTTTCTCACTTTGGCTCTGACATTCGCCCTCAGAAAGGGGTTGCTCACAACGAGGCATGGTTGACAGTCTCGGTGTTCCGTAGATCAGAGTACCTGAAATCCGCATAAAAATCATGTTTAGAAAATTATAATTGGGGTAAAGAATAATGCTTAAAGTAAAAGAAAAAGAAAAATAAAAGTGATGTCAAGCCTATTTCTAAGCTTGAGGCACGGGAGTGTAGTTAGTGGATTCGGATTCGTCAACAGTGCCATTTGCCTTGTCCCCGGCAACGGCGCCAGAAAGTTGACCGGCCTAAATCGCGCGTCCTAAAATTGGAGGCGTATTTGAGGTAGTCGAGCCTTCGCATTTATAACCCGAATCCTTCTAGGCCCCCGCAACTTTGTTTACGGGGTCGAAGTAGTCATACGGGGTCGAACACAGGGACAATGTGGGTTGTGTTGATGAATCTGAATCGACACTCTACACTCCGGTGGATATAAAGAGATATTGAAGTTCCCCGAAGGGAACAACCAGATGTCACTATTAAATCAAGGAAAACTATCTCCAACTGGAGTTACAAGAAAGATTAAGATTTTGTCATTTAGCAGTTTTTAGGAATTTTCATGCAACAGAAAATAGAAAGGTAAACTGCAGTTTAAGGCGTAATGCAAGGGATAAGACTTTTAGAAAGACAAGCGGTAGCAGTAACACCCTGCACCCCTCCTCTCAGAGCGGGTGCCTCTAACCAAGCTTCAACACCCCTTTCGAGGTTGCTGGACTCAAGTTAGAGTGGAATGATACTAAAACAACTCCGTTCCGGGCACTCTCGTACTCCAGAATCGGACCGAACACTAGAGCCACAACCCAACTCTCGAAGCAGTTGCAACGGGAAAGACGATTCGGTAGCTAAGCGAAACGCGATCCAAAACATGCAAGCTAGAGTTCAGATATCCAACACAGTAGTTACCCAATCATAAGGCACTAAGCATTAAACAAAGAGCAATTTAGCATTTCTATTTCCATCAGCAATAAGGGTCTTAATACAATGCATAAGATAAGAATTTAAATAACAGAATTAAAGATAGATGTCGCCTTCTTGATGTAGAAGGGTGACAAACTACTACTACTCCCAACCCGATACCGTCCAAGGACCTATCCCGGTACAGCCGTGTCGGGCGGCACGACCTCTCGGACGGCACGCCTGACGGACGACTATATCGTTCGAAGACCCTGGCCGATACACTCATGTCGGGCGGCACACCCTCTCAGGCGGCACGACTGACGGGCGGAGCGTATCGGGTTCGGTATCGTGTCGGCCATGGATTTACATATACTACTGTCGGGCATTGTTGTCAGGCACTCGTGTCGCGTATCTACGTCGGCCGATATCGGTCCTCAGTGTCGTCCGATACAGTCCTAGGTGAACCGATCCCCTCCCTCTCGGGATGAGGAAGAGCTCACCTAGTGTCGCCCGGTACGAGCACTGGGGCACGATACGGTTTCTCTCGCACTTCTCTTGCAGATCGCTCAAGTCCCCAACTGTCCGAACGGGGAACTGGCTAGCCGTCCCGACCTATCCAACCTCCGACGTCTCCGACCTGTCTTTTCGGCTTCCTGTAGCTGCTATTTATACCGGCGGTTGAAGGAGTTATGGTGCTGGAAACGCCACATAGCCCCCTTATACGCCGGTCGATGGATGTGGACGGCCGATACAGGTATGCCTTCGGCGCGAGGCGCTGGCTATCGGTCACGTGGCTGGCAGCACGCCTGCCGCTGGGTGGCTGTGTCGCCCGACGAGCTGGGTCATCGGGCGGCTTCGGCTCCCTGTCGGGTAGAAGGTGTGTCGGCCGGTACGTCCCTTTCGCAAGGCGCCCTTCTCCGCCGATCATTCTTGTGTCGCCCAGCCCCTGTCGGGCTGGGTTGTATCGGGCGTCAGGAAGGCTGAGGCGGGCTCAGACTTATTGTGGGCCGGAACCGGCCTTATTGCACAAAAATGAGGAAAACCCTATAAAAGATAGGAAAAACTGAAATAAGAGCATTGCTTGGCCAATTATTGTGAAAATGCTAATAAAATAGAGGAAAATAGCAGAAAAGGGTAGTTTTGATAACAGAATAAAGGGCAAAAACGTCACAAAATTTGGTGTTATCAACTACCATGGAGAGTCCCAACCCTACTGAAGTTCCTGTAGTCAGGGAATTCGAAGATGTGTTTCCTAAAGAACTTCTAGGTATACCACCGCCTCGAGAAATTGATTATGAAATCAATTTGGCCCCAGATACACAACCCATGGCCCGGACACCGTATAGGATGGCGCCTGCCGAAATGGCAGAACTCAAGAAGCAGCTTCAAGAGTTGCTTGAGAAGGGTTTCATCTGACCGAGTACTTCACCCTGAGGTACTCCGGTTTTGTTTGTTAAAAAGAAAGACGGGTCAATGAGGTTGTGTATTGATTACAAACAACTCAATAAAGTAACAATAAAGAATAAGTACCCTCTGTCAAGGATTGATGATCTTTTTGACCAGTTGTGTGGTGCAACCGTCTTCTCGAAGATAGACTTGAGGTCTGGATACCATCAACTCCGTATTAAGGATAGTGACATATCCAAGTCTGCCTTTAGGATAAGATATGGCCACTATGAGTTCACAGTTATGTCGTTTGGATTAACTAATGCACCAACTGCATTTATGGAACTCATGAATAGAATCTTCCGACCTTTCCTCGATCAGTGTGTTGTCGTCTTCATAGATGACATTCTGATCTATAGTAGAGATGCTCAGCAGCATGAATAGCATCTTCGTCAAGCTCTAACTTTGCTAAGAGAACATAAACTATACGCTAAGTTTAGCAAGTGTGAGTTCTGGTTGCCGGAAGTATCTTTTCTTGGACATGTGGTATCTGCTTCGGGTATTCGTGTTGACCCTAAAAAGGTAGAATCTATTCTACAGTGGGAACAACCGAAGACACCGACGGAGATTCGTAGTTTCTTAGGATTAGCTGGCTACTACCGAAGGTTCATTAAGAACTTCAGTTCTATAGCCTTACCCTTAACCAAGTTAACCCGGAAAGATGTTCTTTTTGCCTGGAGTGATAAGTGTCAACAGTCTTTCCAGCTGTTGAAGGAAAGGTTGACAAGTGCACCTGTACTTGTGCTACCTGAGCAAGGTAAGGGATATGTAGTTTTCTGTGATGCCTCCAAGAATGGACTCGGATGCGTGTTGATGCAGGATAAGGAAGTGATTTCTTTTACTTCCCGACAACTTAAGAAACACGAGGAGAATTATCCGACACATGATCTGATGTTAGATACTGTGGTTCATGCCTTGAAGATCTAGAGACATTATCTCTACGGAGAGACATTCCAGATTTTCATAGACCACAAGAACCTTAAGTATATCTTCTCTCAGCATGAACTTAACATGAGGCAACGTCGCTGGATGGAGTTAATCAAGGATTACGATTGTACAATTGATTACCATCCAGCGAAGGCCAATGTGGTTGCAGATGCGTTGAGTAGGAAATTAGCAACATCAACCATGGATAGGGCACAACTAAGTTCCTTAATATGCTCTAGGAGAGATATGCTTATCTCTTTAAGGCAAGACAATATGCAGTTGA
Source organism: Alisma plantago-aquatica (assembly GCA_963693085.1). Taxonomy (NCBI): domain Eukaryota; kingdom Viridiplantae; phylum Streptophyta; class Magnoliopsida; order Alismatales; family Alismataceae; genus Alisma; species Alisma plantago-aquatica. Next base: position 1,928,864,763 of record OY856409.1, on the reverse strand, counting down.
AGGTGTCATTGTTAGCCGGTTTGTTAGCTGAGATGCATATTAAACCTACCCTAAGAGAGCAGATAAAGGTGGCACAGCAAGTTGATGCCGCAATCCAGCAGATCAGATCTAAGTATGGTGATGAGAAGCGAGATGGTTTCCATGATTCAGATGATCAGATGGCATGCTATTATGGGAGGATGATAGTATCAGATGTGGACAACTTGAGGAAGTTAGTCCTGGAAGAAGATCATTCTTCGATGTATGCCATGCATCCAGGGAGCACCAAGATGTATCGAAACTTGAAAGATATGTATTGGTGGCCTGGAATGAAGAAGGATGTTGTTGAGTTTGTTCTGAGGTGTCCTGTGTGTCAGCAAGTTAAAGCAGAACACCAGAAACCTACAGGGACAATGCAACCTTTACCCATACCACAGTGCAAGTGGGACCATGTGACCATGGACTTTGTTGTTGGCCTACCCAGGACAAGCAAAGGACATGATTCCATCTAGGTAATAGTTGATAGGTTGACAAAGACAGCACATTTCTTACCTGTGAAAACAACCTATTCTGCTGAAAGGTTATCACAGTTGTATGTTCAAGAGATAGTGCGATTGCACGGAGTTCCTGTCACTATAATTTCTGACAGAGGTCCCCAGTTTACAAGTCATTTTTGGGAGCAGTTACACAGAGCTTTAGGCACCAAGTTAAGGTTTAGTACAACCTTTCATCCACAGACTGATGGATAGTTGGAAAGGACTATACAAACCTTGGAAGACTTGTTGAGAGCATGTGTTCTCCAGTTTACCGGGAGTTTGGATCTACACCTAAGTTTGATAGAGTTTGCCTATAACAATAGCTATCAACATAGCATTGATATGGCACCTTATGAAACTTTGAATGGTAGACGTTGTAGATCACCCTTAGGTTGGTATGAGACTGGTGAACATCAGTTGTTAGGTCCTGATCTTATGCAGTAGACCACATAGAAGATTAAAGTAATACAACAACAGATTAAGACTGCACAGGATAGGCATAAGTCTTATGCTGACAGATGTCGCAAACCCTTAGAGTTCCAGGTTGGAGATAGAGTGTACCTCAAGGTCTCTCCTTGGAAAGGAGTCCTTCATTTTGGAAGGAAAGGGAAGTTAGCTCCTAGATTTATGGGGCCTTATCCAATCATTGAACGGGTTGGAAAGGTAGCCTATAGACTAGAGTGACCTCAATACAATAAATCATATTTTAGACGACATTTTACTCCGACATATCACTAATCAGGTGTCGCAAATTAAATGCCCAATCAAAGGCGCGCCCGCGAAGCCCGCTCCATCTCCCCCACGCGTGTGCCCACGTATGGTTTTTGAGAAACAATAAAAAGGATGATTAGGGTTTAACACTCATGGCAGGTTGCGCTGCCTCTCTTCTCGCGTATGCTCCCATATCATGCTAGAAAACTACCGACATCACCTTGATCTACCTTCTCTCCTTTCAATGCCATAGTCACCAGAGATGGAACCCTCACCCTCAGTGCCTTGTCTTGGTTGACGATGCTGACACCATGGTTGTTCCTTAGCCGGCGTCACACCTAATCCCCTAGATGGTGGCACTTGAATCTTTGTACTAGCAGTGCTCTTGATCTTCTTATTGGTATCGCTCTTGATCCCGTGATTGGTGTCATTTCTGATTTCTCTTTATTGGAGGCGCTTCGTATGAAAGTTCCTATCTTAACGATGCTACGTTAAGATTTCCTAGAAGCTCTCTGGACATCCCTTCACCTTGTGCGGTCCACTCACCACTCAAGATCTTGCGGTTACCAAAACCTATCAAAGATCATTTCCAATTATTGTTGATCGAGGTGAGTTTCTATGTTTTTCCTGTGAGGCCATGAACTTGAATGATCAACTACTGGCATCTGGATGAATCTTCTCATACCAAGCTGACTTCAAAGGTAAGAGTCCCATGCCTTGTTTCTATTCAACGGTGGCACAAATTCTTTGTCATATTATTTTTCCTTGCCCTACTACTATTATGTCATGGTTGACTACTCCCTTAAACAAATTTGTGTACCGTTGTACTTTTTCCAGGAATCCTTGTGCTGCTATATTTCTTCCATAGTTGACTATTCCTTGTACTACAATATATCTATTATAGCCGATGACTCCCTCATGCAGGCCATGAATCTTCCTATGCATTTGCAGTCGTAAATTGTTGGAGTTTATAAAAGAGTAACTGAATATCTTATTTGATGTGTATGAATGACTGACTTGTTGTTTGTCTTCTAGCATATACATGTACCTTTAAGGTATATGAATGGCTTCGTTGTTGTTTGTCTTCTAGCATATGCTTATATCTAACTAAACAAAACATTAAATATATATATATGCACTTAAAATCCAAATCAATGACTACACTGACTTTGTCATTTTCCCTTTAGTTCATATGGTTTATTATTATACACATCGATTGGATCTATTTTATGTAATGTTGAATGTCTATTTCAAAATTGATATAGAATGGAGATTCAGATGTTATTTACATCTACCTTTTGTGAATGTTTCACACTTTAGAATTGTTTGTTCAGTTCTGAGTAACAAGTTTCACATGAACCAAATTTTGCTCTTTTATTTGATATAAAACAATTGTTTGGTGTTGCGAAGATGAATTAGTTGTTATAATGTTTAAAAATGGGACCAATAATGTATTGTCCACTTAAATAGTTTAAAATTTCCATACGTTGAAGTTATAATAAAAAAACTATTAGGTGGTAGTCATCTTTTGGATAAAAGTTCAAATTTTAATTCAATCACCGGGACTCAATTATCAAGAACTAAAGTTAAGTTCATGGAGAATGAATTCCCTTAAAACTCTAGTTTCAAGGAACCAATCAATGTCTAAGCATCTAATTAATTTCTATACAACTAGTCAAATATGTAGACCACTTTAATGTAATTGTTAAGGAGAACTTATACATTCATTTCTAGAACTTTTTTTAAGAATTCCCAAAATATAGATAGGGTTACTATTATGACTTCCGCATCAAAATTATAGTAAAGTGAGTTTTGATGCATTATGTCTAACACACTTATTTTGATTCAGAAGGTTGTGCCTTTCACAGTTCATATAATAGCTACCCTCTTTTGTTGCTTCTATCTCGAGGGTTGTCTTGCTATGCAGAGAAATATTTTCCTTCTATTGCTTTGGGGTTTCCTTTTGAAATCTCACACATCCATATAGATATGGTACTCCAATCTCTTGTGTATGGCATGGGATTATCTATTTGAATCTTGTTTGTCACATAGGATGGAAAAAATATGATAATTTGAACCCCTATTTTAACCATCAAATGTCTAGTCAGTTACTTATTTGTTAAAAGGATGAGGAATCAAATATAGTAAGAAGTACCATTTTAGGGATTATGACATAGGTTGTCAAGTGGTGATAAATTTGATTAGGCATGATATGATGATGTGACAAATGCAAGAAATCCATCATTTTAATGTGTCAAGTAACTCCTAGGTTATAGTCATATACTTGAATATATATTTGTTAGATCATTCACATAAAGCTTGAGTATGAAATCAAATAGTACATAGACATTGGTTTTTGCAAATACTAAGATGTTCTATTTGTTTTCTTATTTGTCAATATCCATTCTCTATAATAATGTGCATCACAAGATGAAGATTGTACTTATTCTCATTTTCAAAACATGTAAGAATTTCTCTTATGGTAGAGAAGAGACACTATGATTAATTATAAGATGCTAGGATTTTATCTGTAACTCATGTTTTTGAAATTACATAAGCAAGTGCACTCTGTTTCTGTTTACTTTTATTGTAAGAAGCAAAATGTATTGTGATTGTAAATTAGTAACGGATAACCTCCAACTTTGATGATTATCTCAGTCTTTTTCTTTAGTTTTCCACACTCTTTCTAAATTAAATATATACATAATCCCTAAATTTTCCCTCTTATTATAAATATATTATCAGACTAACTTTTGCCTTTTATATGTGCAGAAAAACACAAAAAATATCATAAAAGACTAACTCAGCCTTAGACCCCATGAAGCCAAACGGTCCCGAGACCGCATGGAGTCAAACGGTCCCAAGACCGCATTAAGCCAATCGGTCCCGAGACCGCATGGAGTCAAACGGTCCCAAGACCGCATGGAGTCGAACGGTCCCAAGACCGCATGAAGCCAATCGGTCCCGAGACCTCATGGAGTTAAATGGTCCCAAGACCGCATGAAGTCAATCGGTCCCAAGACCGCATGAAGCCAAACGGTCCCAAGACCCTATGAAGCCAATTGGTCCCGAGACCGCATGGATTCAAACGGTCCCAAAACCGCATGAAGCCAAACGGTCTTGAGGTCCAAATGGTCTTGAGGTCCAAACGGTCTTGAGGTTCAATCGGTCCCGAGACCGCATGGAGTCACACGGTCCCGAGACCGCATGAAGCCAAACGGTCTTGAGGTCCAAACGGTCTTGAGGTCCAAACGGTCTCAAGATCCAAACGGTCTTGAGGTCCAAACGGTCTCAAGATCCAAACGGTCTTGAGGTCCAAACAGTCTCAAGATCTAAACGGTCTTGAGGTCCAAACGGTCTTTAGGTCCAAACGGTCTCAAGATCCAAACGGTATTGAGGTCCAAACGGTCTCCAAACCGTTTGGACATCACTTAAGGCCTATAAATAAGACCCCAAGGGTCCTCAACCAGGCATCAAGTTTCAGACGTCCAAAGGATGCCTCAATCACTCCAGAGCACTTACGACTTCCATCCTCTGCCCTGGGGCTGCCGGTCTGAGACCCATACTCCATCTCAAAGCTACTTTCTCTCTCTCTGTCAAAGAAGGTGGGAAGAGGGAGATCTCATCATTGCACAACCTGTGAAGCTGGTGGATCGTTTCTCTCTCTCTAAGGGGTTCACTTTCCTCTCTCCTTTATGGGGATGATGCACTCTCTCTCTCTTCTTGCCTCCTTCTTTGTCCTAGTCATGAGCGAGTAGTCTCTTTCACTAGGGTGCGGGGAGTAGCCCCGCTACCCATGTTTTCATATCATGTAAATGTAATCCATAATTTGTAATATAGAGTTCTTATCTTTTCAGTTCGACATCAAACGTTTAATGAATGCATGTTGCTTGATCTCCAACTTGTGTTATCCTTTATCTTTTAGTATGAATTGTCTACGTTTGTACTATTAGATTTGAAACTCGTTTGTATGTTGGTTCTTGGTGCATGCATCCACCATGCATCTGTTTTGGTATCTAGAAGTGTATCTCAAGAAGTGGAGTAAACTCACTATCATTCGTTGCACTTTCATACTATGAAATGGAATCAGTTGACGTATGAAAGTGCAACCTTGGTAAGTCAAGAAACACGCTTTGCGAGGGGAATGATGCAAAGTAAGTGACCATTTGTTCGGGAATGGCTGGCGTTGCAACATTCATGCACTTCTCGTAATTAGTTCTCCGAAAGAAAACTAAGTCTACAAAGATACTAACTGACTAAACTCTTTTTGCAGGTTATGTTTTGTTTTGCATGTGTTGATCCATGTGTAGTGGCGGTGAAAAACCGATCACACCCTAGTGACCCGTATCATAGTTTAACCCCTTAGATTTACTTGCTTTCTTTACTTTATATGTTCTTAGTTTAAAACAACAAAACCCAACTTTCGATTGAAATGCCTACTAGTAAGTGATTAAGTGAAATTCTAACGTTTTCCATCTTGTTGCTTGCAACCAGACCGTTGTCCTGAGGATTCGACCCTTGACTTTACTACGATAAGACTTCCACGTATCTTAGCATACGTGGGTGGAGTTCTTTATCTAGTATATGCAAGGCTAATCCTAAAGACTTACTATCTTTAGGATTTTTAGTTGGTGCACGCAATTCCACGTAAGTGGAAGCTCCATCAAAAATTGGCGCCGTTGCCGGGGACAACAGAACGCTGTAATTTCATTTAGTACCTTTCCAGTTGGTTAGGATTTTACACTTTCTTTTTAATCATAAGTCTATATCTTCTTGAAACCATTACATCTTTACCATTATCTAAAGGTGTTTTCTTTTCTCTACTCAGGTAGAAAACGTGTATGCGATCATCGCATAACCTCGGATTCTCCCCTGATCCGGAGTACGACTCTGAGGTAGAGAGAAGTTTCCATCACCGCATTTGTCTCAATCGCCAACGAGCCAGGCAAATGGCTGACGATCAACGCCAGGTGGCTTTGGTGATGGAGAGGGTAAATGCCACCATCACTGCTCAACGGGCACAACTCATCGCGGACACTCGTGCCCAAATCCAAGCAGAGATTTGTGCGGAATAGCAAGCCCGCATCAGAGTTGAAACTGAGGCAACAACCCAAGCTGCTCAGTTGGAGTTAAGGAACAAGCAACTGAGGGACTACGCCATTCCAAAGAACTATGAGGATAACCACCCGGTCCGACCTCCGATTATCAATATTCCCAACTTCAAGATTCGGACCCAGTGGATCCAGATCATGCAAGGCATCTCTTTCTCTGGAGGTTCTGGAGATGATTGCATGGATCATCTGAAAAGGTTTAAGGCACTGTGCCGACTGGTTCCGCAAGTCAGAGTCACTTTTGATGCGATAATGCTTCACCTTTTCCATTTCACTCTGTCTGGGAGGGCCCTGAGTTGGTACAACTCACTCGACAGGGAACCCATAATAACCACCTGGGCTCCCCTAGAGGAAAAGTTCTTAGATAAGTTCTTTCCACCCTCACTGACTTATGAGATCAGAGGGAAGATCAATCACTTCTCTCAGTTACCCGGAGAATCCCTTACTGAAGCATGGGAAAGGTTTAAAGAATTTTTGCGAAAATGCCCCCATCATGGAATCTCCCAGAACCAATTGATAGAAACCTTCTATCGGGGAGTAAGCGATGATATCAAACAATTTTTAGATTCTTCATCTGGAGGAAACTTCATGAGAAAGAATTATGAGGATGCCTGGAAAATTGTTACTCTTGGAGCTGAAAACTAGTCCAACTGGGGACGGTCAGCCGGTAAAGGTGTCCTCAAGGTCTACAAAGCTGAAGAATCAATAGAGATGAAGGCAATAGCTGAAGCCTTGAAAACTATAGTTCATAAACAACAAGCTCTTGAGACGTCTCTCGGAGAGTTTGATAAGAAGAAAAATCCTCTAGTTCAACAAGTCAAGGCCGCCATAGGGACCTGTGAGGCCTGTCATGCTTCTGACCATCCGACCCTCTCCTGCGGAATGCTTTACAATGTGATGATGGATCTACATCCACCACCACAACCATATGAACCTATTACTGACTAGTCGGAAGAACAACTACCGGAACAAGTCAACTCCATCCACTCTATCCCTGGACAAGTCTACTACAACCCTAATCAGCCAAGGAATCATCCAGGATTTCAGTATGGAAACCCTGTGGGAACTGCAAATCCACAGCATCAGGCGCAGGGAGGATCCTCTAGTAGGCTACCACCTGGGTTCCCAAACAATTTCAACCAAAATCAAGGGAATTCCAGAAATAACTTCCCTAGGGCTAACTACCCCAGGAACCAATCAGCCTACTACAAGTACACTCAACCTCTGCTCCATCTACAGCTGCATACTCAGCAACCTCAGAAGGCGCTACCACCACAACAATCTCAACAAGCCCAACAACAAAGTCCTTTGAAAAACACTCCTTCTCAACCGGAAGATGAAATATCCTTGATAAGGCAGATGTTGCAATCTCAATAGACTATGCTCGCTAATCAGCAAGCGCAGCAAAAAGCAGTAGAAGTCCAGCTTGCCCAGATTGATGCACAATTGAAGCCTCTGGCAGGCACTTTTACAGGGCAGCCCGAATCAAATCCTAAGCATGGACAAAATAGACATGAATAGTTGAATGCTGTCACCACAAGATCAGGACACACTCTTCATGAGACTACCAAGATCACTCTAGATAATGATGATACACCTGTTTTTATGACAGATGAGAGCCCACAACAGGGAATTGAGAGGCCCTCAGAGGGCACAAAGGGCAAAGATAAAAACCAAGTGTCCGCAGAACCTGAAGTTTTGCAATATAAACCAAGAATCCCGTATCCAGGTAGACTGCGAGAAATGAAGATGGACACCAGGTTTCAAAAGGTCAAGGAGGAAATGAAGAAACTATACATTGATATCCCGCTCCTTGATGCTCTTTCCGAGGTGCCAGCCTGGGGAAAATACCTCAAGACCTTATTACCAAGAAAGTACATCACCGAGGAGCAAGAAACCGTTAAGCTTGCTCAGACCACTTCTGACATCATCTTAAACAAAATGCCAAAAAAGAAGAAGGACCCAGGTTCCTTCGGAATCCAATGTTGCATTGGAAACACATCTACTAAAAAAGGATTAGCTGACCTTGGGGCCAACATATCCATCATGCCTTATTCTATGTGCAAGTGTCTGGGTTTCACCGAATTTCTACCTACCGCAATGACTATTCAATTAGCTGATTCCACCATAACCGCACCTTTGGGGATCATTGAAGATATCCCAGTAAGGGTAGGCAAGGATGCTTACGTTCTGTGCGACTTCGTTATCATGGATATTAAAGAAGACTTGAGATACCTGATCATTTTTGGTAGACCTTTCCTCGCTACTGCCAGGGCGCTTATTGACGTCGAAGCCGGCACCATCATTCTTAGGCTCGGAAAAGAAGCAATTCAATTTTGAGTCCTTAATAGTATGAAAGGCCCCAACATCCAAGAGGAGGTTTTCCTTCTTGACGCAATTCAACAAATGTCACAGTTAGAAATATCTGAGCCACCTGACAAATTGGAGAATGTTCTAATTAATCCGGATGTTGAATTCTCTGCAAATGAACTAGTTCAACAATGTCTGCAACATCTAGAAAAGGCCGAAGAAGAGCCAAAGGCCACTTTTGAAGAACTTAAAGCCGTTACCACTATAGAAGCAGCTGAGCCACCGAAAGCCCCTAAAATGAAGACTTTACCCACATGGCTTAAACATGTTTTCTTAGATGAGGAAAAGCTATGCCCGGTCATCATCATCTCTACCCTTACAGAAGATCAAGAAGTAAGGCTTTTGGATGAGCTGAGGAAGCATAAAAAGGTCTTTGGATATAATATAACTGACCTAACGGGCATAAATCCAGCCCTGTGTATGCACATACTTCCAATGGTTGAAGAATTCAATCCCTCTCGCGAACATCAAAGAAAACTGAATCCTAATCTCAAGGAGGTAGTTCGTCTGAAGGTCCTCAAATTACTCAAAGCTGTCATAATCTATCCTATTTCTGACTCCCAGTGGGTCAGTCCTGTCCAGGTTGTTCCAAAAAAAGGGGGCACTACTGTAGTGCTCAACGACAAAAATGAGTTAGTGCCTACCAGGACTGTAACAGGGTGGAGGATGTGTATTGATTATAGGAAGTTGAACAAAGCTACAAGGAAAGACCACTTCCCTCTACCCTTCCTTGATGAAGTCCTGGAACGCCTAGCTCATCAAAAATATTTTTGCTACCTCAATGGTTACTCCGGGTTTTACCAAATACCCATATACCCGGAGGACTAGGAAAAAACTACATTCACTTGTCCTTTTGGAACATATGCCTTAAGAAGAATGTCGTTCCGGTTGTGCAACACACCCGCTACGTTCCAACAGTGTATGTCTGCCATCTTCGTCAGTTTAACTGAATCCGTCATGGAAGTGTTTATGGACGATTTCTCAGTTTACAGAGATTCCTTTGACAACTGTTTAATCAATCTTGGACAAGTTCTGCAACGCTACGAGGAAACGAACCTTATCCTAAATTGGGAGAAATGCCATTTCATGGTAACGGAAGGTGTCATCCTCGGGCACAGGGTGAGTGATAGGGGGATCGAGGTGGATAAAGCAAATATTGACGTTATCTCGAAACTATCACCACTGAAAGATATAAAGGGAGTGAGAGATTTTCTGGGTCATGCGGGATTCTACAGAAGATTCATCAAAGATTTTTCAAAGATAGCAAAACCCATGACCCAACTCCTGACTAAGGATATTGAATTCATCTTCAATCAAGAATGTATGCAAAGTTTCTCCACCCTCAAGAATGCTTTAATCTCCGCACCTATTCTGAGAGCACCGGATTGGTCGCAGCCTTTTGAAATCATGTGAGACGCAAGTGATTACGCTATAGGGGCTGCTTTAGGACAGAGAATTGATAAGAAACCTTACATTATCTACTATGCATCCAAAATGCTAGATGAAGCGTAGAAAAACTATACTACCACAGAGAAAGAATTTCTGGCTGTCATCTATGTGTTTGAAAATTTTCGCTCATATCTGATTGGTTCTAAGGTCATCATTTATACCGACCACTCTGCCATTCGATACCTGATTCAAAAGCAAGATGCCAAACCCAGGCTCATCCGCTGGGTGTAGATGCTTCAGGAATTCGACTTGGGAATTAAGGATAAAATTGGAGTGGAAAACGTTGTCGCTCATCACCTCAGCCGTATCGAGGTTGAAGAAGAAGATAAAATCCCTATCCGAGACTCCCTACCAGACGACCAGCTTATGAAGGCCACTCATGGTTTCCCTTGGTACGCAGATATCGTTAATTATCTAGCCACATGGATTATCCACCCCTCTGCTTCCCACCATGACAAAAGGAAGTTCCTTCATGACATAAAACAATATTATTGGGAAGAACCCTACTTGTTTCACCTTTGTGCTGACGGACTTTTCCGTCATTGCTTGCTAGAAGAAGAAATAACCCCGGTCCTAGAGCATTACCATTCCAGACCCACGGGGGGCATATGAGTGCTAAGAAAACAGCCATAAAAGTTTTACAATCTGGTTTCTTCTGGTCCACCATATCCAAGGACTCTTACGATTTCATGAAAGCCTGTAACAAATGCCAATTTTCTGGCAATATATCAAAAAGAGACGAGATGCCCCTCACTATGTGGCAGGAAATTGAGCTTTTTAATGTATGGGGGGTAGACTACATGGGCCCTTTCCCTTCATCCTATGGCTTCTCTTACATCTTGGTCGCGGTGGACTACATCTCAAAGTGGGTCGAAGCTGTACCCACTGTGTCCAGCGATTCCAAGCCTGTTATTAAATTGTTCAAAGATATTATCTTCCCAAGATTTGGAGTTCCGAGAACTGTCATATCAGATGGCGGGACCCATTTCTTGGAACGAAGTTTTGAAGCCTTACTGAAAAAGTATGGAGTCAATCACAAAGTCGCCACGCCTTACCATCCACAGACTAGTGGTCATGTAGAGGTATCTAATAGACAATTAAAGGTGATTCTTGAAAAAATGGTGAACAGAAACCGCACTGATTGGTCCACCAAACTTCCTGATGCCCTTTGGGCATACCGAACTGCATACAAAACACCAATCGGAACAACCCCATTCTGTTTGGTGTACGGGAAGTCATGTCATCTTCCAGTAGAGCTGGAACACAAAGCCTAGTGGGCCATCAAACAATTAAATTTCGATCTCAAAAGTGCAGGAGAGAATAGACAACTCCAGTTGCAGGAGCTAGAAGAGCTCCACATGCCTGCCTATCAGAGTGCCAGAATCTATAAGGAGCAGACAAAAATGTGGCACGATGGTCATCTCAAGAGGAAAGATATCGCCGTCGGTAACAACGTACTCCTTTTCAACTCCAAGCTCAAGTTGTTTCCCAGAAAACTTCGAACAAAATGGTCCGGGCCCTTCACCATAAAGCATATTTATCCAACTGGAGCTGTGATAATTGTCGACAACAACAGAGGCGAAAGGACGGCCAACGGTCATCGTTTGAAAAGATACTACTCTCTGACAGAAAAAATGCCAAGACAAACCATAGAAATCAAAGACGCCACGCCATCACCATAACAACGTCACAGCTTCATCGAGCCAGCGACGTAAAACCCAGGCGCTACTTGGGAGGCAACCCAAGATTTCAACCTTTTCCTTTATTTCCCGTTCTTTTCTTTACCTTAGGTTTATTTTATGAAAATATACAAAAACTTCATATAACCAAAACAAACATAAAAATAACAAAATGAAAAAAAAATTATTTAAAATACAAAAATCTGTTTTCCCTTAACCGTCCCAAATGGTCCTGAAACCGTTTGGAACCAAACGGTCCTGAAACCGTATGGAACCAAACGGTCCTAAAACTGTATGGAACCAAACGGTCCTGAAACCGTTAGGAACCAAACGGTCCTGAAACCGTATGGAACCAAACGGTCCAGAAACCGTTTGGAGCCAAACGGTCCTGAAACTGTTTGGAGCCAAACGGTCCTGAAACCGCTTGGAGCCAAACGGTCTCGAAACCGTTTGGAATCCAAACGGTCGCTAAACCGTTTGACCATGGTTTTTTTCAAGTCAAACCCCCGTTTCTTATAAATATAAACCATTTGACCAGGGTTTTTGTCAAATCAAACCGTTTGGGACCAAACAGTCTTCAAACCGTTTGGACCAAACGGTCTTCAAACCGTTTGGGACCAAACGGTCTTCAAACCGTCTGGAACCAAACGGCCCTGAAACCATTTGGCTTTCCATAATCTCTAAAAATATAAAAAAAAAAAATTTATACATAAAACCACATAAATACAAATAAAATCTGAATTGTTTCTAAACATGTCATTCTAACTCATGATCTCTCATTTTGCAGATATTGCATCACCAGCAAAGGAAGCCACCGGTTCTGACGAATCTCCAATCTGGACAATAGAGCAACTGCTAGCAGAACAAGCTAGACTCCAGAAGATCAGAGATGACTTCAACAGGACTGGAAAGACGCCACCTAATATCAAAATGATGCAAGTCCTATGCGACCTTGATCGCATCAAAAAGTGCCTAGTTGGGGCACCTGAAGAAGAAATTGCAATTTCTTCTGATGACGATGAAGGCTCGGAATACAGGCCTAATTCTGAGGAAGAATCCCCAGCCGAAAAACAAAAGGGGAAACACAAGGTCCAGGAAACTACAACTGGACAGCCCTCCAAGAAATGGGCAAGAAAACAAGTTCACCCTGCCTCTGTTATGGATCAACCCCTTGCAAAACCTACCACCACCATCCCTATTACCACCTCCACTTTCCCTCCCGTCACCACCACAACACCACCACCAGAAAATCTTTTCATACATACCACCCCCTCCACTGACAAAATCCTAAAACCCACTAAGTACGTCTGCTCCAGCATACTACTTAATATGGGGATCCATGACCGCATTTTCGAAATGCTAGACAAAGCCAATCTCGCCAGGCTATGTCTAGTACCTGAGCTCTCCTATTCTGAACCCACTACCAAATTCTTCACCTTCCTTACCAAAGAACCCGTAGACATCATGGATAGAACACGGGACGAAGGTGACAGAAGGCTGGTCACCCATATCTTCGGCAACAAGGTTGTCTTAATAGAAAACATGTTGAACGAAGTTTTATCGACAACCAGGAGAAGCTAAATAAAGCCAAGGCTGTGGGAACCGAGCACTCCGAGTTCAATAGACACAAATTTTGGAAATCTCTCAGCGGGCTCCCCACCTATGATGCTAAGACGTGCAAAGCATCGAACATACATTCTGGATTCGTGCGCACCCTACACAAAATTCTTGCTGGCGCACTCTTCCCCAGGACTGAAGGAGGAAACGTTATAATTTCGGATCTCTTTATTCTCTGGTCCATCCTAAATGGAAGGCCAGTCAACATTGGACGACAAATAATCCATAAATTATCAACTTACGCCCTGGGGAAGGAAATATACATGGGGGGGCCATGTCACATCCATCATAAAATACCTTAAGATGGACATACCCCTACCTCTCTGCACACAAATAAAGGGTGACATCCTTACCAACGAACAAACTTTGAAGAACTCCTTCATTATCAAGGAAAAGGATGCAAAACTGCATTATGTCTTCTGCCCTACATTCAAGTCATCAAGAACGCTCCTTCTGCTTCCGGAGCTTGCAAACTATGACACAGAAAAGCTCCTCTTCTCTAACGAGGAGATTACACAACTCTTAGCCTCGGTTAAAGTGGCTGACAAGAAAGTAAAAGCGGAACAGACGGAGCTCAGTATCACAGCTCCGACAGATCGACCATCAAAAATACCTGTCAAACGACCTTCCAGAAGGTAGTTGCAGGCACAACAGCTGTCGGGGACACCAACATCAAAGCCAAATCCAGAGCCTGAGACCCTCCATGAAGAAGTCTTAACCACCTCATCAATCGACTCTTTCATTCAGAGTCTACATGACCATCTAACTGCCACCACCACTCCACCTTCCACCTTTCCAACATCTACACTCCTCCCTTCTTCACCACATCCATGCAACCATTCACATCCTCTTGTTCACCCCTTTTTCCTTCAGGCTCTCCCTTCTCCACTCCTATGTCTGACTTTACCACTTTCCTATTCCCCTCCATAGTTTCTACCCCATCTCTATCACTCCCACCACTTTCACCTGAGATACCACCACCTTTCACATCAACCACCACCCTGACACCGCTGCTGACTCCATCCATAGTCACCATGCAGTTCGGGGCATCCTCAGTGTCTCTTCCGCAAGGCACTACCACCCTCCCACATAGACCCCAGCCACCCCACCCTTCCGCCTCTGGGGTCCCTTTTGCCAATATCGATGAGGAATTCGGCCGTCAATTTGACGCCGTCTGAAACCTCCTCACCGATACTTCTAACATTTTAAATTCTATTTTTTCTTGTGTGCAGGGAATATCGAAACAGGTGGCCACGATCGACGAGCAGAACAGAGCCTTGCCCAACATCCTCCAAGGGTTTCAGCAACGACAAAATGAGGTGGCTACGCAAGTTGAGCACATCAACAGCCACTACAATAACTTGTCGGATCTAGTCCTTGGAGCGATGCGCCAGCAAGAAGCGACGGCAAAGCAAGTCGATGAGATCACTATGCAGACTCAACCTCTGCTTGAGACTCTTTGCGAGCTCCAGCTACAACAAGCAGTTTTGAGCACCCTCACACAGCTACATAATCGCCAAGAGGAGTCAACTAATAATGACATCCAGCATCTGCGTGCTCAAGTTACATATCTAACAGCACATCTCCTCTCTGCCGAGGGTCGATATAATGACCTCAAAGAATCCCACGATGCACTGCTCGAAACACACAAGCATCTGCAAGTGGCTTTCGATGAGTTACAAGCCACCCATCGACAGTGCAAAAAGACCGCAAGTAAAAATCCAGCAGACAAGGATGGTGATAGTGACAAAGAAGAAGAAGACTCCGACTCATCTTCTGACTCAAACAATGATACCACCTCCTCAGGTGATAAATTTGATGATGGAGAGGACCCAGACAATGCAGCAGAACCTTCTCACAAAGGTTCCGACAAAGGCCACCATGACGGTGAACATCACCCCAAGTCCCCACACAATGATAATGTTAACATGTCATATGGGGACCAATTCCTTGATTATTCCACTCTGGGGTCCATCGGGGAGTCAGCCAAAGATGCAGCTTACGCTAAATTCCAACAATGTATATTAGGAACCAGTGCAAGCCTGCCCACAAAAAACACCCCACCTCTCTCCACGCTCTACATGTCGGTGCCTTCCCCCCTGACCAGGACGAGGAAGAACGAGTAAGCTTAGACACAGATGAAGACCTCGATTCTGCCTCCGACTCGGAAGACGATCTACAAAGCCATGCAGAAGCCTTGGTACAACCCGCTTCTCCCCCTCCGCAGGAGCTTCCCCTGCCACCACCTCTACCAAACAAAATGCATGACCTTGATATGGCGGCCATCTCCACATTTGATGCTCAGGACATTTTTATACTGAACACTATTGTGGATGATGCAAAGGCAGGGGAAGACATCATCTACAATAACACCAAAACCAGGCGCACGATGACAAGAGAAGACTTCCGCCACATCCTGCGACCTCGGTCCATGATGCCGATGGCAATTTTCCGCATCCTTCTCGCCAACTGTATAGAAATGTATAGAAGTTCTAAGAGGCAGTAGCCCATTTTCAACACCTCGCCTTCTCTGTCTATTGGCCTTTTATACAAAGACATACGAGCAAAATCAATCGAGCGGCTGCGTGCCAGTTTAGCACGACGGGAACGCTATCTTACTGTGCCCTTTCAAGTCTCAGATCATTGGCTATTTATGATTGTCGACACCGAAGCTCGGGATGCCAAGGTCTATAATTTTTGCGGCGCTGAGCTACCCGCCGGTACAATAAACTTTGTTGCAGAAGCAGCAGGTGAAGCACAATGTATACCCTTCCGGCTGCTTAAGTTAATTTGGGTTGCACGCCCATCGCTCCACCAAGACTGGAGCCAGCCCTGGTTCCAAATAATAAACCCTCAAGTTCAAGCTGCCGAGGGATCTGGGGATCGCGCTTTCTGCACCATACGTCACATCCAAGCGCTGAACCAAGAAATCCCTTTTGCGGACCTAATCACTGAAGATTTTCATTCTTTGCGAGGGTGTTACGCCATGGAACTCATCTGTGATAGAAGGTTCTTCAAGGACCCAACAATGGCTCTAGATGACATCCCTCCTTACCTTTTTTCAGCTGTCCAATGCCCGCAGAGGCGACCTTTCCGCCAAACTCTGAAAGAGTTGGAGAAATCAAAGCACCCGACCTTAGCTACTGAGCAAAGTAAAGGAGACATCGATCCTTTGTCTGCCATAGAACCAACCTTTCCTGACTTTGATCACAGTGCTTGCAAAGGTCTCAATGACCTTGAACTATGTCTCATTATGACGTGGCTTTCATCCGAAAAGGATGAGCTCGTATTCATGTCTAGGGACATTTTAGTTATGGCAGACATGCTTCGAGAGACTTTACAGGTTAAAGGATCCCTCTCTGTAAGCCTTATGGCCGCTTACCAGTTTCTACTCGGCCAAAATAACCTCACTACATATATGGCGTCCCCGTACATGAAAGATGATCTTCGAAAGCTCAAGAACTTCGGAACAACTGAAGCACTGATCTCCTTTCTACAACACACAACGCCGAAGTTCATCATGTTACCCTTCCTTTATCATGAGCACTGGATTCTCCTGGCAACAAACCTACCAGATGGAACAACTACAATATATAACAGTTCCGATAGCCAGTACAATCCACAACAGAAGAATTATGTCGTGACACCAAGGACACCAATAGAGGTAGTGGCGAAGGAATGCACTGACAAATTAATCGCCTTTCTAAGTCAGCACACAAGGGCTTATGACAAAGAGCATTTTCATCGCGCTGCCTTCAGCCACAAATGTCCCCAAGAAATCCGCTAATCAAATGACTATGGCTTCCACATCCTCTACTGGATGTACACCATCATCGTCCTTCAAAGACCAGTAGAAGATATGACTGACGTGGATTACCACGCTCTACGCGGACAGTTTGCAGCAAATCTACTTCAATCACCAGGGGCAAATTCAGAATTACCTTAGCCTGCAGCCCTTGTCATCATACTTCTCCGCCTCTCACTTTGACACTATGAGGACAGAGTGAGTGATAAATTATGGGGGGGGGGGGGTACACTAGACAAGGGTGAGGTATCATTTCTAAATCTCTCTTTCCCCATTTTCTCCTTTCTCTGTTTGTACATATTTTCTTTTCTTCTTTTTCCTCTTTAACTTTCTTTTTAAATAACCCTTTTTGAATAAAGTTACCTTTAGATTCATGTTAGTCCCCAAAAGTAAATATCACTTAGACATTTAATGGAGATTTAATAATGTCCCTCCACTATTGATTTTCATGCTTTTGCTTCACTTCTTTATCTAACTCTCCATAGGTCAATATCAAGGCAGAAATAAGCCAGGCTCTCCAGGGTGAGAGGGGCATCAGGCATCTTCCAAATCAAGAAGCTCTGCAAGTGGACCACAATCCAAATAAGTGCATGTTGAAAAACTCTAAGAACAACTTTCCTCGCTTCAAAATAAAAGAGGCTTGGCCGCCCAAAATAAATTCCTAAACAAAACCCCAAAACCCAAGCCTGCGAGTCTTCGAATAAAAGCCAGAGAGTCGAATAAAATTATGAGAGTTGTGCCATAAATAAGGATCTATATAAAGAACTGATGAAGGTCTCACTCGGCCGGCACATTCAGCTGCCCTCACAAAGGCAGATGTGTCGTGCCCGGTAGTGAAACCCTAAGGTATCCAAATATATGAATGGCTTATAAAGGACTCACCCGACCGGTACATTCAGTTGCCCTCACAAAGGCAGATGTGTCGTGCCCGGTAGTGAGATCCTAAAAGCATATACAACCCCTCTTCCACTTAAAGGGGGAGTTACACTTCAAGCCTTTAGCCAACCCTCATACCCTCTCTAGCTTCCAGTAGGTCTTTCAGAGAGGTATAAAGCTGATTAGAGTCAACAACATGCACAAAATAAAGGTGGCCCCGATGCGAGCTACGAGATTCGGAAGGAACCTGAGACCCAAGCAACTCTCGAAACCTGAAAGAGTCGAGGCAAGCAATAAGACCTGATATAACCTTAGGAGAACTCAGGTTAAGAATTGAAGCAAGAGTATGGAAATTCTAAATAAAATAGCCTAGCCATTACATGCCTCATCTCTATCTAACTTGAGGACAAGCTAGACTCTAAGTTAGGGGGGGTGATAACCTCCAACTTTGATGATTATCTCAGTCTTTTTCTTTAGTTTTCCACATTCTTTCTAAATTAAATATATACATAATCCCTAAATTATCCCTCTTATTATAAATATATTATCAGAGTAACTTTGCCCTTTTATATGTGCAGAAAAACACAAAAAAATATCATAAAAGACTATCTCAGCCTCAGACCGCATGAAGCCAAACGGTCCCGAGACCGCATGGAGTCAAACGGTCCCAAGACCGCATGAAGCCAATCGGTCCCGAGACCGCATGGAGTCAAATGGTCCCAAGACCGCATGGAGTCAGACGGTCCCAAGACCACATGAAGCCAATCGGTCCCGAGACCGCATGGAGTCAAACGGTCCCAAGACCGCATGAAGTCAATCGGTCCCAAGACCGCATGAAGCCAAACGGCCCCAAGACCGCATGAAGCCAATCGGTCCCGAGACCGCATGGAGTCAAACGGTCCCAAAACCACATGAAGCCAAACGGTCTTGAGGTCCAAACGGTCTTGAGGTCCAAACAGTCTTGAGGTCCAATAGGTCCCGAGACCGCATGGAGTCACACGGTCCCGAGACCGCATGAAGCCAAACGGTCTTGAGGTCCAAACGGTCTTGAGGTCCAAACGGTCTCAAGATCCAAATGGTCTTGAGGTCCAAACGGTCTCAAGATCCAAACGGTCTTGAGGTCCAAACGGTCTCAAGATCTAAACGGTCTTGAGGTCCAAATGGTCTTGAGGTCCAAACGGTCTCAAGATCCAAACGGTCTTGAGGTCCAAACGGTCTCCAAACCATTTGGACTTCACTTAAGGCCTATAAATAAGACCCCAAGGGTCCTCAACCAGGCATCAAGTTTCAGACGTCCAAAGGCTGCCTCAATCACTCCAGAGCACTTACGACTTCCATCCTCCACCTTGGGGCTGCCGGTCTGAGACCCATACTCCATCTCGAAGCTGCTTTCTCTCTCTCTGCCAAAGAAGGTGGGAAGAGGGAGATCTCGTCATCGTGCAACCTATGAAGTTGGTGGATCATTTCTCTCTCTCTAAGGGGTTCACTTTCCTCTCTCCTTTATGAGGATGATGCACTCTCTCTCTTCTTGCCTCCTTCTTTGTCCTAGTCATGAGCGAGTAGTCTCTTTCACTAGGGTACGGGGAGTAGCCCCGCTACCCATGTTTTCATATCATGTAAATGTAATCCATAATTTGTAATATAGAGTTCTTATCTTTTCAGTTCGACATCAAACGTTTAATGAATGCATGTTTCTTGATCTCCAACTTGTGTTATCCTTTATCTTTTAGTATGAATTGTCTACGTTTGTACTAATAGATTTGAAACTCATTTGTATGTTGGTTCTTAGTGCATGTATCCACCATGCATCTGTTTCAGTATATAGAAGTGTATCTCAATAAGTGGAGTAAACTCACTATCATTCGTTGCAGTTTCATACTATGAAATGGAATCAGTTGACGTATGAAAGTGCAACCTTGGTAAGTCGAGAAACACGCTTTGCGAGGGGAATGATGCAAAGTAAGTGACCATTTGTTCAGGAATGGCTGGCGTTGCAACATTCCCGCACTTCTCGTAGTTAGTTCTCTGAAAGGAAACTAAGTCTACAAAGATACTAACTGACTAAACTCTTTTTGCAGGTTATGTTTTGTTTTGCATGTGTTGATCCATGTGTAGTGGCGGTGAAAAACCGATCACACCCTAGTGACCCTTATCATAGTTTAACCCCTTAGATTTACTTGCTTTCTTTGCTTTATATGTTCTTAGTTTAAAACAACGAAACCCAACTTTCGATTTAAATGCCTACTAGTAAGTGATTAAGTGAAATTCTAACGTTTTCCATCTTGTTGCTTGCAACAAGATCGTTGTCCTGAGGATTCGACCCTTAACTATACTACGATAAGATTTCCACGTATCTTAGCATACGTGGGTGGAGTTCTTTATCTAGTATATGCAAGGCTAAACCTAAAGACTTACTATCTTTAGGATTTTTAGTTGGTGCACGCAATTCCACATAAGTGGAAGCTCCATCAGTAACACAAATTGTATTATGACCAACAATAAGTACTAATGTCATTTTTAGGACTATAAGGTATATTTCCATTTAAAATTTTCAATATGAACCTATTGTTAAGTATATCATTGTGGATCTCTAATGATATACTAAAATACAAAAGAGTAATTAGTATGCCTCTATTTTTAAGATATACATTATGATTTCTTAACAATTGTGATGAATAATTTATCCATAGATTCCTTGCTAGTTTCCATAAATATGATAATGTATTTTACCAATTAGCACTAACTATAAGTCAGATGCATTAAACTGCTAGTGTATCCTAAGCAATTCTCTCTATCAACCTTATGTAAGAAGCTATGAACTATCAACTACTATACCTATAGCTATGTGCTACAAAGAAATGATCTGAAAATTAGCTTACACTTTTGACATAATGTATGGGAAATGCCATTTAAGCATCAGGAAATTTCATTTAGGTACACAACCAACTCATCTGTAAATTCGATGCATGAACCTACCAAAGGGTGCTTAGATGTTGTAGTTGCTAAAGGATACTCCCAAATTTAGGCGTTCAACTCATATGAAACATAATGTGCACCCATGGCCTTTTTTACGATCTCTTTTAGGCAATTTAAGGTGGATAGATATAGAATATGCCAACATCAAATCAGTTTAGAACATTTTAAGGTTGAGATAGTTCCATTTGGGCCCGATTTAGGGCACATTAGGTTTGTTTGAGTTAACATTTTTATGATTTTATACTAAAAATAGTGAAAAAGAGGTCTAATTTAGTTTCCTTAGATCTCAGTTCTTGCAGTTGAGGTTGTAATAGGTCAGGTTTTGTCTATATTCCTAAATGTGGGTCATATAAGGAAATATAGGATAAGTTATATATAACTACACTAATGCATGTTAAACCAAGTCATGTTATGTCTCATTCAAGTCAAATTTCGGTCAAACTATGAAAAATAGGTGCACATATGCCATCTTAACATGTATGGTTGTAGTGGCACCCACTCCCCCCCCAAGGCACTAAAGGGAGGGTCTTAATTTTGGTTCTTATGAATTTTAGTTCCCTACATGGATGCACATGGCCTTTTAGGTCCTTTGAAGTTATTTTGGGTAAATAAATTATTTTGGTCTGAATAGGATCAAAGTAGGTTGTTTTATAGGTATATTTGTCAAATTAGGTCTATTTAGAAATAAGTTAGGTTTGTTTAGGCGAATGTTGTTTGTTTAACTCATGTTAGTTCTATCATTTATCTATTTAGGCCTAATTTTAGAGAAAAACTAGGAATTCTATTGTTAATAGATCATATTGAGGGCAAGACAGGGCATGTTACCGTTTATCCACGTGGGTAACAAATCTTGGTTACCCAGGGCATGCGGTTTTTGTGGGAGCCAGTTATGTTATTCACATTTAATTCTATCTTATATTCTGAACAAGCACCATCTACTAACAGACAATAAGGTCGATTGTGGCCCTTGCTTTGTCGACGACAATTAGGGCCGTCTACAATGTGGGACTAGTGTTTGAGTAGGGATGAGCATCGAACAGGGCCGACCCGATCCGTCTCATGTCCCAACCCGCATAACCCGATCCAGGCTTGATACATGTAATTTACATGGGTGGGTCGGGCCTAAGATTTTGACCCAATTGTTATATGGGTCGGACCAGGGCTAAGGTAAACCCAAGCCCAAAAACCCAGATAGCCAGATTAATTATATACATGTGCATATGTAACCACATGTTTGTATATGATATGTATCTTTTATATGATTCATTTGACTACAAACTTTTAAAATTACATTTGATTAATATTTATTTACTCAGTCATATTAATTATACTATAAGATCAATGCACTAAAGTTTTATAGGACATGCACATTCATTTTATATGCAACATGTTCATTATAATTTATACAAATTAAATCTAAAAGATTGGATCTATTCTACTTACATGTGTTCTACAAATCACCTCAGTCGAGACATTACAAGACCATTAATTGAAATACAAATGTGAATCTTCTATTAATATGAAATGTAAAAATCTCATTTACATAAATAAATATGCTATGATTGTGATTTTAAATGTGTCTGATATATATATTCTATGTGTTTCATCCATTGAATTTATATAACAATTTGTAAGTGTATTAGTTTCTCTAATGATACATATAGATTACATGTACCAAGTGGAACACATGTAAAAAACTATCTTAATATTTTATCTTAAGTATTTGTTGAATATATATTCATTTACTATGTTATCTGGTCCGGCCCGAGCCCAACCCAAAATGCAACTATATTATGTGGGCCGGGTATGGCTATGTTTTACAAACATTACCCGGGCCTAAACCCGACCCAAAACCCAATTAAAAATATGGGTTTGGGCATGGGCTTGTTAAAACCCAGGGTGACCCAACCCAATGCTCATTTCTATTTGTGAGTGACCAGTTTTGCTGGATGTAGTAGGGAAGTTGACCAAGAATAGAGAAATCATGAGGAAGTGCTTGTCCAAATTCCATATTCCTGACTCGTCGGCTCTATCAATCCATGGCGACGAGCGCTCCCTGTTGCTTCTCTACTCTTCAAATGTGATGGACTGAATTTTATAACATGGTAAGTTCAGGATTTGGTTAATCCTTTTGCTAATTGAAGGAGGGTGAGGCCAACAGATTGATCACTCTTTGTTATATTGATATATGGACTTATATACAAAAGTATAGAGAAAAAAGTAACAATATAAAAAGTGGAAAATTCCATATTCTCAGGAAAAAGTAGTTGACCTTCAAAATACTGAGGATCTAGTTAATTTTTGTCTTAGAAGGCATTGTCTTAACTTCACCGATTCAGTGAATCCATGATAGCCAAAAAAGTTGCTCATATTTTTGTTATTATTGCATTTTCTATGTGATGTGCTACCTCTTTTCTTGTTCTCTACATTTATGTTGGATCTATGATGGGCTCAAAAGGGGGGTGAATAGAGCTAAAACCACTCAAACAAAATTCATTAGACCTTAAAGTTATATCTCAAGATAATGTTGCATATATGAAATTTGAGTGCTACTAAACATCCATAGAAAGGGGGAGAGAGATATGTATAGTGATTCGAAACTCTAAACTAGGAGAGTGTACATCCACTACCTAGAGAGGTCAACCTCTAGGATTTTCAACCATGTTTCACTCCTTGTATTCCTTTGTAAGAGTTACAACATATGAACTTCCTTTTCCAGGACAAGGATTACTAACCTTCCCTTTGAAGACAGGGGAGCCAGTAACCTTAAAAAGGACTTACTTATCCACGACCAAGAGTCTTCTACCTTACCAATGACTTACCTACTCTTGCAATGAGTCTTAAGTCTTCTCCAAGGACTTACCCACTCTTGTAATGAGTCTTCCTCATTTAAGGATTTTCCCACTCTTGACTTGAACCTTCCACTTTGACTTTACCTTTTCTAAGGAGAAACTTCCACCAAGGGACTCCTTCCCTTTTTTACCTCTCTTAGCCAAGAGAAATAATCTTCATTTTCATGGTTGAATGAGAGATTGGGAGGTAGAGGAAGTGAGAACCTCACAAGATATACATGTAGGACTAGCTCTCTTACAAATCTTCTACTCACTATAATGGATGCAATAAGTGATTAAGTTTATAAGAGTGGAAGTAGGCAAATATCTCCCAACTATAATCAATGGACGCTCATAGTGCTTGGATAACCATGGGATGAAGCCTAAAGAGTCCTATTTATAGTTGAGGTTGCCTACTAGCAAGTAGAGACATTTAAGATTGAATTCTAGCCGTTTGGGTGTTGCAATGAATATATTTCTGAGTTTTGCAACACTCCAATGGTAAGAAACACTTTTCTACACATTCCTGACAGTGCAATCAGTCGAGTTTCAATAAAGGTCACTCGACCAATGGCTCTATGCAACAAAGAAATTTTGAGTTGTCGGTCGAGTTTATCCTAGATGAAACTTGTCCGATTGCTTAAAATTGTTTTACCTGTGTAGCATGTCAGTCGAGTTGTTTTTCATGGTATAAATGATAATAATACCTGGAAAAAAAATTCAAGTGAGGCACATGTTTTTAAATCAACAAAGAACATAATATTTTGTTCATGTTGAGATGATTGATATAATTATTTCTATCCAAACTCCAAAATAAGTATGTTTTATGGGCATTTCTTTTTTCTACATACATATGTTCATTATGAATATACATTTATATGAAAAGTGATGGATGTGCAAGTTAATATCAAGAATTATGTGTGTAGTTTTATTTCCCTTTCTTGTTTTCATTGCAAAGTAATGACCATTGTTGCATGGGTGTCTTCTTTTCTAGAATAAACATACTCAAGTTCATATAATTTTTTTATAATTGTTTAATATTTATATGGGTTTATTTAATCACGTCAGTCCCGATCTCTAGAGAGTTCAAGCCAGCTTAAGCAAGTGTTTGATCAATTTATTATTTCTATTTTTTTTAGTTAAGCCATAGGGTTCTCTATTCATCCCACCCCTGTCATGTGAGTGAAAACATCAACAGAGTACAACTCTTGCTTATATGTCTGCAGGTTTGTTCCCCCAGAAGACCAGATAAAATAAAAAAACTAAGTCATCACACCCAGACAATGAAACCGCTAAAAACATCCATGATTCCTCAAGCGTCGATCCTCTTCAGGTGCACGTAGGGAATGCCTCTTTTCTTCAAAGTTGTCATGCCTCGAATTCTATTCGGTATCATCCTTCTATCCGTAATAACTGTCATCTCTGAAAATCTTTTCCCCCATCTCGCAATCTCTCTGGGTATAGAGTTAGCAACTTTGTGAACCATTGAACCTGTAATACTAGATCTAACCAACTCAGACCTCAGCTCTTTAACAAACGGCTTGGTCCTCCATGGTTCGATAGCATCCTTCCACAAAATATCGTAGACTTCCTGGTCATCAATCTCAATACATGACACTCGTAGCATATGATCATCTGCCAGTTTCAGCCCAACAATGCCTGCCTGTACATATGCCAGGACGAAGTCTGGTGCCTTGAGCCAGGCATGGAACACCATGAAAATATCTGCATTTTGATTTCAAATTAGGCCTGCTGTCCACCTCCTACATACCCCATCTTCTCCTGCATTTTATTGTTTCTATTGATGTTCATTTTTTAACTCCTAGAAACGCATATGGATGTATCTGACAAAATTCTCCTTTATTGGCTTGTGGTTGTTTTTCTTACACTTTCAGCTTGACATCGATCTAAGGACAACACATGCCTGATGAATGAGGACCTGAAGATGATCAAGGGTCTTCTCATCCTCAAGTAAGGCAACCATTAATCTTCTCCATAACCCTTATAGCTTTGAGATTTGTTATCTTATGACAATAACAAAAATATGTTATAATCTGTAGATACCAAAAGTGATGTTTTAGTTTGTTGATAGACTTGTAGTTCTTCTCTAGGGGATCATGCCTCTATATTTGTTGTTCAATATTAGGTTCACCCTGAGTAGCTATTAGTCTCCTTGTTTACTTTCCTCCATCTAAGTTATGAGAGTTATGGGACTAACTTTATATCCGTTAGTAACATAATTCTTTTTTCTTCTATCAAAGGGTACCAATGTATTTTACTTTCAGTTGATCTCATTATTAATATTTTCTTATTTTATCTTTGAAGATGGTAGGTGTTCATGTGTTTTTTTTAGATGCTGCATAGGCCATGTGTCTAGAAGCAGGTTGTAGTTTCACATGTTGCATTCTATATTGCATCAACTCTGCCAACAAAGTTTGGACTACCTAAATTTGTTTCTATGACGTTATATATTGATTTTTCTACCATCAATGAGTATTATATTGTTCCTAATATCAAAAGAATGTTTTGTTGCACTATGAGAGAAGTCATACCATTACAAAATAGAGTGATGTTGACGTGATATTGGCATGCCTATTGGGAGTTGCGAAGAAGTTTTGATAGTGAACTTAGTGAACAAAGGAAGTTGCAATAGTGTATCTTCATGTGCACATGAACTCTTAAAATATTGAGATGGTCTTGGCTTTTATCCCTTCCAGAGAAGAAGAATAGCATAGTACCCTTGTTGTTCCAACTCTTGCAATATTACTACTTGAGAATCACATATGGTTGTTTGCTCTGAATCCGATTTTTCTTCAACGTTAAGGATGAGCTTTACAACATGCAATACCATACATTTCTTGAGCAGCCTAGTCACGAGACAATTTATCATACACATTACTTTTCAAATTATTTGTTAATGTTGCATTGTGGAGATGTACGACCTTTTTTGTAATGATGTACCAAGACAAAGTTATATATTGAATACAAATATTTTATTTTAGACAGTTTGATATGATGTTTAACTCTCTCTCTCTCTCCATATATATATATATATATATATATATATATATATATATATATATATATATATATATATATATATATATATATATATATATATTCATAATGTTGCCTTTGGTATTATTTTTCGACACATTCTATCTATTCCCGGCATGCATGTAATGTCAGATTTGTTACTATTTGTCGCCATCTTTTATTATGCCGAAAGATTTTCTCGGCACGCTTTTCGACAACATTTTTCCGGCATGAAAAATAATGCCGGGAAAATATAATACCGGCATGATTATAGACCTTTCACGGCATTTTATTATGTCATGAAAAATGATATTTGTTGTAGTGCCTCCAGAATTGCAAAAGTTACACCTTGTGTTTCACATTTCTATGCTGAGGAAATGTCACCCTGACACTGAGTCAGTTCTACAACCTATGGAAGTAGAATTGAATGAAGATATAACTTATGAGGAAGGACCAGTGTCAATCCTTGATAACAGAATTAAAAAGCTAAAGAAGAAAAAATATAAGTCTTGTGAAAGTCATCTGGAATCATTGTGGTGTCGAAGAAGCCACTTGGGAACTAGAGGATGAGATGAGAAGGAAATACCCTACTCTTTTCTCCTAATATGTTTTATCGATTTCGGGGACGAAATCCTTGTAAGGGGTGGATAATTTGTAACATCCCTGACCTGGGTTATAAGTTAACCCTAGGTGTTTTGCTTAATCTTGTAATTAAATACTTGTGATTATCTTCTGGTATGTAATTAAGTTCTTGAGGAACATACATTTTCATTATGTCCTTTTTAAACAATGTTATGGTATTGTTTGGTAATACAGGGACCTATGTGCAAATTACCCAATTAGAGGGGTTAACTTGCAAAATTACACAGGTTAAGATGTTCCTATGATGATGAGACATCATATGAGTGAATATGATGAGGTATGATGGATTTCCCAAGCTTGGGCATCAAGATGCAGCTTGTGGAGCAATCGTTGTGCTTAAAAAACCCTAATTTTGGAGTAAAGTGCAATTTACCCAAAATGTGGGGTGCAACTTGTAAAATACACCTTCTAGAATATCTTTTATGACTCTTGACATCAATTAGAGTAGGAATGATGAAAGGGGTGCTTCAATCGAATAATCAGATAAGAAGAATGACCTTTGTAGTAAAATCACCTAGTACGAGTAAGGAGACCCTTCATATATGTACCTTAGGTTGCATGTTGGTTTTCTTTACCCTTAGATCTTGAGTTTTGATGGTCTTTGCTTAAGTTATGATAGTTTGAACGTGCCTTAGAAGAAAGGAGGGACCTAGATGAGAAATCCATAAACTAGAGGTCCTTATGGTGAAAACTAACCTAAGCTATATAAGCCTCTTCCTTTGCAAACCAAGTAAACATATTCTCTTCTCTTCTTCACTTATCATCTTGCTCAACTGACCAAGGCAGAGCTCTGGAGCTCAAGGAGATGACCAACTTGTTCTAAGGTGAGAAGAGACCATCTTCTAGCTCGGATTCTTGGAGGAATTCCTTATATAAGGTTGGTTTTATGGTTAACTCACTTAGGTTTCTTGTTCTAGCCGACCATCCCCATCCTTTCCTTGGAGAATCACCTTTGTCCAACCTTTGGAGCTCAAGATGCCATTAAAGGCTTGAAGCTTGGAAGCTTGGATCTCTAGGAACAATGTTTGAGGCGGGTTTTATAACTCAAAACTTATTGCTTTATTATGCACATCTATGTTCTTATTAATTAAGAACTTAGTTCTTCTTCTTCCTCTTTCTCCCTTGCACTTTTGCAAGCAATCCGTGGAGTAACCGACCTGAACAGAGGTTGAAGATGATGGGTGTGAATTCCTAGGTAACTTTATCAAACGACCTTGGACTATTTGGTCTAAACGATTTGCAAACCGTTTGAAATCAAACGGTCTCAAACTGTTTGATCTCATGCGGTCTTGCATGACCGGTTAGATTCAAATGGTCTCCAAGACCATTTGATAGGGTTGACTGATGGAACTTCCACTTACATGGAATTGCGTGAACCACTAAAAATCCTAAAGATGGTAAATCCTTAGGTTTAGCCTTGCTTACACTAGATAGAGAACTCCACCCACGTATGTTGAGGTACGTGGAAGTCTTATCGTAGTATAGTTAAGGGTCGAATCCACGGGACAACGGTCTTGTTGCAAGCAACAAGATGGAAAACGTTGGAATTTCACTTAGTCACTTAATAGTAGGTACTTAAATCAGAAGGTTGGTTTTGTTGTTTTAAACTAAGAACATGCAAAGTAAAGAAAACAAGTAGATCTAAGGATTTAAATTATGATAAAAGTCACTAGGTTGTGATCGGTTTTTTTCACCACCACTACACATGGATCAACACATGCAAAGCAAAACATAACCTGCAAAAAGAGTCTAGTCAGTTAGTATCTTTGTAGACTTTAGCTTCCTTTCAGAGAGATAACTACGAGAAGTGTGGGAATGTTGAAACACCAGCCATTCCCGAACAAATGGTCACTTACTTTGCATCATTCCCCTCACAAAGTGTGTTCCTTGACTTACCAAGCTTGCACTTTCATACGTCAACTGATTCCATTTCATAGCATGAAAGAGCAACAAATGATAGTGAGTTTACTCCACTTCTTGAGATACACTTCTAGATACCGAAATAGATGCATGGTGGATACATGCACCAAGAACCAACATACAAATGAGTTTCAAATCTAATAAACGTAGACAATTCATACTAAAAGATAAAAGATAACACAAGTTGGTGATCAAGCAACAAGCATTCATTAAACGTTTGATGTTGAACTGAGAAGATAAAAACTCTATATTGCAAACTATGGATTACATTTACATGATATGAAAGCATGGGTAGCAGGGCTACTCCCCGCACCCTAGTGAGAGAGACTACTCGCTCATGACTAGGACAAAGAAGGAGGCAAGAAGAGAGAGAGAGCGTCATTCCCACAAAGGAGAGAGGAAAGTCAACCCCTTGGAGAGAGAAATGATCCACCAGCTTCACAGGTTGCTTGATGACGAGATCTCCCTCTTCCCACCTTCTTTGGCAGAGAGAGAGAAAGCAACTTCGAGATGGAGTATGGGTCTCAGACCGACAGCCCCTGGGCAGAGCATGGAAGTCGGATTTGCTCTGGAGTGATTGAGGCAGCCTTTGGACGTCTGAACACTTGATCGTGGAGGACCCTTGAGGTCTTATTTATAGGCCTTAAGTGAGGTCCAAATGGTCTTGAACCCGTTTGGGCCCTGAACTCGTTTGCCCTTGCCTCCATGCGGTCTTCCGGATCATTTGGGTTTTTGTGGTCTCGAGACTGTTTGACCTTATGCTGTCTTGAGACCGTTTAGCCTTCATGCGGTCTGGGGACCATTTAGCCTTCATGCGGTCTCGGGACCGTTTGGCCTTCATGCGGTCTCGGGACCGTTTGGCCTCAAACGGTCTTGGGACCGTTTGGCCTTAAACGGTCTTGGGACCGTTTGTCTTCAAATGGTCTTGGGACCGTTTGGCCTTAAACGGTCTTGGGACCGTTTGGCTTCAAACGGTCTTGGGACTGTTTGGCCTTAAACGGTCCTGGGACCGTTTGGGGCTTTTGTAAATTTTTTGTGTTTTTTTGCAAGGATAAAGAAGAGAAAAGTTAATCTATTGATGTGTCAGCAATAAGGTAAAAAATTAATGCTTCTATCTAATTTATGTAAGAAAGAGTATCGAAAACTGAGGAAAACTAATAAGATAACATCACAAAATGGGAGGTTATCACCCCCCCTAACTTAGAGTCTAGCTTGTCCTCAAGTTAGATAGAGCTGAGGCATGTAATGGTGAGGCGATTTTATTTAATTAGGATTTCCATACTTTTACTTAAATTCTCAACCTGAGTTCTCCTAAGGTCATATTGGGTCTTATTGCTTGCCTTGACTCTTTCAGGTTTCGAGAGTTGCTTGGGTCTCAGGTTTTTTCCGTATCTCGTAGCTCGCATTGGGACCACCTTTATTATGTGCATGTTGTTGACTCTAATCAGCTTTATACCTCTCTGAAGGACCTATTGGAAGCTAGAGAGGGTATGAGGGTTGGCTAAAGGCTTGAAGTGTAACTCCCCTTTCAAGTGGGGGAGGGGTTGTCTATGCTTTTAGGATCTCACTACCAGGCACGACACATCTGCCTTTGTGAGGGCAGCTGAATGTACCGGCCGGGTGAGTCCTTTATAAGCCTTTCATATATTTAAATACCTTAGGATTTCACTACCGGGCACGACACATCTGCCTTTATGAGGGCAGCTAAATGTGCCATCCGGGTGAGATCTTCATTGGTTCTTTATATAGATCCTAATTTATGGCACAACTCTCATAATTTTATTCGACTCTCTGGCTTTTATTCGAAGACTCACAGGCTTGGAATTTGGGGTTTTGTTCGGGAAATTATTTTGGGCGGCCAAGCCTCTTTTGTTTTGAAGAGAGGAAAGCTGTTCTTAGAGTTTTTCAACATGCACTTTTTTTTTGTGGTCCACTTGCGGAACTTCTTGATTTGGAAGTTTCCTGATGCCCCTCTCATCCTTGAGAGCTTGGCTTATTTCTGGCTTGATATTGACCTGTGAAGAGTCCAAAGTAAAATTGAAATAAAAGCATAAAAAACCAAAAGTGAATGTAATTTATTAATTCGCCATTATATGCCTATAAGCTAATCTTGTTATTTCTTTTGAGGAAAGATTGGATTCTAAGCTAGCAGGGGATGTCCTTTCCAAAAGGGGTGTTACTTATTATGCACATGATTTATTTTAATGTGAAATGAAAGTTTTATGCAGGGGAAAAAAATGAGGAAAAGGAAAGAGTAGAGTTGGAGAGGGATTGAAGAATGATACCTCGCCCTTGTCGAATGTACTCCCCCCCTAACTTATCATTCACTCTGTCCTCAGAGTGTCAAAGTGATAGGTTGAGAAGTGCATTGACAAGGGCATTAGGCTTCTGTGAGTCCTTTGTTTGCTCCATGAGTTCATAGAAGAGTTGCTGCAAACTTTCCACGGAGGGTGTGGTAATCCACATCTGTCATGTCCTCTACTGGTTTCTAGAGGACCAAAATGGCATACATCCAGTAGAGGATGTGGAAGCCACAGTCATTGGATTGGCGAATTTGTTGGGGGAACTTGTGGCTGAAGGCTGGGGGTTTGAAGTGTTCTTTATCATACGCCCGTGTGTGCCGACTCAAAAGATCGTGTAATTTGTCAGCACACTCCTTTGCCACCTCCTCCGTTGGCGTCCTTGGTGTCGTAGTGTATACTCTTTGCTCTGGATCGTACTGGTTGTCGGAACTGTTGTAAATTATTGTTGTTCCTTCATGTAGGTTAGTTTCCAGTAGCATCCAGTGTTCTTGATGAAGGAAAGGAAGCATGATGAACTTTGGAGTTGTATGTTGGAGATAGGAGATGAGTGTCTCTGTTGTTCCGAAGTTCTTTAGCCCTAAGAGATCATCCTTCAGGTAAGCTGACACCATGTATAGTGTGGGATGCCTCCGTCCGAGTAAGTATTGATAAGAAGTCATCAAACTTACTGAAAGAGAACCTTTAAATTGCACGGTTTCTCGGAGACAATCTGTGATAACTATGATATCTGCATCTATAAAGACAAGATCTTCATTTTCGGCATAGAGCCTTGACATAATAAGTCAAAGTTCATTGTCTGAAAGACTCTTGCAGGCTTCTAGATCAAAATTGGGAAATGATGGTTCGATGGCAGATAGGGGCACCATTTGTGATGGGGATCTCTGGATGGCTACCCCCGTTATCAAATCTATTTGTCCTTTATCTTGGGCCAGATCGAAGTCGTAAGGATGCCATCTACTTTTCTCGGGGACCTTGGTCGGCTGCTTGTCTCTTTCCAACTCCTGTAGTGTTTGTCTGAAGGGTCTCCTTTTCGGACGTTGGATTGTTGAAAAGAGGTAGCGAGGGACGTCATCTGTCGCCATAGTAGGGTCGTTGAAGAACCTTCTATCGCAGATAAGTTCCATGGCGTAACGCCCTCGCAGGGAGTGAAAATCTTCATTCATGAGCTCTGTGAAGGGAACTTGTTGATTTAGCGCTAGTATGTGTCGAATGACGTAAAAAGCGATGTCCCCAGAGCCTTCGGCAGCTTGGGCAAGTGGGTTAATTATTTGGAACCAGGGTTGGCTCCAACCCTGGCGGAGAGACGGGCATGCGACCCAGATGAGTTTAAGAAGCCGGAAAGGGATGCATCTTGCCTCCCCGACTTCAATTGCAGCGAAGTTAATTATATCGGCCTTTAGATCACTGGCACAGAAATTGTACACTTTGGCATCACGGGCGACAGTGTCCACAATCATTAGCAACCAGTGACTAGAAACTTGGAATGGCACGGTTATATATCTAGCTTTTCTTGCGATCCCCCTGTGCAACCTCTCAATGGATTTGTGTTGTAGTTCTTTATACAGAAAGCACAAACCCAGAGCGGGTGAGGCGTTGAGAACTGGTTGTTGTCGCTTGGAGCTTTTGTAGATCTCAATAGAATTTGAAAGGAGAGCACGTAAGATCGCCATCTTTACCGTAGATTGAGGTCGGAGAATTGAGCAGAAATCTTCACATGTCAACTTGCGTTGAGTCTTTGTGTTGATGTAGATAACATCTCCCCCTTCTTTCGCATCATCTACTATAGTGTTTAGGATGAAGATATCATGTGCATCTAAGGTGGAGATGGCCGTCATATCTAAGTCGAGCATCTTGTGAGGTAGAGGTGGCGGTGGGGGTAGCTCTTGAGGAGGAGGTGAAGAAGGCTGCTCTGAATCATCCCTGTATTGTTGCAGAGCTTCATCTTTGTCAGAATCGGAAGGAGTATCTAGGTCTTCGTCTGTATCAAGTTGTACTCGTTCAGATTCTTCTTGATCTGGGGGAAAGGGCACCGAGGGTTCAGGTGCAAAAACTTGTTGAGCTGTTGTTGGTGGTAGACTGGTGTTGGTTCCCATTAGACACTGCTGGAAATCAGCAAAAGCTACTTCTTTTGCAGCCTCCCCCAAAGATCCCATGGCGGAGTAGTCTAGGAATTGGTCCCCATAGGATATGTTTACGTGCTCATTGTGAGCAGGGGATTTGGGATCTGTATCACCTTCTTGGTGATCTTTCTGTTGTTCTTGTTGTGCTCCTCGGCTGGGGCCCTCCCCAGCATTGTCTGGGCCATCAGAATCATCATTTCCCAATTTTGATCTAGAAGCCTGCAAGAGTCTTTCAGACAATGAACTTTGACTTATTATGTCAAGGCTCCAATTGATCGTTTAAGATCAAACGGTTTCAAGTCGCATAACTTCAAATGGTTTGGAAGTCAACTTTGCTCAAACAGTCAACGCACCCATGTGGTCTTGGTGACCCATGCGGTCTTGAAGGTCAAAGTGCCCAAACGGTCAACGCCCCCAAACGGTCTCAAGACCGTTTGGAGGTTGAGGGGTGAAACCGTTTGGAGACTTTTAGGGCTGTTTTTGCTCAATCATTTGAGGGTGTAATTGGTCCAATGGTGGTCTAATCTAAACCCTAATGGTACCCTAAGACATTAAGGGACTAAGTGACTAATGGATTGACCCGTGATGGTGAACAAGGGTGTAATTTACCAATATGCCCTTGAAGGGTTCAACTAAATGATACCTTTTTTAATCAAACCCTAATGATATGATAGTGGTGATTTGGTTTATGTTAAACAATGGGGACTTGACCCAACCTAATCTAGAGTGATGTAATCACCATCTATTAGTAAGAGGAG
Organism: Alisma plantago-aquatica; assembly: GCA_963693085.1. Lineage (NCBI taxonomy): Eukaryota > Viridiplantae > Streptophyta > Magnoliopsida > Alismatales > Alismataceae > Alisma > Alisma plantago-aquatica. The sequence continues at coordinate 1,928,830,044 of OY856409.1, read as the reverse complement.
AGAGAAAGTACCATTTATGGTTGAAACTCAAGTAAAGTACCTTCAATGTATATGAATGTGCATGATTAGGGTATGATCCACCTATGTGAGATCATGGAAACCCTAATTATGATAGTTGATGAATCTTAATCTAATTTGAAGGCATCATTGGTGATGTTTCTCATACATGATGATGTTATGATTTCAATTCACCATGAGGTGAATAGTAAACTCTAACTCTAGGGTGATAACATGTAATGTGAATAGTAAACCCTAATTGATGTAAATCAGGGAACCTAACTCTTGAAAGAGTATGAAGGTACAACTCTTGAAATGAATTATTTACTATTATTAGTTAAGTTAACCATGCAGGTTCTTATATGAGGATGACCATATCCAGGTAAGGATTATGATACCATATTCATTGAAAGCATGTTATTAGCTTTATGAGTAGTGACATATCATGTTGCCCAGTAAGTGGCATCACATGAGATGATAGGCTGTAAGAGCCAAGTGTATCATCAAGGTCATACTAATTAGATGACTTGTGATGAAATGATTAAGAAATGACAATTGATGTGAGTTAGACTTGTTACATTTAGTATTCAACTTTCATAGCTGCTATGCTAATGATTAATGTTTGAGAACATGAATGATGTTAAAAGAATATTGAAATGTACCTAACTAATCAAGTATAATCATACCATGTAGAGCCCTGATCATAGATCCATCATTGTCAGAAGTTAAATGATGGTGAAACAGGTTTTCCTAAGGGAACTCTTGGATCACATACTTTTGAGTATGTGGGGGAATATGGATGTGTATATCCTTACATCCTAGTGTAGGAGTTGATGTAGATGTATCTTAATCTATCAACCCTTCACTATATGATTATATCGGGGTGATGTAACACAACTCTCTTGAGGAAATCCTTCATACCGTATCAATGAGAGATAAATAAGAAATCTTTCAATGACGAAGAGAGTACAGAATGCCACTGTGACTCAATAGCGAAGTACCAGAATACCCTAGTGTGCTATAATAGCAGAGACACTAGATGTCCTGCATGTTTATCCTCACTCTGACTGAGGAAGATGGGGTCATAAGAATCCAACTCTTTCAATGACCTAGGTATGATACCGATGCGACTTAATAGTGATCGGTTGGAGAATGAACGGTATACCTCATCTCCGCAGGGCATAATAATGTGTGTAAAACATAATCAACCACGTAGTATATCTACTTAGGTTGAACTACGAGATACATGTTTGATAATTACACTGTTTAGTATGTATGTTCTCCATATTTCTAAAATGTTATAGTTCCACTTAATGTCAATTTGCTGTTGATTACCTTAAAAAGCTTTTATTGCTCATGTTGTTCTTTGATTTCTATAATAAAGCTTTTGGTGGAGAGTTGTAACTCTCACTGGGACAATTATTTAAAATTGTCTCACTCCGTAGATTTCAACTTTTTAGGTGGTCGTCGAGGACGAAGGAACCAGTCTGTAGGTGATCAGTACTAGCAGCAGCAGCACCAGGAGCAACAGTGAATCTCAGGTGGAGATATTGTCTGCTGAGTCTTATAGTTAGATAGTCCTATGCCGTCTCTGTACTCTCAGGTCCTTGGAGATAGATGATTCGAGATTTTTTGGTTTTGAATCTTGAGATTTTGTATCTGGTTGTGCATAATCACTCAAGAAATGATTTAACAGAGATGTAAACTGTTTATCTTGTTTCTATAAATGAAGTTTTATGATTTCAGGATCGTGTCTCAAAAAGTTTTTAATTTTTGGTGATTTTTGTATTCAGTTGCTAATCAAATGCTTCCGCTGAGTTTATGTCGTGTTTTGGAAATCGGAGCCCACAGTTATGTGGAATACATTGGAGAGGATTGCTACTAGCATAGATGAAGCTTGGCTTATCACTGGTGATTTTAATAATAACATGAAGCAAGAGGAGAAGGCGGGGGGTTGTGAGGTGCCCTCTATTATCCTTAGCTCTTTTAATGTTGATCTTGATAATGCTGGTCTATTCGAACTACCTGTCATTGGTAAGGAGGTTTATACTTGGCATAACAAATAAGGTGTTGCTAAAAGGGTGGCATGCAAACTTGATAGAGCCTTTGTCAATGATGCTTGGTTGTCTAAATCTTGGTTCCAAAATGAAGTTCATCACATGTAATTACTCGGATCACTGTGCTCTAAACATCAATATGAAACCTATTTTTTTCAAGAAGAAGCCTTTCTGATTTCTCAATTTCTGGCTGGATTGGGAAGGTTGTCGAGACATTATTACAGAGGCTTGGGCTAATGAAATCAATGGCAACCCACTATTTCAGTTTTGTCATAAACTCAAGAATGTCAAAGAGAAGTTGAAGACTTGGTCCAAACAGTATGTCAACCTCACGAACCTTATTTCTAGAGAAAGAATGGAGCTTGATGACATCTCAGTTGTGGTCCATAGATGCCCTCTAGATCCAGATCTCATTCATGCTGAAAAACAAACCCTTGAAAGACTGGACTTTCTACTTAAGGAAGAAGAGGTTTATTTCTGGCAGCGCAGTAGAATGGAGTGGCTCTCCAATGGATATAGGAACACTAAAGTCTATCATACCATTGTCAATAGACGGGATGCTATTAACTCTATAACTGAACTTTTTGACTCACATGGTGATCTTTTACAGGATAATGATGCCATTTCTGATGACACTGTACAATATTTTGAGCAACTATATAATTAGCCTCATGTTGCTTCTAGCTCTTCTATTCCAGATTGGACACCTCTTGTCTCTGAGATTGATAATGACATGTTGTGCTCTACTCTGAGTTTGAATGAGGTTTGTGATGTTGTGTGGAGCATAGGACCTCACAAAAGCTCGAGACTGGATGGCTTCAATGGTTACTTCTATAGGGGTAATTGGAACGTCATTTGTGATGATCTTCTTAAGTTTGTCCAATGGATTTTCGAAGGGGGAAGCATGGTTAGACAAGTCAACCATGTTTTTCTTGCTCTTATTCCCAAGAAGGACATTGTCTCGTCTCCAGCTGATTTCAGGCCTATCTCTTTCCACTCGATGCTTTATAAAATCATTGCTAAAGTCATATCACGGAGACTAGCTAATCTTCTGCCAAATATTATCTCTCCTTACCAAGGTGCTTTTGTTAAAGGTAGGAGTATTGAGGATTATTCTATTCTTGCGGTTGAGTTCACTCTTAGATTCAACCTGAAATCCAGTCCTCTCGCTGCTTGCATCAAGTTGGATATCACCAAGGCTTTTGATTATGTTTGTTGGTCCTATCTTTGTGATTATCTTAATGTCCTCGGGTTCAATGAGAATTTTATCTTCATTCTTAAACAATGTGTGGAGACTCCATCCTTTTCTCTCTTACTAAATGGTTCTTCGGTTGGCTTCTTCAAAATCTCCAACGGTCTTAGGCAAGGTGATCCCTTATCTCCTCCACTTTTCACAATTGCTATGAAAGGCTTCAGAAGATGTCTTGAGGAAGCATATGATAACAAACTCATCAGAAGCTACCCCATCAACATGACCAAGGCTGTTAGCCATCTTCTTTTCACGGATGATGTCCTTATTTTCTCTGAGGGTCGACTACGCAGCCTTGCCAAACTCAAACAGGTTTTGCTTGAATTTGGTTTTGTATCTGGTATGGTGTAATCCGAACAAAACAAATATATTCTTGTCCTCTTCTTTCCACAACAAGGATGCCTTAATCAGTTGCTTGGGTATTCAGCTAGGTACATGGCCCACAAAGTATCATGGATTTCCTATGGCTGGTGGCAATCTCAGGAGGCACCACTTTCATGAATGCTTAGATAAGCTAAGAGATATGATATAGAGATGGAATGGTTCTAAAATCTCTATGGCTGGTCATCTTGTGCTTATTAAGCATTGTGCCATGAGTCTGATCAGCTATTGGTTGTGTATGGGTGACATTCCTCCTGCCGTCTTACGTAGGATGTAGTTGCTACTTTCTGATTTCCTTTGGGGTAGCTCAGTGCATCCCTCTTGTTGGTCACGACTAGCATATCCACTTTGTGAAGGAGGTTTGGGGCTAAAGAGACTTGATGAACTTGTGGATTACCATATGTTACATCACATTAAAAGGTTCACCCAAGCTCGTTGTATATGGAGCTCATGATTTTCTTGTAGGTATGGTGATACCTTGTCTACTGTTTCCAGGAATGGCTCACTTGCCATAGATGTATGATGGCTCTATGGCCTTCCTTCTCAGCATGGGAGGGCAAGGGTCTTTGGGGAAATGCAAGACAAAAATGTCCATTTGATAAGGCTTATGGAAATCTTTGGCTCTCCAAGCACTATCCTAGATGGAGTTTTACTACCTTTAGAGCACTCACAAATGTCCTATCTACTATGGAAAAGATTAGTTCTTGGTCTGAGGCACCTTTTCCTGCATGCTTACTGTGTGGCCAACACAATGACTTGATGGCTCATTTATTTGAGGGTTGCAAATATTGGAAATATATTTGGGATCGAGCTCAACTTAAACTCAACATCAGATCCTCATATTCTCTATATGAATGCCTTACGGACCTTGGTAAAAGATCTAAGCAATCCAGAATCATTGAACTTTGGGCCAGCACTGGTGCTGTCCACTTCATTTGGGAGGAGCGTAATAAAAGGTTGCATAATGGTGGCGCTTCTGACTTTGTCGTCATCTTCAACCGTCTTGCACTTGAGATCAAGAGAATGTATTTTACTTTTAAATCTTGTCTTGATTTTTCTCCTATAATAGCTAGGAATTGGGATCTGCTGTAACCAATTCTTAGGAGTGTGTAGTCACATGTTTGGGTGTGGCTTGTAACTTTGTCCCCCTTCTGGGGGTTTTTGGAATATACTTACCCAATTTTCCAAAGAAAAACTAGAGCTTCATATATTAACATACATACTAGGTCATATTTCAAGTCAATATTTAGGCATTTAATCAACTTAGGGCGCATACATGATTCACAAGGTATTTGGGTGCACAAAGAATAATATATGTTACTGATTTAGAAGTTCACATAATCATTTTAAACATCAATGTATCTTTAACACGCATGTTTCAAGGTTCAAATCACATAATCAAATCAAATTAGGATGCTAGAATGGACAAGTTTGAATCTTATTTCAACATGCATCAAAATTTACTGAGTTAGGTCAAGCATCAAGATTAGACAAGTTAAAACAGTACATTAATATCAATCAGTAGATAAATTAATAAAAACTAGTAGATAATAAATACAAATTAGTAGATAAGTAAATACTAATCAGTAGATAAGTAATTTGAAAATTTAGTAGATGATTAAATAATTTGAAAAAGTAGATGAACAAATAAAAAGGCCTAAATTTAAATAATGTGATGAATAAAAAATCATTAGATGAACAAATCAGTTGATAAGTAAATACAAATCCGTAGATAAGTAAGAAATATAATTCAGCACATAAGTAAATACAAATCAGTAGATAAGTAAATACAAATCAGTAGATAAGTAAATACAAATCAATAGATACATAAATACAAATCAGTGGATATATATATATTCAAATCAGTAGATAAGTAAATTCAAATCAGTAGATAAGTAAATACAAATAAGTAGATAAGTAAATACTAATTAGTTGATGGAAATCAGCAAAATAAAAAACTTTGTTACATGTATTACTTCTGGGCACCCAGGTTGAGCTCCGGCGACCTCAGGCTCGAGCTCCGACAGTGCAGCATCTCCTCAGATGGCATTGAGCAGGCGACGACGGCGTAGAGGATAGGGGTAAGCGGTGGCGTAGAGGATAGGGGTAGGCAGCGGCGTAGAGGATAGGGGCGGCGGCGGCATAGAGGATAGGGGCAGGAGATAGGGTAGAGGACAGGGGCAGGCGACGGCATCGAGGATAGGGGGCGGTGGCGGTGTTGAGTAGGCATGCAGGCGGCCAGAGTAGGTGAGCGGTAGCGGCGGCAGTGAGTAGGTGAGCAGTGGCGGCGAGTAGGGAGCAGGCGAGCGGTGGCGGCTGCCAGAGCAGGCGAGCACTAGGAGAGCAATGGAATTGCCAGACTGAGAAAATCGGGAATGAAACAGAGAAAGGGGAAGAGTCTGGTTTGTACGGGTGCTATTAAGTTAACAATAGACGTCGATTATTAAAAACAATTGACGCTTAAAATTAAAAGCGTCTGGAAAAACAAAAAAACCGACACCTACCTACATATGCCGACAAAAAAAATCTCGAATTATGACCATAGTTGTCGGTTTTCGTAAAAAATTGACGCCAATTGGGCAACCTAAACCCTGAAAATTTTCACGGGGATAGCGCACGAAAACACATCGGCGTCAGTTATTGGAAGAAAACTGATGACAAAAGTGGGCCCGATTTCTGTCTCGCAAAAAATCTTTAGTCATCGGTTATTTGGTAAACAACCGACGTTGTATGTTAAATTTTGGAGGTAATTTATTTTCACTGAAAATTTTGGATTTGGCGGGCGATTTTAGGCGTCAGTTACTTACTGAGAAACCGATGCTAAATAAAAAGTGATACATGTGTCGGGCCGATCTTCACATATAGATGTCAGTTTTTGTATTCAACTGACATTGTAGGGTTTAGGCGTCAGTTTCTGGGATACAACCAACGCCTCTAAATGTGATGTTATAAGCCATTTCTATAGTAGTACTTTCACACACTGCTTAGGTTTTGGAACATAAACTTTCCTCCAGATGAGGAATCGAGAAATTTCTTGGTGTCATCATCAACACCACAATAAAATATCTCAATGAGTTGAGATTGTGATATATCATGATGTGGGTAACGGCAGAGGAGTTCCCTAAATCTCTCCTAATCTTCTCCTAAGGTTTCTCTAGGGACCATAGAAAACAACAGGATTTGTCCTCTCATCTCATAAGTAAGGGAAGGGGGAAGTATTTATCCAAAAATTTTGTTTGAAGTTCTTCCCAAGTGGTGACAGGGTTTTCACTCTCCATGGCATTATTCCAACTGTTGTCTTCCCCTGAAAGAGAGTATTTGAAAAGTCTAAGTCTAATGGAATATTCCGAAATGCATGGGATCTTAGTCAAGGAACTAAGGCCTATCAAACGTTGGAGGTGATCTTGACAACTTTCACCTTTGTTCTCAAAAAAGGGATTGACCTGAAGCATGGTGATCCTCTGAGTGTTGATTTCAAATTGAGGGGAGGTGATCTCAGGTGGCACAACTGGGTGTTGTGTGTAGTCATCTTTTGGAGTGGAAAAATCTTTTAGTTGTTTTTGTCTCTCAACCTCCCTCTAAGAGGCATCTATAGCCTCTTACTCATTGATATAGGTTGCACACAAGTTGGCATCTTGAGTGGTGCGTTCAGCCATCATCAATTCTCTTTGAGTGACAAGTGTCTGTTCAATCCTATGGGCAACCTCCTCTTCGTCCATCCTAAGTTGATTTTCTCAATTTAAGCGGTGGAAAGTCTATTTTGGTTCGGGATCAAAAACTGGCAGCGTAAGATCGTTCGATGGGCGGTGCATGCACAATTATACATATATATTTATCTGTAGACAAAATGTACTAGTAGAATGGAAACTCAATGGAAAGAGGAGATAGCACTTCCAGAATGTTATACGAAAGACATAAAAAATAAAAAAGTTTTTCAAAAGTTTTCAGGGTTCAAAAAAATGATCTATTGTCCCCGACAACAGCGCCAAAATTGATATGCGTCAAAGATCACACCAATTCACTAGAACTTTTTATCCTAGGGTTCAATCCTTTTTTATTTTCTGGTTAAAGCTAATATAGAAAGGCCGATCCCATAGGATGACCTTCTTAAGATTCGTTTCTTTCAAACCCAGTTGATTTTTAAAATTATTTCTTTTTGGTATTTTTGGAAGAGTGAGGGATTTGATTTATGTAATGCAAGGAATTGAATTGCAGGAAGAATAAAAGATTAAACTAATGCAAAGGAATAAAAAGATTATTCTAATATAAGAGAGAGTAACAGAAGAAAGTTAGCACACAAGATTATCTCAAAAAAAGTAAAGTGTTGAAAATCCAAAGGTGAATTGAAAGAAAATGTTAAAGAATGATTTGAAATTAAGGAGGAAGGCATCGAGGCTTAGGGGTTTCATGACCTTAGCCCTTGTGAAAATAAAATCGATCAACACACAACGTATACGAAAGAAGCAGGTATGTGCTTTATTTATAAATAAAATGCAAAAGAGGAACTCCATGTAAACCCATTGGTCCTGGTGTTCATGTATCCTTATTCTTCATCCTCAAGAGGATTTTTCTACGATTGCATCTAAATACTCGTGAAATCGGTTTAGGCATTCTACATCCTAGTTTCTACGGTCACATCCACCTAGATTAACAAGCAATAAAAACTATTAAATACGTCCTTTAAATCTATGATTTTCTAAACCAAAAACCATTCATTTAAACAGTCATGTAAAAACTCGATCTGATTAACACATGGCTAAGAAATTATTCCCCTCATCTCAATAAGAAAACTACTCACTACTCATGGCGAGATGGGAGAAATAAGGAAGGAAAGCAAGAGTCATTGACTGCAATTTTGGATCTCAGTAGAGTCCAATGCAGTGTCGATTATATGGCTCATTTTCTTTTCCTCCTTCTCCAAGAAGAAAAAGGGAGAAGGAGAGGCAGAGAAAGAAAGATCCAGATGTAGAATAAAAGAACAAAATTTATTGCTCTTGAAAGTAAAATTATACCATAAGGGAAAATGGCTGAATTTCTCTACTAATTGCGTACAAAATTTGGGACCCCATTTCTTAGTAGAGTCCCCCCTTTTTATAAGAGAAGGAGGGGTGGAAGCCCTGAAAGGGGAGTAGAAGGAATTGGAAGAGGCGGCTTCTATTTGTGCCTTGGTCAAAAGAATAATGTCCTTCCTCAAAAGACAATAAGGAAAATCATTTATTATTTTTTTTTATCCTTCAAATTCTGACTATCTCTCAGCAGATTCCCGTTCTTCATGTTTCGGGCGAATTTTTTCTAGTAATCAATATCAAAGTATACCCAAAAATATATTTTTCATGTAGACCTTTGAATTTCCTTTCCAATTCATATTTGAACATTAAATTCTGCCTTGGGATCTGAGAGTTGTGCCAATTTGCATACGGGGTATATATTTAAGTCAGACACTGTAGGAAAACGAACAGACATGTTCATTAGTTAGTTGGACAGTCTAAAACTTTCAAAGTTATATGAAAATATATTTTTCGTGTACAAATTGAAATTATCTTTCCAAAACATATCTAAATTTCAAATTTAGAATTTGTTTATGAGAGCTATGACTGTTTTGGTGGTAAGTATATTAAGATCTGTGAAAAATCTGAAAGGTCTCATATCTTCATCTTTTTTTATCAGGATTTAAATGCTTCAATAATTGCTGAAAATTGAGAAACATCTCATAAGAATTTATACAAGGAATAAAAGTATAATTGATTTTAAAATTAAACTAAATTTACCAAAAATTATTAATTAATTATCCTAAGTGATGTAAAGATAAATGACGAATATGCATTCATCAACACCAAAATGAAATAAATGCAATCAATCACTCAGCAGAAATAAATATCAATCCTGAGTCAAATATAGGAGATATTTATAATTCTTCCTTCCATTCACTCATTCACTTCATTTTCTTCCTAGGGATAGAAAATCATACCAAAAACAATCCATCCAAAGATGGACATCGTTCCTGTGAAAACATAATAGGAAAGTGTGTGTAACATACTAGATCTCAGACCCTACCCTGGAAATTGACATTTTGGATTTAAACAAACAAGGTTGAAGGTTAGACCTAAATATATGTTTAGTATAACCCCCATGAGCTAATTCAAGTATAGATCACCTTAATTTAACCTAATGTTCTAACATTAATCTTAGGTTTATAATGGATACATAAAATATGCCACATAACTCATTTTGGTAGTAATATGAAGATAAGAAACTTAATTGGATGAATAATTTAGATAATATGGTCATCAATGGGACATATGAAATATCTCATAAAAACAAGTCTCAAAAGTGGAAACAAACTTCAAATTCAAAATCTACATATCAAAATTAGCCTACATATCAAATTTCATCTAATTTGGACAATCCTGAAATATTAGGATAAGTTTAGCAGAGAGAAAATGAGTAAAAGACATAAGTAATGAATAATGTGATTATATAAATTCAAAATATGGAAGTAATGGGAAATTCATATTCAACACATAAAAGATAACTTGTTGATGAAGTTTTGTCCAATTTGGATGTTGTTTGTGCAAGTTATGTAATTTTAGGTACATTCTAGACTTTTTTACAATTTATCCAATTGGGAGGTTTTCTTTGCAAATTGTCACATGCATTATAATACTTATATATTTCCTTACCATTTTTGAGTTTTTGAACTATGGGGCACCTATTTGCGCCTTGTTTTGAAGGTGTTACTTTCCAAAGGAATTTTAGGGATTACTCTCTTTATAAATGAGCTTATCTTTAGAAGCTATCAACCAATGGGGTTATTTCATTGATTGGAGGTCGGTTGGGATGGACTATAAGTGTCCATAAACTGACATTTGATATTCAAGAAGCCTCTATGAACTATCCTCTTGCATGGCCATGAAATCCCTAGGCTAAGGACGCATGGAAAGGTCCATGGACACCTCATGCTTGACTTCTTCCTTATCCATAAAGGTTTGCATTTCCATAGGCACCCTTAGCATTGGAAACATGGAATGTAACTTAACACCTCATTCTTGACTTCTTCCTTATCCATATATGCTTGCATGTCCATGGACACCCTTATACATGACACATGGAAAGTCTCATAGACACCTCATACTTGACCTCTTTCTTTATATAGCTATATGTACCCCTTCCCAACTCCAAATTTGAAAACTCTTGCTATCCTTTCTTCCCTCTAGCTTAGAGCATCATTCCTACTCTATTTTTCCGTGAAGGTGCTATCCCAAGGTAAAAGGAGGTGCCTACCTTGGCGAATAAGGCTCCTAGGGTTCCAAATTTCTCGATTTAGGATTTCTTAAGATCCTCCTTGGTGATTTTAAACAAAACTAGTAAGTATCCTCCTTTCCTTCCCTATTTTCATATTTTTAGTCTTCCTTCCACCTTCCTCCAGGTCAGAACCATGGCCTTCCATGGTGAAACCCTACCTAGAACCCATAAACACCTCATCTCCATGTTCTTTTGTTAGGTTTTTTCACCTCTAAAGTGGAGAATGTGCTTCTTGTTCGAGATAGGTGCTTTGTTGCAGAAACCAACCTCTTAAAGCTTGGGAACCTTACTTATTGGACCTGTCCACCTTCCCTAGAGGTTCTTTGGAGGCCTAGGAATGATTTGGACTGTTTAGACTCTGAAGTTGAGGTATGATTGCATTCCACATTATTTCTATATTGAGGAATTTCTAGTTTCTATCCTTTATGTATGATGTATCCCATGTTCTTCTATGTTGAGCAATTCACCTATGCCTATTCATTCTCTTTGTCCTATGGACATTAGCCTATACACAATATCTTTTCTTTTGAAAATCATGATTCATGTGAACTACCTTATTTGATATTGATCATGTGATCATGGATATTCTTTTGAACTCTTATCTTATGCTTTATTCATGATGGAACTCTAAAAGATGACATGTGATGTCTTTTGCCAACTTATGACATGGACGTATACATTGGTCACTTATTTCGTGACTATTTTATATATTCTAACTAAACTTTCTACTTGCCTCGACATTTAACATGTTATGTGATTCAGTAGCACTAGAGTAGTGTAATTATATTGGTTTTTATTGCAGATGTGTTATTTCCTGCCGAACAAATGTGATATTTCTTGCACTTTTGGGATGGGAAGGAACCTCATACCCAGGGCAAGATGTGTGATTCTTGGCCCATGTTTTATATATTTGGGAGATTGGCAGTATTCCTTTCTCTATCAAGTTTCAAGTTTACGAGACTTAGTCGCCTTTGTGTTTATATTGTTCTAAGCTATGTTAGTCTCACATGCATGCAAGTTGATGATATGGGGTGTGTGCCCTAATTCTTTACATGTGCTTGTGTGGAAAAATCTTTATGTTTTATTAATGACAAGTATTCTTTTGTTATCTAATGATTTCAATTCCTTTTCTCTTGATACCCATTTGGGTGGTCCTTATCCTTTCTATGGGAAGCCTTTTATATTTGTTGTTCTTTATTCTATATATAGCTCAATTTTCCTATTTAGTATGCACATACCAGCCTTTGCTAATGTCATTTATTTTCTCTTCTTGCTGGGGTATGGTTCCAACCCTAGGTGAAGGACTTGGATGATAAGGCATGAAGTTTTGGACTAGCTTAAGGAGTTAAAGCTTGAATACAAAGTTGTTATGGTTTATATTTCCCTCTAATTAGATCCCTATGTTGTGTCATACATGTAAACCCTTATGGGATATTATGATGTACTTTTGTAATTTTTTGTGAAAATTGAAAATAATCATTTTTTTTAATTTCACTACTACACTTTGGTCTTTTGCATACCATTATAATAAATTTGGAAAATTTATACCTATTCCAGCATACATTTGAGTCTATTTGGAATGGATGTCAATTCTTAAAATTTTTCTTTAGTAAGGGGGTGATCCTGCCTCCTTACAACATGGTATCAGAGCCCATAGTAATCAGAATCTGACAATTTCAATTTTATCTCCCTAGTTAGAAATTTTCCTTTTTAAGTGACATGTTTTCCCTAGAGTTGATCAATAGATGATGAAGGGTTGATTTAGGATCCTATAGTTTCACATTAGAATAACGATGAATAGATCCATAAAATACTTACAACTAAAAGATGCATAAGTAACCATAGTAACTTGGGGTTGTTTAGCTTGGTCTTTAGGCAGCTACTAGGACATGAAGTTGAAAGTAAAGTTGTCTAGAAAGGATCAGGGTTCAGGGGCTAGAAAGATTTGCCTCCTTGCCACTAGCTTGGTTTATGAGGACTCCTGAATCCATATGATCCGACCTGGCCAGAGCTGATATGAATTGTCTGAAATAGCATGTTTTTAGGCAATATTAGCCTTAGACATCTATATGATTTATCTTTAGGGACCCTAATATGGTGAACTAGTCTCCCAGGTGTAAAAACTTGTTTGAGGATGGACAAGAACAATTTAACACATAGTTCATAGTTAGTCTTTACAAGTTGAGTTTCTTTATTTTTGCATGATGCTTATGTAGTTGGATGTGAGGAAGTGTAGTTGAACCTTTTCTACCTAAAGAATAGTTTTGACTTAATAAGATGAATCCTTTAAGGGGTGGTGAAGAAGATTTTTTCTTATATGTGGATGTTTTGATTTTTAGGATGAAATCCCATTAAGGGATGGTGTGCTGTAACATACTAGATCTCAGACCCTACCCTGGAAGTTGACATTTTGGACTTAGCCAAACAATGTTGAAGGTTAGACCTAAACAAATGTTTAGTATAACTCCAATGTGCTAATCCATGTACATATCACCTTAATGTAACCTAATGTTCTAACATTAATCTTAGGTTTATAATGGATACATAAAATATGCCACATAACTTATTTTGGTGGTAATATGAAGATAAGAAACTTAATTGAATGAATAATTTAGATAATGGGCCGTTAATGGGCCATATGACATATCTCATAAAAATAAGCTCAAAAGTGAAAACAAACTTCAAATTAGAAATCTACATATCAAAATTAGCCTACATGTCAAATTTCATCTAATTTGGACAATCTTGAAATATTAGGATAAGTTTAGGAGAGAGAAAATGAGTAAAAGGCATAAGTAATGAATAATGTGATTATATAACTTCAAAATATGTAAATAATTGAAAATTAATATTCAAACATAAAAGATAACTTGTGGATGAAGTTTGGTCCAATTTGGATGTTGTTTGTGCAAGTTATGCAATTTTAGGTACGTTCTGGACTTTTTTGCAATTTCCCCAATCGGGAGGTTTTCATTGCAAATTGTCACATGCATTATAGTCCTTATATATTCCCTTACCATTTTGGAGTTGTTCAACCATGGGGCACCTAGTTGCACCTTGGTTTGAAAGTGTTACTTTCCAAGGGCATTTTAGGGATTATTCTCTTTATAAATGAACTTATCTTTAGAAGCTAACAACCAATGGGGTTATTTCTTTAAATGGAGGTCGGTTGGGATGGCCTATAAGTGTCCATAAACTGACATTTGATATTCAAGAAGCCTCTATGAGTTGTCCTCTTGCATGACCATGAAATCCCTAGGCTAAGGACACATGGAAAGCTCCATGGACACCTCATGCTTGACTTCTTCCTTATCCATAAAGTTTGCATGTCCATAGGCACCCTTAGCGTTGGACACATGGAAAGTAACTTGACACTTTGTTCTTGACTTCTTTCATATCCATAAATTCTTTCATGTCCATGGACACCCTTATACATGACACATGGAAAGTCTCATAGACACCTCATACTTGACCTCTTTCTTTATATATATCTACCCCTTCCCAACTCCAAATTTGAAAATTGTTGCTCTCCTTTCTTCCCTCTATCTTAGAGCATCATTCCTACTCTATTTTTCCATGAAGGTGTTGTACTAAGGTAAAAGTAAGTGTCTACCTTGGCGAATAAGGCTCCTAGGGTTCCAAATTTCTCTGTTTAGGATTTTTAAAGCTCCTCCTTGGTGATTTTGACCAAAACTAGTAAGTATCCTCCTTTCCTTCCCTATTTTCAAATTGTTAGTCTTCCTTCCACCTTCCTCCAGGTCATAACCATGGCCTTCCATGGTGAAACCCCACCTAGAACCCATAAACACCTCATCTCCATGTTCTTTTGTTAGGGGTTTTCACCTTTAAAGTGGAGAAGGTGCTTATGGCTCGAGATAGGAGTTTTGTAGGAGAAACCAACCTCTCTAAGCTTAGGAACCTTACTTATTGGACATGTTCACCTTCCCTAGAGGTTCTTTAGAGGCCTAGGCATGACTTGTACTCTTTAGACTATGAAGTTGAGGTATGATTGCATCCCCCATTATTTCTATATTGAGCAATTTCTAATTTCTATCCTTTGTGTATAATGTATCCCATGTTCTTCCATGTTGAGCAATTCACCTACGCTTAGTCATTTTGTTTTTCCTATGGACATTAGCCTATACACAATGTCTTTTGTTTTGAAAATCATGGTTCATGTGAACTACCTTATTTGATATTAATCATGTGATCATGGATATTCTTTTGAACTCTTATCTTATGCTTTGTTCAATATGGAACTCTAAAAGATGACATGTGATGTCTTTTGCCCACTTATGACGTGGATGTATATGTTGGTCACTTATGTCTTGACTAGTTTATATATTCTGACTATACTTTTTACTTGCCTCTACATTTAACATGCAATGTGATTTAGTAGCACTAGAGTAGTGTAATTGCATTGATTTGTATGGTAGATGTGTTATTTCCTGCTGAGTAGATGTAATATTTCTTACTATTTTGGGATGGAAAGGAATCTCATACCCAGGGCAAGATGTGTGATTCTTGGCCCATGTTTTATATATTTGGGAGATTGGCAGTATTCCTTTCTCTATCAGGTTTCAAGTTTATGAGACTTGGCCATCTTTGTGTTTATATTGTTCTAGGCTATGTTAATCTCACATGCATGCACGTTGATGATATGGGGTGTGTGTCCTAATTCTTTACATGTGCTTGTGTGGCACAATGTTTATGTTTTATTAATGGCCAGTATTATTTTGTTATCTAATGATTTTAATTTCTTTTCTCTTGATACCCATTTGGGTGGTCCTTATCCTTTCTATGGGAAGCCTTTTATATTTGTTGTCCTTTATTCCATATATAGCTCAATTTTCCTATTTAGTATGTAAATTCCGGCCTTTGCTAATGTCATCTATTTTCTCTTCTTGTTGGGGTATGCTTCCAACCCTAGGTGAAGGACTTGGATGATAAGGCATGAAGTTTTGGACTAGCTTAAGGAGTTAAAGCTTGGAGATAAAGTTGTTATGGTTTAGATTTCCCTCTACTTAGATCCCTATGTTGTATCATATATGTAAACCCTTATGGGATATTATGATGTCTTTTGTAATCTTTTGTGAAAATTGAATATAGTCATTTTTTTAATTTTGCTGCTATACTTTGGTCTTTTGTATACCATTATAATAAATTTGGAAAATTTATACCTATTCCAACATACCTTTGATTATGTTTGGAATGGATGTCAATTCTTCAAATTTTTCTTTAGTGAAGGGGCGATCCCGCCTCCTTACAGTGTAAAACTTTCTAAAACATTGATTATATTCTAACTGTGATTTTGTTGGTTTTGACACATATTCAGGTTCTGAAAGCAAAGTCAAGATAGGGAATTTGAAGTTGTATTTTTTTATTCTAGGATATTGATGTTGCTTGCCCATATCTGGTTGTAGGGATCAAATGATGTTATGAAGGAGAGGATGCCAAATAGGTATTATTATTTGGTAGGTTGCTTTGATTATGTGTTTCTCAAGGATAAGAAATGTTGGAGTTTGGGGTATTTTGGTGATTGCATATTAATTTCCTTTTCCTTACACATTCTAGACTAGCTTTGCTTATTTTAAATAATGATTCTTGTTAATTTGCCTTGTTTAGTTGTTTTTCTTTTCATCTCAAATTGTTAGGATATTGATATGATTTGCACTTGTATCTAGGGAAAACACCACTTAACTCAACATCACAATGATGACCCTATCCCAAATCAAACTCTCAAGTTCAGAGGTTACTATAAAGTGAAAGGCAGAAATTCAACATTTTTACCTAGGCTAGTCAAGTGATCGGATTCCCTACATGCACGATTGGCCTGACCAGCCAATGGCACCTGCCAAGCTAAATCAATAGGTCGAAACACTTCACTAGTGGGTTGATTGAAATCCATGCATTCTTAGTAACCATAAGTGTCTCTAATGGCATTCTAATCAACTTACCCAACATCCAAATCAAACGATTGGAACTCAAACCTTCATATGTCAATAACCAACAACAAACTTGGCGACTTTACCAGTTGGCCGATTGGAATTCACTTTCATTTTCTTCCCAAGTCAGTAGACAACATCATTTTTGGAGGCCCACCAATGCTACTCACCTATACTATAGTGTCTATGAGAAGAGCATAGTCGACTGACCCACTTCACTCGACTGCTGATTGGCATTTGACCGCAATCTCCCCTCAAAGTTAGTAACATTAGAGATTTTGGAACCTACGAAATCCGCCGACCTGACATCCCAATCAACCGATTGGAAGACCAACAAATGCCTTGCCTAAAGGCCAGTCGACCAATTAGTTCTGCCAGTCGGGAGACCACAACAACTAGTGCAAGGAATGACAGTTGTCGACCAACCAAATTAGATTTTGTGGGTTTGGGGGCATCTATACAAAATCATTTTATGATCTAAGGCCTAGTTTGGCCGCTAGCTTCTTCACTTCTGGTAGTTAGTGATGACTTAAATAGTGGATGGGCGATGCAGTTCTAGACAGCTATGTTTTTGAATGCTAATACAGGTGAAAAAAGGATGAAATATGGGAGGGATGTTGGAAGTTGCAAGTGCTCTAAATTTTGGCGTGATTGCTAAATTTCATAATTTTGGTTATGTTAGTTCGTCAGTTGTACGTATTATGAGCTAGGTTGTTAATTAATACATTAACTACAATGATTTAAAAAGAGTTCAACCAAACTATGCCTAATGTGTCAGTATGAGCCTCATTTTTGGTGCAAAAGTTGGAGAAAATGGAAGGAAATGTCATCCTCTATGCGGAGTTTCCTGGACCTGCTATTGCCGGAGTGGAGTTGCAATTAGAGACCACTAGATGTTTTCTCCACCATCTTCACTGACATTCCCTCCTCTCCCCTCATTTGTATGTGTGCATTTTTTGTGGGTATGAGCGAGTAGACTACATTTTTTGGGCATGGGGAGGAGCCCCATTGTCCGTACTTTGTCCTAGTTGTTATTAAACTCAGATTTTCAGATAAATAGATTGTTCTTCATTTTTTATTGCTTTCTCAATGAATTGATCATTTGATTGCATGCTAGATATAATACTAAGTGTAGAGATCTCAAAATTTTGGATTAGATCCTCAAATGAATGCCTAGAACTTAGGATGAGATTATGGAAGGAATTCTACAAGTCAATTAAGTTATAATCCGTGGATAAAAAGTCATCAAGTCCATGGGAAATTCAATCATTGTGCCAATTCTTTGAAAGGAGATGGATTCAAATGGTCCTAGTCTAATTAACCATACTTTCTGAGTTGTAACAATTAGGACACATACAGAGGTGTTGGTGGTGAAATCTGGTTTTATTAGTGTCAATTAAATATTGTCATCAATCTACTTTCAATCGTTTCATTTATGATTATAATTTTAAATTCAATTTTGAGTTAATAATCACTCAAAAATTAGCTTTTAAATGTTACTCTTAATAATCGGATCATAAGTGACTATTTAAACAAGTTGTCCTTTAGATTTGGCCCTTTAGCTATACAATAATAAGAGTCATCTTCTTGTCATTAAGCAATATTGTACTTGGAAAATGATTAGATTCTGAGATCAATTTATTCTAGAGAATCTGAAGGCAACTCAAATGATATAAGTTAGCAATGTTGATATCTTCCAAGACACATATATGGTAAGAAGATCAACATTAAGATTGATAGGATGTCTTTGTCATATAAATGCCATAGACCATCATCAACATTTGTTTTGTAGCTTATCTTTGAGGCTTGTTTAAGGTGCCACCCCCACAAACTTCTCTATGATTTTGATTGCCTAAATTGTGTTTTGTGTACCTATGATAAAAATAAATACAATTTAGTTCTATTTATCATGTAATCTGAATATGCAGATGTGATGTCTGTCCCTGTTTCCTTATGGATGAATCATAAAAATAAAATTCACTACTACCCATTCTACATGATTCCTACCTAAAGCGCAATAATAGTGAATAATGCGAGGAAAAAAATCTAGAACATAGAGTGACGTTGTCCTTCTTCACCATCTTCTTCCTTTTATTCTCTTCTCTCTTCTTCTTCAATATTCTTTCTTTCCTCCCAGCATGTTCCGACTGAAATTAGAACGACTATTGCCATTTTCATAGTTGTTAGGAAATTTTTGTGGGTAAGTGACGATGCTCTACAAGACTGAAGGCACAAGATTTAACGTGGAAAACTCTCCCCAAGACTAGGAGAGAAAAACCACGGGACAATACCGGCCAACAAACACTAAGTAATTTGAATTATAACTCACACTGCCCAGATTTAATCGCCCCTAAATCTAGGAAGCTCCCCCTGATTGAGAACAAAGATAAAGAAGAACAAAATTACACCCAATGTGTACAAACCCTCCCTTTTCACTTTTTCTCCTCATGACACTGCTGCCGCTGCTAGGATTACTTGTTGTCACTGTGACCGTTAATCGGGTCACCTCTTCTGCCGTTGTTGCATCACCAATAGTGTGCCATCAATTGGTGTGCATCTTCACTGCTCGGATTCACCATCATAGTTGATGCACCACCTATGTGTCACCGACTGATGTGCATCCTCCACTGACTAGACAGTCCACCATCGTTTCTGTAGCTACCGACTAATGAGCGTCTTCCACTGCTCGAATCTGCTGCCGTAGTCGATGTCGATATCACATCACCAACAAAGTTCCACCAACTGATGTGCGTCCTCCGCTACTCGAACCCGCCTCCATTGTCAATGTACTGTCGTTGTGTTACTAACTACCAACTGCTACTTTGCCTCAAGACAAAATAGTTGGCCCTCTGTCATCCACAAGAGAGTTGCACTGTTGGTGCACCCAATGTGCCACCAACTGTCAACCGCTACTTTACTTCAAGGCAAAGTCACTGACTCTCTCTTATCCCCAAGAGAGCTACACTATCAGTGCACCTAATGTGCCACCAACTGTCAGCCGCTACTTCGCTTTAAGGAAAAGTCACTGAACCTCTCTTACCATAAGAGAGCACCACCAATTGTTATTATTTTCTGGCTCTTCTATCACAAAAGGCACCAACAACCAACAACTAGCGGGATCACACACCAACCAGTGGGATGATCTCAATGGCCTCCCCGAGGGCCTCTATTTATAGGCCTCCATGCATGTGATTGCAACTAGGAATTCTAGTCCTGGTTCAAATCCTAGTCCAACTCCATGTTGCATATAACCACCTTCTTTTCTTCTTGGACTCGACTCATATTAGGATTGACAACACAAAATACCAACTCCAATTATATCCTAATCCAATTCTAAAGGTGCACGTAAGGAGTCATCTTGTTGTTGGCTAAATTGGACATTATTATAATCCCTTTGTTTCGATGATGACAAACATTTCATTCTTGTGGATCTAACGTGCTACTTGAGTGTTGTAGGAATTAGGTGGATGACAAACAACTTGGAAGATCTATATGCTCAAATTGCTTTAATTCATGAATGTAATCAAATGTAAAATCTTGTACAAGTATATAATGTACAAGTACTTAGACATCATGTAAATCAAGCGTTAGATCTTCCCTAGCCAATCACAACACTTAGATAGGTCATTCCCTACAATAGTGTCACAACTGCACACTCGTACACACACTTAGTACTTGACTTAAAACATTGAAACATGGTTAATCTCGGTCGACAAAATGCTCGACCGAGATACTCTCGGTCGACAAACTCTTCGACTGAGAAAGACCCAGGTAGCTGTTAGACACAACAGACAAGGTAGTTGGAAGTTGGAGAAGAACGTTATATACATTTGCTCCAGACAGTCCCTCGGTTGACAAGACATTGACCGAGAAGGACTCTTGGTCGACAAATCTTCGACCGAGAAGAGTTCTGTCTGCAATTTTCAGAGTTAATTAACTAGCCGTTGCTAAAGCAACTAATGTATACCTAACGGCTAGTTAAGCACTTAGAACCCCCTAAAAAGTGTCTAGAACGTCCTTAAGCACTTGTAGGCAATTCCTATAAATATGACAATCCTTAAGACACCCTAAACACACTTGTGCAACACTTGAGCATTATACTTGCAATTGGCTATTCATTTTATTGAGCAATTGAGCAACTCCAACATTGGAGATACATTTCGATTACTCCAATTTCATGTCCTATAGGCTAGCATATCCTATCCACTGCACTACCACTTCTATATACATTGGTTAGGAGATCAAAATGCTTGATATAAGAAATCAAGCCTTGTGCTACAACGGTATTGTAATTTCTATTTTTCCTTCTTGTTCCTTTTTATCCTTTGTACTCTCCTTGCTACTCCTAGGGTTGGAGGATGCGGATTGGAGAGGGTTTGACTTCTCAGGTGGAGAAGGTGGACTTCAGACTACTTCAAGAAGGTTGTCTCAAAGGGAAGCTACTTCAAGAGGAAGGCTACTTGAAGGGGAGCTTGAGGTTACTTCAAGGAAGGCTGCTTCAAGGTTGGTGAGACTACTTCTAGGTGAAGGATGTCTAGAAGGTTTGGTGAAAGTGTTGTAATTTTATGTAACATCCTTGCGAGGTAATAAAATTAAATACTTTCAAAATCCTGGTTGGGTAAGCAACCGAGTAGTTTTTTTTTTTGGTCGGCCAAAACTCCTGTTGCTTTTTTTCATTTTTCCAATTTGTGTCTGTACAAAACTTTGTTGATTCCAAAGTGGAACCAACTCGAAAAGAAAGAAAGAAAAAAAACTATCTTTACATCAAACAAAGATAGACAATAAGCTCACACAGGGATAGGAGACTACAGAAGGGAACCAAAACAAAAGAAAAGCAGAGCCTTCAAGAAACCCTCCACCATCCACCAACAAAGAAAGAGCATCAAAAGATAAACCATAACTCCAGCAAAAACACGAAGCACAAAAACCCAGCTTGATAGAATTCTGCCACTCCCGTAGGATAAATTCTCCCACTCAAGCCAGAACAGAAAACTCGAAACCAGCTGCAACCACCAAAACGAATAGGACAGCAAGAAACCAACATCTCATCGTGCTTGCAGAAGAAATAACATCAGCACCCAACATCACACCAAAAGTAGAGCCAAAGAAACACAGCTACTCCAGCAAAGAAGGTCACCAAAAGATAGAAATATGCAGCAGAAAACAGCAGCAGCTCTCCAGGTACCGCAACACATCAGCAAGCTTAAACATGGCAGCAAACAACCTGCACTGGTTTAGATTCCAGCAGAATAGCTCGAAAACCAGAAGGTAACAGTGGAGCATCATCAGGAAAAAACTCATCAATAGGAGCAAATACAAGCTGGAAGAAGGCCCCCACAACATGTTCATCCACTCCATAACAAAGCTGCAGAAGATGTATGTCCTTTGACATAATAGCATCATCATGAGAAAAAGTCTGACCTACAAGTCTAACGAAATCAAGAGACTCCACATTCTCAACATCCAGAGCAAGCAGAAATATGATTTGATTTCCAGAAAACTTAGTGGACCTCATACCAAGAAATGAATTAGACCCACTTTTTAAGAAGCCAGCAGCATAAGCATCTATGTTGTAAACAGCCCATTCAGACCGATGCTCTCTGAGGAAGCGATAAGAAGCGCAGGAGGTACATCCTGTAGCAGCATAGATGCCTTTGCACAGAGTACACCAGCAGGTACACCAAGGCCATTAACAGAACCAGTGAGGCTACCAACACATTTTAATGAGTTCAAAGTTATAACCACATACTCAGTACTGCAGGATGCCTACCCAAGGGATAAACGACCTCCCCACTAGTTTCTTGAGCGATCTGCCTGATATGAAGAAAGGCAGTAGAAGCCATTTTCTGAGCTACAATCTTGGAAGACTCATACAGAGGACTCAGAACCTCAGGCACAGTCCAAGGCTCAAAAACCAAAAGGTCAACAACATGAACAATAGGGAGGGGGCTATGACATCCATGAACCCGTGTGAAAAGGCGACGACGGAGGCGACGGCCACGGAAGTTCATCGTTTGTGGAAGCCGCCTGAGTCAGAGAATAAGGAGGGAAGGGTATCTTCAGGAGAAGCATCAGTAGAAGTGCAGGACGAAGTGAAAAATCCACCAGATCTACTGCAATGGTCATCCGTTCGGAAGCTCAACGAGGATAACCCACTGAAGTTAAAGCCAGTTAAGATATCAATCGTGGACGGCAAGCTCTGGTATCCCAAGGAGGAGGCGGAGGAGAATGCAACCAAATGGAATCAGTGTCTCGTGGGGTACGTCATAGATTTCAAACTGACTATGCAACCACTGGTAGATCATCTTGTCAACATTTGGAAACCAAAAGGATTAATAGAGGCTTTCGATAGAGGCAATGGTTTCTTTTTGATCAAGTTTGAGGATATGGTTGATCTAAATAAAGCTCTTAATGGTGACTGGTATGTCAGGGGAAGGCCGTTAATGCTGAAAAAATGGAAGATGGGAGATGAGATGAAGAAGGAGAGGCTACAGGAGGTTCCTGTCTGGGTAAATATACGGAATCTTCCCCTAGAACTTTGGGATTGCAGGATGTTTGAAAGAATTGGATCTATGCTTGGTGTACCTTTGAGAGTTGATGAATATACGAAGATCTCTGTTAATATTGAAGCAGCTAGGATGCAGGTCTTAATGAACTCTGAATCCGCTTTTCCGTGTACCTTAACTCTGTTAAGCAGTGATGGTCGGGAGAAAACTATATCTGTGGAGTACGAATGGCTTCCCTATAGGTGTTCGACTTGTGGACACTATGGGCATGACGATTGTCTTCCTGTCAAGATAAGTCCTATTCAGTAAAGCCAGAAAGTGGTGAAGAAAGTCTGGGAAAAGAAAGCTATGACGAACAATGGAAGTGCAGGGGAAGGTGTGATCACTGATAACAACAAGCTTCCGGTTACTGATTATAGGAAGCAGGTGGGATTTCCTTTGGTGCAGAAAGTGAAGGGAGATTCAGAACGTGCTGATCTGTTAGGCAGTAGTTCTATCCCCTCTACCCCTATCCCAGTTTTCCCTAATACATCTCCTGGAGTTAATGCAGACTCTGGAGTTATCATCTTAGAAACGGCTGGTCGCGCAAAAGGTCTGCCAATCTGTCAAGCCAAATCAACTAGAGGATTATACCATAGAGTTGTTAATTCAGTATTCTCGCCATTACCTAAACAAATTGGAGGGTTAGAAAGAATAAACGAAGAAACTGAGGCTGTCAGTTCAACAGCCCAAGTGGATAAATGAATCCCTACCTTAATATATCATCTTGGAACGTCAGGGGAATTTCTAATAAAGCCCTGAGTGTCCAAGATGATGTTAGAAGGTCCCACAGTAATATTTTTATTCTGAATGAAACTAAACTGAGAAGTAGTAGGATATCTTCATTTATGAATAAGTTCTTTCCAGATTATAGTTGGATTTCGAATCATGATTCCCATGTGCTTGGAAGGGTGGTGGTTCTTTGGAAGGGTAATGATTGTCAGATTCAGAAGATTCAGGAGTGTGATCAGGCTATTCACTTCAAAGTTTCGTATGATGATAAGAATATGCTTGTTACAGCCATTTACGGTCATAATGATGATTATGATAGGGAAAATCTTTGGAGGTTTCTCACTAATATTGAATCCATGGTTGTAGAGCCGTGGGCTATCATAGGCGATTTCAATGCAGTGAGAAAGGAGGATGAAAAGATTGGGAGACAACCTCCAACTAAGAAATCTATGGAAGATTTTAACCAATTCATGTTGGATTCTAGTCTATATGAGATGGATTTGGGGGGGCCTTTCTTTACTTGGGATAACCACCAAGATGGTGAGGATTTTGTTACTTCCAAGATTGATAAAGTTTTGTACAATGGTAATTTTTTGACCATGATTGAGCATTTTACTGGGGAATGCATTTCCAATACTATTAGTGATCATAGGAGAATTTGTGTAACTATTGGAAATCAAAGAAAAGTTTATTCTCCTTTTAGGTTTATTAATGCTTGGGTTGATCTACCGGGTTTCTATGAGCTGCTTGAAGATGTTTGGAATACTAAAGTGGATGGATACGCCATGTTTAGGTTGTATAAGAAGTTGTTTGAGCTGAAAACCAGACTTAAGAGTTGGAATAAAGAGAAAGTTGGGGATCTTATTGATAATGCTAAAGTGGCTAAGCTGAAAGCTCTAGAATTTCAAAAGGTTGCTGATTTGAACCCCATGGATAATGATGCTCGTGCTACTGCTAAAATCATGAAGATTGAAGCTAAGATAGCTATGGACATTGAAGAGTCATTTATTAGGCAGAAGTCAAGGGTCCAATGGTTGAAATAAGGAAACATGAATACTAAATTTTTTTACTCCTCTTTGAGAACTAGAAGGAATAGGAATAATATCAACTATCTTATGGTGAATGGTGAGAAGATCAAATATCAGGATGGGCTTAAAGATTCTGTTTATAACTTTTATTCTAACTTGTTTAGTAAAGAAAAGAGTATGAAGAATGTTTGGGAAGGAGAATGGAAGGGTCCTACTCTTACTGCAACTCAAAAGGCTAATCTGAAAATGAAAGTTACTCGTAAAGAGATTGAAGATGTTGTCTTTTATATGAAGGATGATAAAGCTCCGGGACCGGATGGATTCAATGGGTTTTTTTTTAAAAAAGCTTGGAAGGTTATTGGGGATGATGTTGTTAGTGTTGTGATGGAGTTTTTTGATAATAGTTGTTTGCTGAAGGAAGCTAATAAAACTTTTATTACTTTACTTCCTAAGAGCCAGGATAGATCTTGTGTTACAAATTGGAGGCCTATATCATTGTGCAACAATTTCTATAAGATTATTTCTAAGATCCTGGCTAATAGATTGCAGCTTGTCCTCCATTCTATCATTGACAACAATCAATGTGCTTTTATCAAGAACAGGAGCATAAGAGATGCCATCTTAGTTTCTAATGAGATCATTAGTGAGTTCAAGAAGAATTCTGGTTCCTATATGTGTATCCAAGCGGATATCACTAAGGCTTATGACTCTGTAGAGTGGAAGTTTATTTTTTCTATCCTTTATAGGATGGGTTTTCCCCTTATTTGGATTTGATGGATTGATGGTATCTTTCAGTCAATTTCTTATCAGGTGCTTGTGAATGGAGAACCCTCAAAGGTTATCATCCCTAGCAATGGTATTAGGCAAGGAGATCCCATAGCTCCTTACCTTTTTGTCATTGTTATGCAAGGTTTTTCTGAATTGATGAAAAGAAGCATTGTTGATAAAAACTTGGTTCCTATTAAAGCCTCTCATAGTTTGAGCTGTTCACATCTTATCTTTGCGGATGATCTTATGGTCTTTTCTAAGGCTGAGGAGAATAGTGCTAGAGCTATAAAGAGTATTTTTGATGAGTTTGGCAAGGGATCTGGTCTTAAAGTTAATCTTATGAAGAGTTCTATTTTGGTGAGTAAGAAATATGATGGAAAGAGAATGTCGGATATCCTTGGCATTGGCATTGGTTCTATTGAAAACACTAAATATTTGGGGATTCCTGTGTTCTCTGGGAAGATCACTAAGAAACACTGCTGCTCTCTAGTGGATAGGATTAAGAAAAGATTAGAGAGTTGGAAAGCTAATCTTTTGACCTTGGCTGGTAGAGTGGAGCTTGTCAAATCTACTCTCTCTTCTATGTACCTCCATTGGGTGTTTGCCTTCCCTATCCCTAGTGCCACTCTTGATGACATTGATCGGATTTGTAGGGATTTTCTTTGGGGTCAGTCTGAGAAGAAGAGAACTATGCATCTGATTAAGTGGGATATTGTCACCCTTCCCAAGAAGGAGGGAGGGTTGGGTATAAGGAAGAGTAAAGACATTGCTAAAGCTTGTTTACTGCTGAACACTTGGAATATTGCAAGTAAGAAGGACTCACTTTGGATTAAATGGATCAATGGTAAATACTTAAAGAAGGAATCTTTCTGGTCTATTAAGGAATCTCATAACTTTTCATGGCTATTTAACTCTCTTCTTAGGATGAGAAAGGAGCTTATTTCTTATATTACGTTCAACATTGGTTCTGGCCATGGGTTTAGGATTTGGCAAGATCCTTGGGCTAACTCTAAGTTTCTTGGTGAGGTTTTGGATAAGAAGATGGTTATTTGTTTGGGTTTGCCTACTGATGCTGGGCTTAACACCATTATTAAAGATGGTAGCTGGAATATTCCTAATTGTAGAGGGGTTGATGTCTTGTTGAATGTTCTGAATCGGGTTAATCTTATTGGTTATGGCAGAGATTATATTACTTTCAAAGGGAAGATGGACATTACTATCAAGGATACATGGGAAGTTGTGAGAAATAGAAACCATGAGGATCCCAGTATTGATTGGATCTGGAATTGTAAAAGTTCATAGAATAGTAAGATTCATTTGTGGAAGGTTAGGCATAATAAGCTACCGACCTCTGATTACTTAAGGAGAAGAGGTATTCAGCTTGCATCTATTTGTGTTCTTTGTATGGAGGGTTATGAGGATACACACCATATCATGTTTGAGTGTTCTTTTACTAAATTCATGTGGCAAATGGCTTTAACTGAAAACAAGATTAGGTTCATTCCTAGTTCTTGGGATGATGTGGTCAAGATGAATTCTATTTCATAGAAAGTTGTTTGTCCCATCATTAGCTATCATTGCTGGCATGAAAGGAATAGCAGAATGCATCAGAATAAAAAGTTGGATGAGAGGGCTGTTTGGAAGAGGATCCTATTGGATTACGAGGTGTTTATATAATGGGTTGTTTTTCTTTTTCTCCTGTGTATGATCAGGGGTCGTAGTCTCTGCTGTTTCTCTTTTTGGGCTTGGCTGATGATCTTATCCGTATGGAGTGGCAGAGATCTGGCTGGTCTTTTGGCTGTTGACCTTTGTTGGTATGTATGCCCTGAGAGCCAATCATGTGCTGATTGGTGGGATACATTAAGATTGATTTGATAAACATCAAAGGCGAGCTTCCAACTCTTTCTGATTCAGTCATATGAGATAGTGATAGAACAGATTGAATGTCTAGAGAATGACAGTACTCAATGACGTATGCCTTCAGGTTCATGACCTGAACGATGAGATCATACATATGCTAAGAGTTTGTACATTCTTGTTATGTCCCTAGTCGGATGTCATTGTGGAAGGTAGATAGACAGCAATGACACACAAGACTAGATTGTGGTGTTGGTTGATGACAGAATCTCATTAGTCATGATATAGAGATATCAAACCAAACACATAGGTACTTGTTAGAGAACAAGTGTACCGGACAGACCCACCGTGAGTTTGACACATGGAACCATGAGATGGTAGTCACAGTCAGTACTCACAGTGATGGTGGTGAGTGTGATTCTTAGACCTGAAATCACTGCACTCAACACATGTCGTTGGGGACACTTTGACATCATCAAACGCAGTCCTGAAACATGGGTTGTTATAAAGGTGATGATTGGGTGGCTTTGACACATGGGGCTTTTGAGGGGTGAGTGATAGATATGGGATTTGTCCCTCCTGAGGGAGTTTGATATCCATGGCCACTTGATGAGTAGGATTGAGAAAGGCGTGCACGCATGTGTGAATCAGTATGTGATACTGATGTCATACATATCTCTTCCAGTCTGCTCTGAGATCAAGGAAGTGAATGAACGTTGACAGGATGACTGTTCCATGCCTCGAGTTCATTCGGGATATCAGTGACAAAGGAATTATACATTCGCTGTAACACCATTCACGGATTGTAGGATGAAAGTTGTTCTCCAACTTTCTACTTTCACTTGGGTAGCACTGATGTGTGACTAGGCACCGCTCTTTGCTTGTGAAGTCATAAGTGTTATGAACTTTCACTGCCAACGTGAAATGGACCTGCAGGGTCACACACATAAGATTTAACATGGAAGAGGAGTTTTGTCCACAAGCAATGTTTAGATTGATTACTAAAGGAGTTTAGTAGTTCAATTAAACACTCAATCAGTCGATGACTCAATATTGTATGGTTCAAGGTGTTGGACGCATTGATTGGAGTATCAGATTGATTGAAATCGCAATTGACTGATTTTGCCCAACCTGTGCTCCCAACCGATCGGTTCATGTGATGAACCGGTCGGTTGAGGTTGCTGAACCGGTCGGCTAGAGTGTCCAGGCCGATCGGCTCATGCCCAGGTTGAAACGACCGGTTCAAGGGTTGAACCGATCGGCTCGACTGGTGCAACCAACCAGTTGGGAAAAAGTCATGTCGGCAAGAATTTTCCTTTGGTTTCAAATTTCCCAATTCCATTGGGAATAATATTGGTATTCGATACCAATTGGGAAAGAAACAAGGAAAGTCTTTTTGAGCCGGATTAGGATCATGAACCGATCGGTTCAGGGCACCAACCGATCGGTTGGAGTGCCCCAAAAGATCGGCTCAGGTCCAACCGATCGGCTGAATGGCCGAACCGATCGGTTCAGTTGTGAACCGATCATTTCAAGTTGCGAGATGGTTGCTTTTTGTGGAAAATCCCGAACCCTTCTACTCCTGCTTTAGTCCCGCATTGCCCGGTATGGAGAACCCTGTCCCATGACTCTCCTATATATATAGGGGTATTGGGGGCTTCTCAAAGTACAGCTCAGTGCAACCAGTTGCTCTACAAGTTGTCGTTCTCTCTGGTTTTGGTAACCGTGAGAGAGCCTGAGCAAGTGCTTCCCGCAAAAGGGAGGTGCAGCAAGGGAAGGACAACTGCAGTTGCAACAGGAGGCAGGAGAGCGTGTTGGCGACTAGTACGTCAACAGGAGGGTGCGACTCCTTCCACTTCCTTGTGGGACAAGGAGTGTGGAGTTCCAGGTGGTCCGTGTGGACTACTATAGAGGCGGGAGGACACTGCCGCTTAGGAGGACAACTGTCATCCGACAGTCCGGTAGGAGGAGGAGTCGTCAGTCCCGGTGTGACCAGGAGCTGCACAGACACCGTCCAAGACCGGAGTTGAAGACCGCACATTGCGCGAGGTATTGTCGCCGAGCAAGCCTCGGGACAAGGTATGATTCCACAAACCATCCTTACCTATTATATAGACGTTGACACGTTTCCTCGGTATGGGTTGGGGGAGAAAATTTTTGTTTCCGCTGCCTTCTCTGTCTCCCCTAAAACCCAACAGTGGTATCAGAGCCACGTCAACTGCTCTATATTTTAGGAATATCGATATGATCGATTTTGGTTTGTTGCCTTTATTTATTGCATGCGATGTGAATAATATTGGCTTTATGCATGTCCAATCCTAAATACACAAATCCCAAATTACATATATGATATGTATTATTAATGCACTCGATACGCGTCGCCCTTAAATGAGTTTTGTGGTGGATGTGTGTAGCGTGATTATGGCCTATAAACCCCTATCTGTGTGTGGTTGTGTGTGGTTGCTTGCATCTCCGTCTGCGCACCGATCTTCCCACTCTTATTCCTGATGTAACTCAAAATAATTCGAGATTCTTTCCTACCTTTGCTCCCCCCGAATGTAACTCGGGGTTTCTCCCTTTTAAAGAAAGGTAATAAATAGAATAGGATTTTATTTCCTGTTATGTCAAAGACCGGCGGACATCAAGATGACTGCTCATACGATCGGTCCAAGGAGTGAACCGATCGGTTGACCTTCCAGACGGTCGGTTCAAGGAGTGAACCGATCAGTTGATGACCGGTTCGAGGAGCAAGACGAGCAGATGGCGGACATGACGAGATGCACGACGACCAGGCGAACCGATCGGTTGGAGGAGCCAACCGATCGGCTGGTAGCACCCAGACGACCGGCTGGAGAGTACAGATCATTCATGTGATGAGTTGATCAACTCGGATGGCAAGGCACAGATGTTCATCTTGTACAGGTTGCATGTGATGTAGACCTAGATGACCGTGATTCCTCTTGGCTCGAGGAATCACATTAGGATGGCCATAATCATCGCTTTTATCGTTTTATGCATGTTTTCTGTGGGATATAGCATGTATATGATACGTACTATGTATTGTGGTGATTGGATATGTATATGTATATAAAACCAAATCCCTCATTAAAATATTAAGTTTTAGATGCCTTCCAAATGCGACACACGTGAAAATCTTGATCGACCAAGTGTGGGCACGCCCTAGCGTGGTGCACCGTCTATCTCGTGGAAGCGTGAAGGATGAATGTGTGGGTCTGTCCTAGCAGGGTGCATATTCATCGTGTTCGCTTTGGGTCGGACTTAACAAGGTGACCTAGATAGGATCTAGCACCTTGAGGCATGGAGATGATCATTGCAAGGAGTTGTATATGACATCTTATCAAGAGTTGCATATGATGCAATTGGCAAAAGTTGCCTACCTGAGAGATCTATGTTGTGGGTGACAGCCCTAGCTGGTCCATGACTTAGAGGATTTCAGGATCTTACCCACTAGAAGGTTGTACGCTACAATCTTCCGAATTGATGGTGAGGGTTATTAATTTGAAATAAAATAGTGGGAGCGATAATTAATTAAAGGCCTAATTATATCGTCAAACTTTCAAATCAATCAAATAAGTCAAAAATGAGTTTTGGACTAAAATTGCATATTTTCCTTTTGTAGTTCAAACGGCAAAAAACAACAACAACTTTTCTTTGCGATCGGTCCTTGACAAGGACAAGCTAAATGGGACAAACTTCCACAACTGGTATCGGACATTGAGAATTTTTCTCACTCAAGAGCGTAAGCTCTATGTCCTGGATACTCCAATTCCAGAGGAACCCGCTCCTAATGCACCAAGGACAGAAAGGGATGCTTACAAGAAGCATTCTGATGATGCCATTGATGCAAAGTGCTTGATGCTATGTTCAATGAACCATGAGTTGCAGAGGCAACATGAGAACATGGGTGTCATAGAGATGATTCTGCATCTCAGGAACATGTATGAAGATCAGGCACGGCAAGAGAGGTACAATGTTTCTAGGGCGTTGTTCAAGTGCATCATGACAGAAGGAGATCCAGTTGGTCCTCACACACTCAAGATGATTGGGTATGTGGAGAACCTGCAGAGACTGGGATTTCCACTGAGCCAAGAGTTGGATACTGATGTGATACTGCAATCATTGCCAGAATCTTACAGTCAGTTTGTGATGAACTACAACATGAACAACTTTGATAGGCCACTGTCAGAGTTGTTGGGCATGTTGAGGACAGCCGAGTTACAGATGAAGAAGGACAAGCCTAAAGCTGTGATGATGATCACGAGAAAGAAAGGCAAGTCCAAGCGCAAGGGTAAGGGCAAAGCTAAGAAAGGTTCTGAAGCTAGCCAGGAGTCCAAGCCATCTTCAGCTCTCAAGGCCAAGGGAGGCGTGACAAAGAAAGGAAATTGCCACCATTGCCAAAGCCAGGACATTGGAAAAGGAATTGTCCTCTCTACCTGGAAGAACAAAAGAAGAAGGAGGCGACTGAAGCCTCTACTTGAAGGTGTCATGTAAATAAACTTGTAACACTTTTTGAGATATATGATATCAAGATGTAAAGTGTAAAGCATTCTTACTTGGGGCAAGTGTTGCCTTTATAGATAGGAATACTTTAGTTTATTTTCAGCCAATAAGGCATGTAATACAGTTATGAACTGCTATTTCATACTTGCCAATAGATAGAAACACTTTATTTTTGCATATTGTATGACAATGATGGCCATTAATAAAGAGATGTTTCAATTTATAAAGATGTGATCTTTGTGGCAATGCCTTATTTATCTTGTGATATTTGATATGCATAAGATAAGACGATACCTAAAAGTTATAGATAACTCAAACAATTTAATTAGCATTAATCATGAGAAATTCATTTCTAGTTTCCATCTGATGGATAAAACTAGACTCTTTTGGTTAGAGAACTAATAAGAGACATGAATATCTTGGACATGATTAATCAATCTTCACTAATGAAGTGGGAGAGTGATTATCCTATTAGGTATAATACATGTGATGTATTTACATACCTATTGGAATAAATGCTAATACTTCAAATGGTGTTTAGAGAAATATCAATATGAATATCTTGAAGTGTTCAAGATTATCATAAATGAAGTACAAATTTGGTAAAGTATTAATTCTTGATGAGATCAATGAATGAAATACTTGGACCAAATGTTTGAGATCCTTATGAGTGATTATGATAGTGTATCATAGTGAACTCATGATTAAGGCATGGTGATGTCTGAATCAAGAAGGAATCATACTCTAAGGAGTTAGAGAATGATTATCAAATAACTGAATTCTTCTTAATAAAAGAATACCCCACACTAATAAAAGAAATTAAGAATCACAAGGGTTGTGAGTTCTTATATCTTTAACAGATACACCTCAATTATCTATGTGATGAGTTGTTCATGTGATGAGTCAACTATCAAGATGAATATGAGGAACCGAATCTTGAGTTATGGTTTAAAACCATTACATCCTAAATGACTTCCATGTGAACCATAAGGTGTGACCTTGATGGCAGCACTCATTGGATCATATCCATAAGTGCAGATGAGTCTTAAGTGTTAAGACACATGGATAACATTTTGAGAAGGATGATGCTTGTTGCAACTTAATGACTAAGATATTTGGCATATGGATACTAAAACCGCATTCCTATGAGGAATAAAACAAGGATGTGTACGTGACACAACGTATAAAGGTTTATGAATCCACTAATGCAAATGAAGTCTATAAGTTACAATGGACTAATCAATGTGATTGATTGAGTACAAGCAGCTCAAAATTGGATCTTTATTTTGATGATATAGTCAAAGGGTTTGACTGATATGTCAAAGATAAAGAAGGGATCTATGATTTAGTGGGAGCGTATTCACATTCCACATATTGATGTGAAATGGAAATGTTCTAGATTGGAAATCCAAAAGTGGAAATTATCTTTAAGGAAGATAGAGATGTTTCCTATGTGATAGGAATATAGATCTATAGAGATAGTTCTCGAAAATCTCTTGACCTGGAAAGAGAAAGCATACATTGGCAATCTGTACTGAAGTGTTCAGTATGCAAAGATTCAGTGGGAGAAAACTTGTCCATGTTACATGGAGTTAGTATCCCAAGGCCAAGTGTCCAATTCTTATGAAGAATGGGAACACTAAGAATAGATATGGATCTATCATGTATGTAATCATCCCATTATCTTGCATGTATGACATGGCAAGAATAAAATGCATTCATCATCTTGTATGTGGGACATGGCAATATGATGTGCTCATCCTGATAACTCGTATGCGTGACATGACGAGTGGATGTCTGTCTACTTCCAGTAAGGGTTACTGGAATACCATGAGAACTTGATAAGTGCTTGTGAAGTACTAGTTCTATGGAGATAAGGAAGAGTTCGATGTAAAGAGTTACATTGATGCGAACTTCCAAAAGGACAGAAAATTAATCGCAATATATATACATAAGATGTATAAAAGTGAAAGTTTGTTGATAATTGGAAATGTTCCAATAAAGCCATTTAAAAGGAAATGTCGAGTATCTATGTGTTAGAGAACAACAGTAGATACTATATGGATCTGGAAGTTCATGAGATGAACTTATATTTCACTCATTGATGACAAGTCTGGAATCCTTGATCATGCAATGTGGCTAAAGGTTAGCAATGGAATACTAGATCGCATATTACGAAAACTCCATCTCATACGTATGACGTACAACGAAGAGATGTGAGACATGCAATTTGTACAGATTTTGGCAAGGTGTTGCCATTTCTTACTATGTTGGCACTAGAGCGCAGTAACATGTGGGACATGTCTGAAGATCACTATGAATATGATTCAAGGGTGATTGGCTCGCAGTGCAAGTGGGAGTCTGTTGGTATGTATGCCCTGAGAGCCAATCATGTGCTGATTGGTGGGATACATTAAGATTGATTTGATAAACATCAAAGGCAAGCTTCCAACTCTTTCTGATTCAGTCATATGAGATAGTGATAGAACAGATTGAATGTCTAGAGAATGACAGTACTCAATGACGTATGCCTTCTGGTTCATGACCTGAACGATGAGATCATACGGATGCTAAGAGTTTGTACATTCTTGTTATGTCCCTAGTCGGATGTCATTGTGGAAGGTAGATAGACAACAATGACACACAAGACTAGATTGTGGTGTTGGTTGATGACAGAATCTCATTAGTCATGATATAGAGATATCAAACCAAACACATAGGTACTTGTTAGAGAACAAGTGTACCGGACAGACCCACCGTGAGTTTGACACATGGAACCATGAGATGGTAGTCACAGTCAGTACTCACAGTGATGGTGGTGAGTGTGATTCTTAGACATGAAATCACTGCACTCAACACATGTCGTTGGGCACACTTTGACATCATCAAACGCAGTCCTGAAACATGGGTTGTTATAAAGGTGATGATTGGGTGGCTTTGACACATGGGGCTTTTGAGGGGTGAGTGATAGATATGGGATTTGTCCCTCCTGAGGGAGTTTGATATCCATGGCCACTTGATGAGTAGGATTGAGAAAGGCGTACACACATGTGTGAATCAGTATGTGATACTGATGTCATACATATCTCTTCTAGTCTGCTCTGAGATCAAGGAAGTGAATGAACGTTGACAGGATGACTGTTCCATGCCTCGAGTTCATTTGGGATATCAGTGACAAAGGAATTATACATTCGCTGTAACACCATTCACGGATTGTAGGATGAAAGTTGTTCTCCAACTTTCTACTTTCACTTGGGTAGCACTGATGTGTGACTAGGCACCGCTCTTTGCTTGTGAAGTCATAAGTGTTATGAACTTTCACTGCCAACGTGAAATGGACCTGCAGGGTCACACACATAGGATTTAACCTGGAAGAGGAGTTTTGTCCACAAGCAATGTTTAGATTGATTACTAAAGGAGTTTAGTAGTTCAATTAAACACTCAATCAGTCGATGACTCAATATTGTATGGTTCAAGGTGTTGGACGCATTGATTGGAGTATCGGATTGATTGAAATTGCAATTGACTGATTTTGCCCAACCTGTGCTCCCAACCGATCGGTTCATGTGATGAACCGGTCGGCTGAGGTTGCTGAACCGGTCGGCTGGAGTGTCCAGGCCGATCGGCTCATGCCCAGGTTGAAACGACCGGTTCAAGGGTTGAACCGATCGGCTCGACTGGTGAAACCAACCAGTTGGGAAAAAGTCATGTCGGCAAGAATTTTCCTTTGGTTTCAAATTGCCCAATTCGATTAGGAATAATATTGGTATTCGATACCAATTGGGAAAGAAACAAGGAAAGTCTTTTTGAGCCGGATTAGGATCATGAACCAATCGGTTCAGGGCACCAACCGATCGGTTTGAGTGCCCCAAACGATCGGCTCAGGTCCAACCGATTGGCTCAATGGCCGAACCGATCGGTTCAGTTGTGAACCGATCATTTCAAGTTGCGAGATGGTTGCTTTTTGTGGAAAATCATGAACCCTTCTACTCCTGCTTTAGTCCCGCATTGCCCGGGATGGAGAACCCTATCCCATGACTCTCCTATATATATAGGGGTATTGGGGGCTTCTCAAAGTACAGCTCAGTGCAATCAGTTGCTCTGCAAGTTGTCGTTCTCTCTAGTTTTGGTAACCGTGAGAGAGCCCGAGCAAGTGCTTCCCGCAAAAGGGAGGTGCAGCAAGGGAAGGAAAACTGCAGTTGCAACAGGAGGCAGGAGAGCGTGTTGGCGACTAGTACGTCAATAGGAGGGTGCGACTCCTTCCACTTCCTTGTGGGATAAGGAGTGTGGAGTTCCAGGTGGTCCGTGTGGACTACTACAGAGGCGGGAGGACACTGCCGCTTAGGAGGACAACTGTCATCCGACAGTCCGGTAGGAGGAGGAGTCGTCAGTCCCGGTGTGACCAGGAGCTGCACAGACACCGTCCAAGACCGGAGTTGAAGACCGTGCATTACGCAAGGTATTGTCTCCGAGCAAGCCTCGGGACAAGGTATGATTCCACAAACCATCCTTTCCTATTATATAGACATTGACGCGTTTCCTCGATATGGGTTGGGGGAGAAAATTTTGTTTCCGCTGCCTTCTCTGTCTCCCCTAAAACCCAACAACCTTATCCTTCGGGAGTGGCAGAGGTCAGGCCAGTTGAAGAGTGAGCCTATCCTTTGAGGAGTGGCAGGGCTCTCTTCCTTTTCTGGTCTTTCTGATGATCTTTTCTGGTTGGTGTGGTAGTTTTCTGGAGTTGTTCTTGCTTTTTGTGTTTGGAAGGTTGGTTTGCTTTGTTGGATGTGCTCTTGGTTGGCTGGAGGCTGTGTGGTCTGGATGGGCTTTTCTTTTGGCTGTTGACCTTATCCTTAGGGAGTGGCAGAGGTCAGGCCAATTGTTTCTTGGATGGTCTTGGTTTTTGTAGGTTGTTTGTTGCCATGTTTAAGCATGCTGAAGTGTTGCGGTTTTCCTAGAGAGATGTTGTTGTTTTTCTGCTGCATAATTCTATCTTTTGGTGGCCTTCTCGGCTGGAGTAGCTGTGATTCTTTGGCTCTGCTTTTGGTGTGCTGTTGGGTGCTGATGTTTTCTCTTCTGCATGCACGATGAGATGTTTGTTAAAGATCTCTCAGTGGTTCTGGCAGTGGTCTTTTTTCTTCAACTGCTCACCTTTTTGTTAGATCTGTGATGCTGCCTAGTGGCTTCTTGGTTCGCCCTTGTGAGGGTGGTGGATTGACTACCTTAGTATTTGCTAAGGTTGGAACCAATCTAAATCCTTGTCCCCTTGTCTAATATTTTTGTGGTTGCTTACTTTGGTTGAATTATTTATAAAATATCTATAAAACCCTATTCACCCCCCTTCTAGTGGTTTTTCAATTGGTATCAGAGCAGGCTTCAAGGAGCTTTAATCGAGTGTTGAAGAATGAAGGGTGGTGGTGTCTACAACCGCAAGCAAAGGAAAAGCATGGACCAATCTTCAACAAGTTGCAATTGGTGCTTAGGAACAAGGCGCACTACACCTAGTTGTCCATGGAGGTCAAAGAAGGTAGATTTGCATAAAGAATTCCTTATTGCTACAATAAGTGAAGAAGAAGAAGAAGAGGTAAGCCTTTTTTATTTACCTAAAGAAGAGTTAATTTCTAGTCTTGAAGAGACACATAATAAGTATATTGAGTGCAAGAAGAAATTAAAGAAATCTAATAAAGCAAATGATGAGTTACATGCTAAACTTCTTACTCTCACATCTGAAAATGAAGATCTTAAAAAGGTTATTGAAGATCATGATATTAAGCTGAAATCTATAGAAGCAAATTGCAATCTTCTTTCCCTAGAAAAGTTAAACTTGCAAACTCAAGTAAATGATCTTAAAAAACAACCTGTTTTGTGTACACATCTAGATTATGATATTATTGTGAAAGAAAGAGATTCCTTATTATCTAATCTAGATCAAGCAAAGGTAGACATGAATAAGAGAATGGATGAGATTGTCAAGCTGCAACAAAGAATTAGTAGTTTGAGTAACAATGATACCCTTTATAAAATTTTAAATAATTCTTATCATCAAATTGGAAGGAAAGGACTAGGTTATGATCCTAAAGGAAAATCTTATCAAAAACCTAGTTGGAGAAAGACACAAGCACTAGAAAATCAATCTATGTATATACCTAAGGCCAAATATACATATGTACCCAAGAACAACCTAGAACAAAATCATAGAAAGAGATATGAGATTGATTCCATATATTGTCATTATTGTTTGCGTATTGGACATTATTCTTTCTCATGTCCCTACAAGAAAAAGTATGTTGAGTTAGTATGGGTTCCAAAACCCCCAAACTAAATGAATAAAATTAAGTTGAGATATGACCAGAGACTCTAAGTTGTGTATCTCTATGTCTATCTCAACTTAACATAATAGGACACCAAGTTAATCTAAGAAATTAAAATTTCTAAATATACATCTTCAACTAACTTGTTTTAGTTTAGATTCTCAAAACCTAGAAAATTGTATATGCTTAGTTGAGATTTAACCTAAATGTTACTTTGATATTTAAATGTCTCATCTCAACTAAACTAAGTTTTTCAAACTACATAATTGAATAACCTATGATTTACTTGTAAACAATTGCTGAGAAATAGTACAGAAACAATCTCGGTCGAGCAACTATTCGACCGAGAACATTGTCGGTCGAGCAATAGTCGACCGAACATGTTACTGTTTTTATGTTTGAAACAAATGTAATAAAACCTATACAAATAGCAGCATTCTCGATCGAGAAAAACGTCGACCGAGATAAATTCGGTCGACAAACAGTTCGACCAAATCAAGTTCTACTGAACCGGTTTTCAATTAATCTAGTGTATTATCAAGTTTGTTATTAATAATTGATTTAATGTGAAAATCAAGAATGAATCTTGGATACCATCTTTGAATCAAAACATATTGATATATGAAAGTTAATATTGAAAATACTTTCTTCATAAATTGACAAAGTTTGTTAAGTATGATCATTTACATGGTTTGTATTAAAATTAGAAAATCAAATGAACAACAAATGAGTTTGTTTTGGTTTATCCTCTACATGGTTTAGCTTAAAATAGAAAATTATGAACCACATTGACTTAATCAAAGAAATTACTGCTTTAACATAGTCCACATGATTTACTCTGAGCATTTCTTGCTTTATCTACGGTAGAGGAACCATGTGCATTAAAATGGTCATAATCATTATATTTCATGCTTCTATCTTGATCATTGTAATTGTGAAAATGCTTCTATTACTCTTGTGCCATGATTATTATGTTTTACTGGTTTGTCTAAAATAATCTTTGATCTATATACAAACCATGAATGAATATTGTAATCATCTTGATTGAGCTGATATGAAGATGCCATTTTGCATAAACTTCATGGCACACATGTATTTTAAATTGAAAATCTGCAAAAATTATACTTCACATATAAGTGCTCAAATTGGAAATCTACAGAAATTGCCTCTTGGTTGAAATTAAGTTTGACCAAGGGGCGCTATGGTTGAAGTCAAGGTCGACAAAAAATAAGCTTGACAAAATGCTTATTTGTACATCATTTTACTGCACTTAATCTTAGTATCTTAATCCAAAATGTGTATCATATTGAAAACATAATTTTAGTGCATAAACTCTCATAAAAGGTCAACTTATTATGATCTAATATTGATCGTGACCTTAGAATCCTAAATTATCTTGACTATAAGATTAAGGGGGAGCTCACACAAACTATCTTGATTATAAGATTAAGAAGCTTGTTATGACCTTAGTATTTTTAATCTCGGTTATGAAAATAAAGGAATATAAATTTCATGAATGTGATATATCTTGTTCTTAATGGAATCCTCTAAACAAATCAAGGCTTAACATCCCATGCATTTGGTTAGAGATACTTTTCATGTACTCTACTATAAGCTTAAAAGGTTCTCATGTTATTTTCAGGGCTTAACATCCCTTGTAAAATGGATGAGAAATCAAAATACATATGCCATAGATCTAAATGGATCTCATATCATTTCAAGGCTTAACATCCTTTGCAAATGATTGAGAAACAAATTGTGGCTAAATTCGACAATAAATGGTTTACATTTATATTAATCCCTATTTTTAAAACCGAATATCTTAGTTAGGGGGAGCATAACATAAAATTAAGGGGGAGAAATAAAAATGATTTTCTTGGATATCTTTTTGATATGACAAAGGGGGAGAGATAATATAAACCGAAAACATAAAGTAAAATGAATTTCATAAAACTCAGGCCAGTACACACTTGCAAAACAAGAGAATAGGCTACAAAAGGTAAACTTCAGGTATGAAACTCATATGATTTATATTTCCTTATTTTATATTTAGAAAATGTTTGTCATCTTCAAAAAGGGGGAGATTGTTGGCTAAATTGGACATTATTATAATCCCTTTGTTTTGATGATGACAAACATTTCATTCTTGTAGATCTAACGTGCTACTTGAGTGCTACAGGAATTAGGTGGATGACAAACAACTTGGAAGATCTATATGCTCAAATTGCTTTAATTCATGAATGTAATCAAATGTAAAATCTTGTACAAGTATATAATGTACAAGTACTTAGACATCATGTAACTCAAGCGTTAGATCTTCCCTAGCCAATCACAACACTTAGATAGGTCATTCCCTACAATAGTGTCACAACTGCACATTCGTTCACACACTTAGTACTTGACTTAAAACATTGTAACGGGATTAATCTCGGTCAACAAAATTCTCGACCGAGACACTCTCGGTCGACAAGCTCTTCGACTGAGAAAGACCCAGGTAGCCGTTAGACACAATAGACAAGGTAGTTGGCAGTTGGAGAAGAACTTTATATACACTTGCTCCAGACAGTCCCTCGGTCGAAAAGACCTCGACTGAGAAGGACTCTCGATCGACAAATCTTCGACCGAGAAGAGTTCTGTCTGCAATTTTTAGAGTTAATTAACTAGCTGTTGCTAAAGCAACTAATGTATACCTAACGGCTAGTTAAGTACTTAGAACCCCCTAAAAAGTGTCTAGAACGTCCTTAAGAACTTGTATGCCATTCCTATAAATAGGACAAGCCTTAGGACACCCTAAACACACTTGTGCAACACTTGAGCATTATACTTGCAATTGGCTATTCATTTTATTGAGCAATTGGGCAACTCCAACATTGGCGATACATTTCCATTGCTCCAATTTCATGTCCTATAGGCTAGCATCTCCTATCCATTGCACTACCACTTCTATATACATTGGTTAGGAGATCAAAACGCTTGATATAAGAAATCAAGCCTTGTGCTACAACGATATTGTAATTTCTATTTTTCCTTCTTGTTCCTTTTTATCCTTTGTACTCTCCTTGCTACTCCTAGGGTTGGAGGATGCGGATTGGAGAGGGTTTGACTTCTCAGGTGGAGAAAGTGGACTTCAGACTACTTCAAAAAGGTTGTCTCAACGGGAAGCTACTTCAAGAGGAAGGCTACTTCATGGGGAGCTTGAGGTTACTTCAAGGAAGGCTGCTTCGAGGTTGGTGAGACTACTTCTAGGTGAAGGTTGTCCGGAGGGTTTGGTCAAAGTGTTGTAATTTTATGTAACATCCTTGCGAGGTAATAAAATTAAATACTTTCAAAATCCCGGTTGGGTAAGCAACCGGGTAGTGGATTGACTACCTTAGTATTTGCTAAGGTTGGAACCACTCTAAATCCTTGTCCCCTTGTCCAATATTTTTGTGTTTGCTTACTTTGGTTGAATTATTTATAAAATATCTATAAAACCCTATTCACCCCCCCTCTAGTGGTTTTTCACTTGATTCCTTCTTGGATTTAACATCCATTAGGATTGGAAACACAAGCCAACTCCTATTCATTCCAAATCCCAATAGGACATGGGCCGGAACCTTCCGATCCCAACAATAGCAGCAGCAACCATGGAACATGACTTCGACTTCGAGTCGACTTCGACAGGTGTGGACATGGAAGTTTGTGGAAATGTCGAGGAAATGTCGAGGATTTTTACAACCAAACTTAGATGCAACTTTGACAAAAATTAAGCTAAAAATAGCCATTTTGTGATGAAAATTGACAGATTTCATCAAATCTAGCTAAAAAACACAATATATGTTTACATATAGCCATCCATACAGGTTTACATATGTAGATAAATGCACACTTACATACAGTCGTCTCCGAACTACGGAGTTCGTCCATATATATAGTTTGTGACAATAAACAAACTACATAAAAATAGTGTAAATCTATGATAGATTTAGCAGAGAGAGGATCGGTCTATTACTATTAGCTTAGAATAGTAAAAGATAACATCAAAATCATCTTACCTCAAGCTCCTATACTTTTTCCAAATCACACTGCCAACTCCACAAAATACCAGAAGAATGTCGCCAACTTTGACGACTTCGATAAATGTCAAGGACATTGTAGAATTTTTGTATGGACTTGGGTTAACTTCGCCGACATATGGGGAAATGTCGACAACTTCGACGAAATGTTGAGGATATTGTGGAATAAGGATGTTTACATGGATTCGACGTCGCTGACCGTCGACATCGACATTATCGGCAAAATTTCGTCTCATGTCGACGACATTTAGTTCTATGGCAGCAACTACATTTATTCTTTTTGTCTCTGATAACTCCTGTCATCCCTCAGGGTTTATATCCCCAAACCAGTTTGTCGGAATATTTGAAAAAGAACAGCATGTAGAATTACAAAAATGTCTTCAAGGAAACGTGTGGGCAACACATTGAACTAGCCCTTTCTTGATGGAGTTGGACTGTGGTGCAGGCCCAACAATGATGAGTAAATCGACTTACATATGGTGAGAACTTGAAATAAAGTCATGAAGAATTACAAGCACACGGAATCAACTGTGCAAAGGGAGTGTTTATGCAACAGTTCGAGAACCATTCTCAGCAGGAGTGGAAGCATATTATTTTGTAAAATCTAATATTATTGTTGCAACAGTTTTCCTTCTCCATTTTGACTTCTAAACACTGAGAGCACCATTTATAAGTTTCTAGTGTTATTTCTCATACGTCAAAAGGGCTTGTATGCTTATCTGTACGCGGTCGTACATTGACAAAGGAAAGTTATCACGATTGTTGAATTTGATCCAGTTTGTTAACGTTTGTTTCATGAGACCAACGCATATATTTTG
Organism: Alisma plantago-aquatica; assembly: GCA_963693085.1. Classification (NCBI taxonomy): domain Eukaryota; kingdom Viridiplantae; phylum Streptophyta; class Magnoliopsida; order Alismatales; family Alismataceae; genus Alisma; species Alisma plantago-aquatica. The sequence continues at coordinate 1,928,786,481 of OY856409.1, read as the reverse complement.
AGTTGATGACTGATATTGTGTCGTATACGTGTATCTGCACTCGTATTGCGGGTTGACTAGAGCCGCTGGATCAAATGGCTTATTATATGTTAGTGTTTATTGTGTCATCTCACAATTGATCCTTATCATCGTTCGGATTCATCTAAGAAGCAGTTTATTATTTTCATCGTAGGTGTCCACGAAAGGTGTATGACTTTCATAACAATTGACGTGACAGTACTCAATTAATAAATTCACTACTTGCACGAGAATTGACGTACATGCATTCCACAATGACCTATTCTAACTATCTACAGGTTACGTGTGTAGCAGGTACTGCTAAACGAACAATAAATTTAGTCTGCAGTAATAAGCATAACTTAAATTTTCTTAAGCAGTTTGCATTCCCTTGACATTCATGCTATATATTTTATATCTGATGTCTATTTTATCTCTTGAGCACATATCTTTCGATAATGTCATATCACAAAATGAATTTACAGACTGTTTTGACACACGGATACATATTAGAATGAAATGTTGATGATGAGGTAGGTAGGTAGCGATATTGGTCATCTTGAGGACAAAATGGCTGAGTTTGTTGGTTGTGTGTGAGAAGTGTAGGCAACATGATTAGGAATGGTGTTAGATATGGTTCAGTTTATACAGATGAGAATAGGAATAATCATTTCATGGTTCGAAAGCGGCTACGATGGTAGATGCAAAATAAAGTTATATTCATTATACGGAGAACAACCGGCGTTTAAGACTCTAAACAGTCTTAAGAAGAAGTATTATATGATATAAAAGATGAATCAGAGAAACTCTCCTTCCAAACTTTTGATTTCCAGAGAAAAGTATTCTCATACTAGGATCGTGGTGGGTCCAAATTTGCTCTATCCATTGATAACACCCACTTTATGGCTACTAGAACTTATATTTTATTGTCAAAATAGCCTCCAAACTTTACTTCCTCTTCATTTTATTCTATTTATTATGAAGAATCATGCCCACTACGCCCATGATAATATTTCCCATCTTTTGCAGGGCGTTTCCTATTTTTCCACAAGAAAAGAAGACCGATGGGCCCATCAGGCCCATCAGCAACGAAGTCCATGTTTCAGCCCAGTAGCTCGCCAACATCCGAGACTGGCACGCCCCTCTTACCCGTCATGGTCGCTACCCACTACGATAGCAACCTGACACGGGCATGTCGTGCAGGAGTCTTAGCCCGCTGCAGCCCTTTACCCGATATCGTGCCTAACTCGTCACGGTTCACAAACTGATGAGGTCGTTACTCGACATGGCCACCCCTCGGCGCCGCAGCCCGATAAGGCCCCAACTCACCATAGTTGTACATGATACACTCACTGCCCGACACTCTCCCAGCCCGATACGTTTAACGGGTGATATCCGCATCAGCCCTTCTGAAGCCTGAAGAACAAAACCACGGATGAAAGACACGTTGAACAATAAAATCTACAACTCGCTGCCTATAAATAGCAGCTACAAGCCTACGAGGGGACGGGTCGGACCCTACAAGAGCTAGTCCCTAGAACAAAGGAGCTAGTGTGTCGAGTCCCCAGAAGGTTGTCGGGCGATAGCTAGGTGAGCACATTCTCATCCCAAGAAGGATGGGAGGAGTTCACTTAGAGACCGTTTCGGCAGCAGTAAACATCACGAGATGATCCTCAAGGCCACTTCAAGCATGTCGGGTTCCTATCTAGGCTTCAACCCGAGACGGCTTGCCCACCTATACCCGACACGAAGAACTCAAGAGCCTTAAGATAATGTTAACCCGATATGTATCCTAACCCGATACGATACCCAATCTGATACGATCTCTACCCAGCATGGTTGCAGCCTAACACGGCCAGCAACCCGACATGACCGTATCGTGCGGAGGTCCTGTCCCGATACGACCCTTACCCATCACGGTCCATGACCTGACACGGTCAGTGACTCGACGTGGTCGTATCCCGATATGGCCTCTACCCGGTACCGGTTTAGCATCATCTTAGGTGTCAGTTGTTGTGTACTTCAATTTCCTAAATCAAGGAGATTGATACTTATCTTCCCTCTACAACATTTGCTTTCTTTTAATTACATCGTTGTAACTAAACTGTTATACTTCTTTATGATTATTGGATCCTGTGGAGTTTATCTCATATCATTCAATGTATGGCTTTATTTTGTTGGATGATTTCTTTTTGGAATCTGAGTTCTAGTTTCTCCTTTCTGATTCACACTTTTGACTAACTATCGAATCGTGTTTCTTGTTTTAACTCCTTCGAGAGAAGGATGTCATAAAACTCCTAGAGCTTAGTCTGATTCATGTGTATGAGAGTACCCAGAACCAGAGCTGCACCTAGTTTATCTTTCCACGTGAGCCCACACTTGATACCTTTGAGAAGAGGAACCCAATGCATGGTTTGTTGGCATTTTTTTTAGAGAAGAAGACGCTGGATGTAGGCCTCTATTGCTTGTTACAATTAAGTTTTCTTTCTTCGTGCTATACTCCGATGATAGTTCTGTCTCCTCGGTTTCCTGTATGCAAAAACTACCATAAAAATAGCTAAAACCCAAAATACCCAAAGCCTTAATCTTTCTGGTAACTCCCCTTGGAGATTGGTATTAGTTTAATTCTTTGTGATTCTTTTTCACTATAAAAAACCTTAATCCCTCGACTATTCGACGTGCTTAGACAAGTGAAACTTGGGTTTAGAAGTGTTATTCTTAAAATCCCTGTGTTCGACCTTGAAATACTCCAACCATGTGCTAGTTGCCGAAGTCTTAACGTTCGGGTATTATAAATTATTAAAGTCTGATGACCTAGACATGTCTATATTTTTGGACCCACGTTTAAGGTTGATCAACTTTTTGGCACCATTTCCAGGGACTTGGCAACGAATACTATTTTATGAACTTGAATTTTACTTGCACTTTGCCAAAAATCTTGTACATATGCATATAATGTTACATATACTTATTGCACATAGTTTCTACAACAGACTCACACTTTTACATCTCTTCTTTTCAGGTACTTTTGCATCTCTTCAAAACCTCCTATTTTCTGACAACCAATGGCTGAGGAAGCACCCGAAGCCCGGTCTCTTTGTTCTTTTGTCCAAGTTAGGGCAAATGAAGAAAGAAATCCAGTGGCAGAGCAACCACTTAATGTGGCTAACTTTGAGATGAAGCTAGCTTTTCTCCGGCTGCTGCAACACAACCGTTTCAGAGGAAACACCAGTATAGAGAATCCTTACAATCACCTCACGACGTTTAAGAGGACCTATAATACTTTTAATATTAACAGCGTCTCGATACCTTATATCTACACCCAGTGCTTTCCTTTCTCCTTAAAGGACAAAGCTCTGGAATGATACTCAAATCTCCAAGATGGGAGCCTCCCTGACTAGGAACGTCTAGCCAACACTTTTATTGCTAAATTCTTCCCTATAGAGAGAACGATAAAATGTCAAAACAAGATAACCAGATTTTCACAGAAGGTTTCAGAGAACTTGCATGAAACCTGGGAAAGATTTCAAGGCGATCAGTGAGAGTGCCCGCACCATGGTTTTTCCGAGCCCAAGATGATCACCACCTTCTACAATGGGCTATGCATTGGAAAAAGGAAATCCTTGAATGCTACACCAGGCAGCGATTTCTTTGGGCTCAGCACCCAAAGAGCCAAGGATATTATAGATAATATGGCTACAAATCAGTAGGACAACAAGTATGATAGAGAGTAAACAAGTCATTCTATCCCTAGAGAATCAAAGGTGATGGAAGTAGTGGCGGCCAAGTTAGATAAAATAGTGATTGTTGTTCAAACCTTGAAGAAGTAGAGCTACAAAAGCAAGGCGCGACAAGAAGCAGTCAGAAGTTGTTTCACATGCGGAGAACCAGACTATCTTTTTGACTTTTTCCCATACACAACCGTGTAGAGCGAGCTTGATGATGAAAACACGGATAATGTAAGTTATGTCCAGTATCAATGTCCCGACTATCCCAGATTCTCGTACGGAAACACCAGCATGGTAGAAAACTCTCACCAGTTGGTAGGTGGAACTTCTTTAGGGGGACAACAGAATCACCAATGCCAGAAAGGTTTCTAGCAACAAAGAAGTTACCTGAATGCCCAACAAGGTCAGCAATAGCGGTCGTCAATGAAGACTGAGTTAATGTCCTTCCCCAAAAAAAAAATGATCTGAGTGAGAGACTACACAAGAGTACTGTGGACAACACAACGTTGCTCAGTTTAATGCAACAACATATAGGAGGTTTCTCAACTCAGATCAGGGAGCTCCAGTAGCACAACAATTAAATAGATCAGTAGTTGGAAAGCCTGGCTCAGACCATCAACCATCAGGTAGGGTGATTCTCATCTAGCACTGAGACAAACCCATGAGGAAATGAAACTGTGAAAATGGTCATCCTGAGGTCGAGAACAGTGATACACTCAGCCGACAAAAAGAGAGCAGCAGTACCATTCAAAGATGCAACCTCTGAGGAGAAAGCAAAAGTACCTACAAAGCAAAAGAAAGTGATAGAGAAAGGAGGTGACAATGTGACTTCCGAAGAGCGTCCGAATAGGTACGCACCCCGCATACCTTTCTCATACAAGCTAGTAAAAGCTCAATTAAAGAAAAGATATGAGAAGTTCATGGCTGTCGTGAAGAAGCTGCACCTCGACATCCCTTTTTTGGATGCCATCGAGGAAATGCCTACCTATGCGAAGTTTTTCAAGGACCTAATTTCAAGAAAGAAGAGAGGCGAAGATGTTGAGACTATGAAGTTAACACAGATGTCTAGCTCTTTCATTGAGGCAAGTATGCCTTACAAGAAGAAAGATCATGGTGCCTTTGTTATTCCCTTCCAGGTTAGAGACAATGTGACCCGAAAAGGTCTAGCGGATCTAGGAGCGAGCATTAGTCTAATGCCGTTGGCACTTGCAAAAATATTGGGGCTTACTGACATAGTAAGTATGAATATGAGGATCCAGCTAGCGGACTACACCTTCATAAGACCTGTTGGAGTAGTAGAAGATGTTCCCAAAAGGGTTGGGTGGTTCTTTATACCACGCGACATCGTTCTGATTGACACCTTGGAGGATCCTAGCTACCCAATAATTTTCGGGTGACCCTTCCTAGCGACTGGTAGAGAGCTCATCGACGTGGAGGTAGGGATGATAATGATCATGGTGGGACAAGAGCATATCGACTTCAACATCTGTGACTGCATGAAAGCCCCCTCGTTCTTTGAGTCTTCTTACTTTTTCAAAAGCTACCAATGATTTTGCGATGAGGTAAGGGAGGAGAGAGCTATGATGGACCCACTAATGCACTCCTTAGTCGGCAACGCACATGAGGTCGATGACCCCGAGGTGAAAGAACTCCTAGAATTCCTGGATGCTGAAGAACTACCTAAAGCAGATGTCCCAGTTGAAACAGTAATGTATCCTGCACTACAAAGCAATCCCACCAGAGAACAAGAAATGAAGACCCCGCCTGAACTGAAAGTTCTGCCAAAAGGTTTGGAGTACAAATTCCTGGATGAAGAAGGAATGAATCTAGTTATTATCAATTCAGAGTTAACTGATGGTTAGAAGGAACATCTGTTAGCTGAGCTGAAGCTATGAAGGAAGGCCTTAGGTTACTTAATTGGATACCTAAGGGGCATCAACCCTTCTGTTTGTATGCATAGAATCCATCTTGAAGAGAATTCCAAACCCTACGCCCAACCACAATAGAAACTGAATAAGAAGTTGCGAGAGGTGGTTAGAAAAGAAGTCATAAAGCTCTGTGATGTAGGAATCATCTACGCTATCAGTTATAGTACATGGGTGAGTCCTATTCAAGTAGTCCCTAAGAAGGGAGGTATCATGCTAGTCAAGGGAGACAATGGGGTTGAGGTTGCAACCAAGACTGTTACTGGTTGGCAGATGTGTATAGACTATAGAAAATTAAATACCGCCACCCAAAAAGATCACTTTCCTCTCCCATTCATCGATTAGATGCTCGAGCACCTGGCCCATCATTCGTACTTTTGTTGGTTGGATGGTTACTTGAGGTTTTATCAAATACGCATTCATCTAGATGATCAGGAAAAAACAACCTTCACCTACATTTATGGAACATTTGCCTTTAGAAGAATTCCCTTTGGGCTCTACAACACACCTACAACATATCAACGGTGAATGAAAACTATCTTCACCGATTTCTTAGAAGATAAGATGGAAGTCTTCATGGACGACTTCAACGTCTATGGCAGCTCCTTTGAAGATTGTTTGAACAATCTATCTTTGGTGATGAAAAGATGCGAAGAACAAAGTCTAACCATCAACTGGGAAAAGTGCCATTTCATGGTATAAGAAGGTATCATTCTCATACATAAAGTGCCTAACAAAGGAATCGAATTTGATCAGTCCAAGGTGGAGGTAATTGCAAAACTCCCTCCACCCATGTATGTGATAGGAATCAGAAGCCACCTAATGCATGTCAGCTATTATAGAAGGTTTATCAAATATTTTTTGAAGATTGCAAATCCGTTGTCAAATCTGTTGATGAAGGATGCTAAGTTCGATTTCATAGAAAAATTCCTCACGACATTCTCCACCTTAAAGGATGATCTAGTCTCTGCACCCATTATCCAGTCACCCGACTGGAACCTTCCATTCGAGCTCATGTGTGACGCTAGTGATTATGCTATAGGAACAATTCTTGGGTAAAAGAAGGACAAAAACATCACATAATCTTTTACGCCAACAAAACGTTAGATGAGGCCCAGATGAATTATACCACCATAGAAAAGGAAATGCTAGCCATCATCTAGACATTCGACAAGTTTCAATTTTATCTTGTGGGCTCCAAGGTCACCGTTCACACAGACCATGGGGCCATCAAATATCTAATGCAGAAGAAAGATGCCAAGCCTAGGCTACTACGCTAGGCATTACTTTTACAAGAGTTTGATCATAAGATCATTGATAAGAAGGGTACCAAGAACGTGGTCGCCGACCACCTATCCAGGATCAGAGTGGAGGATGACCATCCATTTCCAGTAAATGACAACTATGCCGATGAAACAATCTACATTGCCCAAATAGCTAATCCAGAAGGGACCTGGTATGTTGATATCTGCAACTATCTTGCCTGTAAACAACTACCCCCAGAGATATCTTATAATCATAAGAATAAATTATTCTCTAATTTAAAGTACTATTACTGGGATGACCCTCTGTTGTTCAAACATTGTGTCGATAACCTTTACAGAAGATGTATACCTGAAGATGAAGCCCCAAAGTTATTGTATGAGTGTCACTCCTCTTCTTATGGAGGATACTTGGGAGCTGAAAGAACTGTAGCCAAGGTTATCCAGTCTAGTTTCTATTGGCCCACTCTGTTCAAAGATGCCCAAGCCTATGTTAAAGCCTACAGTAAGTGCCAAAGAACTGAAAATATTTCCCACAGGAACGAGATGCCTATGCCTGAGTGGATTGAAGTTGAAATCTTTGACATATGGGGAATCGACTACATGGGACATTTTCCCTCATCATACGGTTTCCAGTATATTCTAGTTGTGGTATACTATGTCTCAAAATGGATAGAAGCCATACCCACTACCACTAGTGACGCCAAATCTGTTATAAAGCTCTTCAAAAAAATAATCTTCCCAAGATATGGAGTCCCCCGAATGGTGATCAGTGATGGTGGATCACACTTTGCTGAAAAGCAATTTGAATCACTTCTCGAAGGTATGGGGTTCGACATAAGGTTGCGACACCATATCATCTCTAGACATCTAGCCAGGTTGAAGTCTCGAACAGGCAAATCAAATAGATTTTGGAGAAGACAGTTGGAAAATCCCAGAAGGATTGGTCCACCAAGCTGGATGATGTTAGTTGGGTGTACATAATAGCATACAAGATGCTACTTGGCACCATGCCTTACTATTTGATCTATGGGAAAGCATGTCATCTATCTTTCGAGCTAGAGCATAAAGAATTCTGGGCCATCAAATGTCTAAATATGGACCCATCCCTAGCTAGAAAGGAGAGGTTCCTCCAACTTCAAGAACTTGAAGAACTTAGGCTTAATGCTTATAAGAATGCAAGGATCTATAAGCAAATGAATAAAGTCTGGCATGACTCCCACTTGAGGAAGAAAGATACCAAAGAAGGTGACAAGGTTTTGCTTTTTAAATCTTCTATTCAACTTTTTCCAGGGAAACTACAGACTCGTTTGTCAAGATCGTTCATGGTAGAAAAGATATACCCATCGGGAATGATGGAGTTGTACGACAACGATGATCATGCAAAGGTCTTCCCAGTCAATGGACATTGGGTGAAAATTTTTTATGAAGACAAAGCTTTCACAAGGCGATCTGAGTTTCCCCTGAATGATGCCGAAGCTACACCCACTGAAGAAGCCTAAGCAAGACTAAAGATGTCGAGCTAACGACAAAAATTGTAGTGCTCCTTGGGAGGCAGCCCAAGTTTTTACCTTCTTAGAATAGGACTATTATTTCCTTTTCCTACAAAGAACATTCTGAACACTTTTATTGTAATAAGGCCCGAGTCTGTGCACGCACCACGTGCACTGAATTTCACATTCTCTGGTCCACCGACTCAGTTTTATCACCTTGATATGTAATACTAGCTGAGGATGATTTCCACACTTAGGCTAGTGATGTCTTACAAATCAAGCACCTTTTACTTCAATTTTCGTTATTATTAAGTTTTTATGGTTTCTTAAATGCAAAGTGTGTCACACATGGATATTGGCCATCCATATCGCGCATGTGTGGCACGTCTTGTGAACCTGTCAGCTAGGATGTATCAGGAAATCCCTTTCGTGCACCCATATTGTGCGGACCTACCAGTTCAAACGGGCGACAACTGTATCACATATCCTATGTCGGGTTGCACTCGCGTCGTGTCACGCTGATGCATCGCACGAACACGTGTCGCACAAAAGCGTGTCGGGTCATGCATGACAGATAACACACTACCTCATTCTAAGACTCAAGATATGACGTGATTAGATGGGTTTTACCTTACTTTGGAAGGTAATTCTCATGCATGTGTGACGTGTGTCACCATTTTACCATTTTACTGCCCTTCATGGATGGATATATAAGCAATAGAAGTTTAACTATGTCAGGTTATCAAAGTTACCAAGCTTTCATTCTCGTATCGTGCAAGCTGTCATGTCACTCAAAGCCATTCCCAACTCCCATGTCGGGTTTCCAATTTCCTGTCCTCCAATGTCACGTTCACACACTCCCTTCCCGATAAGTTAATAACTCGTGTCGAGAGACGTGGAGCATCATCGATGCTACACTGAGTTGGTGGTAAAAGTCTACTGCCCAACCAGATTCTACCACCAGTCTTCATTCCGGAAGATCGACATCTTTGAGAGACTAGACAACTCCTCGAGGCCGTTGGAATCTGAAAGTTATGCTTCAACTTCTCCAACTCGTACACTGAGTTAACAAAGGAGTTCATCTCCTCCCTCTGCCAGATATCAAGCACTCCAGACGAAAGCAAGAAGTACGATGGAGGGGACCAACTGCAAGGGTGCCTCTACAACCAGGACCACAAAATCATAGAGAGACTGCTTAATGAAATCTTTTCCACCAGTGCAGTCGAGCAAGAGTTGCTCAATAATGGAGCCCACATCAGCGACAACGATGGCTTCGACCCGGTCAAGCTGTGAAAAGAACTGACAGGTGAATCTTCCTTCAAGCCCGGGAGTGAAGTGGTTGCGGTCCACTCCTGCTTCTGGAAGATTATTAAGAAGACCGTTGCCAGCTTGCTCTTCAGCAAGTATGAAACAAGCAATATGTACATAGAAGAGCTACATTTTAACGATTATAACATGGATGGCAAGCCAATCAACTAGGGGTTCTTTCTACTCAACTGTCTTCACCCAATCAAGGACGCCACCAAGGAATATAATATGGGAGGAATCGTCAACCTTATCACGATTGGGCTCGGGTATCCAAAAGAGCCGTTGAGCCTGTCGCGTACCAGGTGTGATGACAAAATCGACATCAAATTACTCACTAGGGACAACATCATAAAGAAAGAGGGTCTCCAGCTCTTCTACAGGTTTGCAAGAACTGATATCCTGCTACCACTCCCAGGATGCATCAACTACGATGTAGAAAAGTTAGTATTCACAACGACAGAGGTCGAATCTCTAAGTGTCGACGTAGCTTACACCGTTCAGATGATCATCAAAGAGAAGATGGCCACAAGGAAGGAGCCTACATCTAAGGCAGCTCAGTGGGACAAGTCAATGGTGGTCATCCTCGATGACTCTCCAATCACCACCACCTCTGAGCTAGTAGCCGCTACCCCAATAATTGATACAACAACAACAACTGCCACAACTACAACACTGGTACCGACCGTCTTCCCCACATTCAAGGTCGCCGACACAATCAGGGCAGCTGCAACTATCGCTACAAAAAACACAATTGACGTAGTGTTGCCAGATTCAACACTACTAGTAACGACAACAACAACAACCACACCTTCCGCACAGTCATACGCCTCTCGTGATAGCAAGGCGGCCTTTATCAAGCTTCTAGACCTCGAGCTTAGGTCTGTTCAGCAGACTCCTACACCGCCAACCACGACAAAGGTGGATGTCCTGGATGACGAGACTTAGAGTCATGTAGCCGACCAACACCCACCTACCCATTCGCCCTCTCCACGACCCCACGTTAAGGCGTCAACCGCAACAACAAAGGTGTCTACTCCACGCACAGAGGCTACACCCACACATACCATCTTGGTGGACTCAACCCCTATAAACGATGTGCATTCCATGAGCTATGCCGCCAAGATGAGGAGCCACACTAAGAGTCATAGTCGATCGACGCCCCCCTCTCTTGGACACACTTTTGGCTATGAGTTCGATGGCTTGCGGGAGGTAACACACAATCACATTTCTACTTTCTTCTCCCTAACCCGCAAGTTTCAGGATTTCCAGCAACGGCCAGGAGAACAAGAGTGCCAGTTGCTGAATCTAGTTGGTCTCCCTGGCCAACTAGAAATAATGAATCAAACAATGCAGGTTGCGCTCCAACGTTTGGACGTCATCGAGCAAAGTCTTGATGAGAGGGACACTCACCGCCATTCACAGCGATCTCAGAGGTAACCATCACCACTGTCATCCTCATCATCACCTTCTTCCTCATCCTTGTCATCCTCCTCCAACACTAGCGGGCCCTCCAAACCTCCAACAACGCCAGAGGAGGAGTCGACTAAGAAACCCGCCGACGGGACTCCTACAGAGTAGGGGAGAACCTATGGCGTCGACACGGCTACTCCTCTACACCCACTAGGGCCAAATGAAGTAACAAAAGATATGTCTGGCAGCCTAGTGGATGACTCATCAAAAGGAGAAGGGGGCAACTTATACATCTCACTAGCAGCATAGCCTCCTAGAGTAAAGAACTCAATGGCTGATCAATTCTCTATGTCGTCTGAGATACCAGTCTTCGAGATTGCCGATTTGGATAGACACACCATCGGTTATCTGATGCTCCACGACCAACAACTTCTAAATATGGTCCTGAGACCACAAATTGACGAAGAAGCCATCCTCTAGAGCAACAAATACTTCTCCATACAACGTCAAATGCTAAAGGGGATATTCCGCTCAGAAGACGTTGTAGGAAAGATCATCTTTAGAATCCTGGAAAGTGCAATGATTGAGAATATCGTGCTTAGGATAGGCTGGCAGTCAGTCTACAATGCCACTCCTACCTTAGTCAGACGTCTTCTAGTAGGAGCAGATGAATCACATCTGGTGGTTGACATGATGAAACATATAGAAGAACACAACCCCAACCTAGTACTGGCCCTGCACAAGCATAGGAAGTACTGGTTTCTCTATGTGGCTGACCTTTGCTCCCATGATGTCACGTTATTCAACTATTGTGGTGTGAAGGTCCCCTACCTAGATCATGCCTTCATTCATCCTGAAGATAGAGACATGAAGGTTCTGCCTCTCAGCCTTCATCGAATCATTAAACAAGGCACCCAATGCTACAACGGTGTTTGGAATTTCTATGTGATAAAGGACTTCCCAATCTAGTAAGACTCAGGAAGCGGCAACAGTCCTTTCATCATATTTCATGCCATGGAGCTTTTGAACATTTTTAGATATATGTTGCAGCTCCAGGATACAAACTTCTATCACCTTAGGAGCATCTATATGATGCTTCTGATAAAGGATAAGTGCTATTTCCCAGATCTAAAACTCCCTAAAGAGCTGCTGGAGACTGATTCTAACTCTCACTCCTCTCTACCTAGCAGCCCTCTAAGAAAAGATGCCCCAAACTCTCCTGACGTCTACAACAGTAGGCCAGGCAAGCAATAGAGAACCTGCAAGCCCTGCTCTCCAATGACGACACTTCTGTTTCACCTGTAGTCTCAGACTCCACCATCGGCAACTTTGACCATTCAGCCTACAACTCTCTATCTCAGGAACGGGTCAATCAAATACTCATACATCTTGCTAATTCTAACACTGCAGATGTTATCTATAAGGTTCAATGGCCTATGCCTTGCCGATGAAACAGGGGCACACCAACTATTTCAGCAACAAATCCAGGAGTGTCTTCCGCACATAATTTTCCTTCCTATGATGCATGACAATCACTGAACATTTATCATGCTAGACACCAACGCTCGCGTTGGTATCTTCTACAATAGCTCAGACGCCAACAGTGACTGGCCGAAGGAGGATGCTATCATGCTAGAAACACCTCTCGAGCGACTAGAAAGAAAATACTACACTGAGGTGGTGGTCATGATAAAACCATATCTTGAAGATCTGATGGCAACCTGGCGCGATTTCCATTTCTGCCACCGCAATCCACAGTAAGCCCCCCTATTAACTGACCACGGAGTATACATGCTCCACTGGATATCCTATGCAGCAGCACTGAGGAAGGGACCAGAGAAGCTCCATGACCTCGAATACCACATCCAACAAGGAGAATACGTCATGGATCTCTTATCAGTTGATGGAGAAAACATCTACAGAACCCTCACTGACCTATAACTACTCTTCCCATTACTCTCACCACTCTGAGATAGAGTGTGTGATAAGTTTGCGGGGGGGAGGGGGGGTCGTTATAGCATCTGTGAGGGAGGTACTTTAAAAAATTTCTTCTTTTCCTTTCTTTCAACATACTCCATGTATACATTATATATAAATGTTTGATTGTAATCAACATATACACACATATTGTCTATTTTTTTAAAACTTGTAAAAATTACTTTATCTTAAATACTTGGTACAACTTCCAGATTGTTGGACCCAGCGACCTCTCTTTCTCTAGGGCTTGCGCTTTGACCTCTCTCTAGTTTCTTCCTGGCGGCTGCCGCTGGGGGGAGGGGGCGTTCTCCTTGAAGCCTCCCTCCCCGTGGCCCCAACCACAAAAGGCTAGGTTACGAGGTAAGCATCGTCTTCTCTGGAGGTTTCTTGGAGTCGGTGCCCAGTCGATCGGTTCCTCGTCTGCCCTGGGCCATAGCAGAAGTGATGTGTCGCAAGGTTTCAATTCATACTGGTGGATCGGAGTATCGACCTTGCTGAATCCACTCCATTCAAACGTGATGGATGGATAGGAATAGGTCCCAGTCCAGATCTTGACCTTTGTGCTGCTGCTCCGCCGCTGGTGATTCTAGGGGGTCTCCATGCCACCTTCCTCACTCGCACCTGCTATCCAATGGACGAGGAAGCCTCTTTTGGCCTCGAGTGGACCTTGCTACGACACCTTTTGGCAGCGGGAGGCTTCAATCGCTTGGCGGGGAGGCCTTCCTCAACTACTGTGCGGCTGCTACCCCCACCGGATGCTCTGCTTCGACAGCTCTACCACAAGGTTTTGGGCAGCTCGATCTCCTTCCTCCCCTACTGATCCAGTGGATGGCCATGGACACTTGGTGCTTCTTGGGTTGGGTCAAGGGGGGCGGCAGGTCCCTACTGCTTCAGTATCCTCGATAGTGGGAGTTCGCTTAGGGATCTTCCATGTACGCCTTTCGTTTGATGCTGCTACTTGGACGCCTTCGATTGCTCGACGAAATGCTCATGTGCAAATAGGGGAATTGAGCTCTCGTGTGGCTGGCACTTGTTGATGTGAGGTGGAGAACCCTCAAGGTGTTCGACCTTATGATCCTTCCATGGGTGGGTGTGTTGGTATCTAAATAGGTGTAATACTCAGACTGAAGTGAGCTTGCATTTTGTTGATTAGCCTGGTCTGTAAGTGGCTGGTTGGAATCTCTTCGTGCAACACAACTATGTGGGTGTGTAGACTGTCAGTGTTCATGGATTGACGATGGCTGGATGTTGAAGACCTAGGTTTTTCCTGGATGGGGTTCTTTTAGTCTGAATATGTTTCCTGATATCTGAGGTGCTTTCCTTGGCTCTGATTTGATGTGCTCTTCCTACGTGGAGGCACATAGATCTAGTTTTATTTTGAGGCACTCTTGTACCTAAAGTTTATGGTTTAATAGTAACACATTTTTTTGCCGACCAAAAAAAAAAACTTCCAGTTTGTTCTCTTCGTGCCTAAGGTTGTGTACATTTCTTCTATGCTCTCTTGAAAACGTAGTCTTAAATGACAAAGACTATAACATTTTTGTACCAACCTTGAAAAATAATTTCCTACCAGAAAAGATATGTACATGAAAAGGAAAGAGCTACCCAAACAAGCAAAGTTCCACTTTCCCTACCCAACAAAACCCCAAAAGTGAGAAAAGCCTTATGGGAGTGATTAAAAGCATGAGAGTTGTGCCCAAAAAAAAAACACTTGTCTTCTCAAAGGTACCCATCTTTTGGAATGGTAGATCTAGGGAAGTAGTATGTAGGATGTGAAATCACTTCTCTAAAGCCAATTGGCTTGGGCTGTAGGGACCACTTTTTCGTTAACGGACCCAATCTTGGATGGCCCGATGAGAAGCAAGAAAAACCCAAAAGCCGTAAGCCTTTCTGAAAATCCCACTTCCTACCCCCATGATTCAAAATTTTGGTGTGAAAGCTAACTTCAAATAACATGCACCAAAAGTCTCACAAAATCTGGGAGAGATTTCCATTCAATAAAGGCAAGGGAAAAGTCAATTTGCTCGTGGTCAGACACAATTTTCCTCGGGACATTTCAAAAATCTACTTAACCTTTGTCCGAAGACTACGCCTGGGTACTAAAAGTACTGCAAACAAAGGTTTTAAAATAAATACAGATTGATTGGGGACAATCAAATTGCTATGTTTGGGGAGGTTGATAACACCCACTTTATGGCTGCTAGCACTTATATTTTACTGTCAAAATAGCCTCCAAACTTTACTTCCTCTTTGTTTTATTCTAATTATTGTGAAGAATCATACCCACTAAGCCCCTGACAATATTTCCCATCTTTTGTAGGGCTTTTCCTATTTTTCCATAAGAAAAGAAATACCAATGGGCCCATCACCAACGAAGTCCATGTTCCAACCCAGTAGCTCACCAATATCTGAGGCCGACACGCCCCTCTTACCCATCATGGTTGCTACCCACTACGATAGCAACCCGATGTGGGCGTGTCGTGCAGGAGTCTCAGCCCATTACAACCCTTTACCCGATATGATGTCTAACTCGTCACAGTTCACAAACCGATGAGGTCGTTACCTGACATGGCCACCCCTCGACACCGCAGCCCGACAATGCCCCAACACACCATAGTAGTAAATGATATGCTCGTTGTTCGACACTCTCTTAGCCCGACACATTTAACATGCGATAGACATATCGACCCTTCTAAAGCCTAAAGAACGAAGCCACGGATGAAAGAACACGGATCAATAAAAGCTACAACGCCCATCAACTCACTGCCTATAAATAGCAGCTACAAGCCTACGATGGGACGGGCCAGACCCTATAAGAGCTAGTCCCTAGATCAAAGGAGCTAGTGTGTTGAGTCCCCAGAAGTCTGTCGGGCGATAGCTAGATGAGAACACTCTCATCCTGTGAGGGATGGGAGGAGTTCACTTAGAGACCGTTTCAGTACCAGCAAAAAACACGACAACACGAGATGATCCTCAAGTCCACTTCAAGCATGTCGGGTTCCTATCTTGGCTTCAACCCGAGGCGGCTTGCCCACCTATACCCGACACGAAGAACCCGAGAGCCTTAAAATAATGTTAACCCGATATGTATCCTAACCTGATACGATACCCAACACGATACGGTCTCTACCCATCATGGTTGCATCCCGACACGACCAGCAACCCGACATGAATGTATCATACAAATGTCATGTCCCGATACGAGCCTTACCCATCACGGTCCATGACCCGACGTGGTCGTATCTTGATATGTCATCTACCTGGTATCGGATTAGCATCATCTTAGGCGTCAGTTGTTGTGTACTTTTGTTTTCTAAACTAAGGAGATTGATACTTATCTTCCCTCTACAACATTTGATTTCTTTTAATTAAAGTGTTGTAACTAAACCGTTATGTTTCTTTATGATTATTGGAACCTAAGGAGTTTATCTCATATCATTCTATGTATGGCTTTATTTCATTGGATGATTTCTTTCTGGCATCTGAGTTCTAGCTTCTCCTTTATGATTCACACTTTTGACTAGCTATCAAATTGTGTTTCTTGTTTTGACACCTTTGAGAGAAGGATGTTGGTCTGAGTCAGGTGTATGAGAGTACTCAGAACCAGAGTTGTATCCGGTTTATCTTTCCACGTGAGCCCACGTCTGGTACCTTTGAGAAGAGGAACCCAGTGCATGGTTTGTTGGCATTTTCTTTGAGAGAAGAAGACACTGGATGTAGGCCGCTACTACTTGTTACGATTAATATTTCTTTCTTCGTGCTGTACTCCGATGATAGTTCTGTCTCCTCAGTTTCCTTTATGAAAAAACTACCATAAAAACTTCTAAAACCTAAAATACCCAAAGCTGTAATCTTTCTGGTAACTTCCCTTGGAGATAGGTTTTAGTTTAATTCTTTGTGATTCTTTTTCACTACAACAAACCTTAATCCCTCAACTCTCTGACGTGCTTAGACAAGTAAAACTTGTGTTCCGAAGCGCTATTCTCCTAGTCCCTGTGTTTGACTCCGAACTACTCCAACCCTGTGTTAGTTGTAGGAGTCTTAAACATTTAGGTATTATAAATTATTAAAGTTCGATGACCTAGGCATATCTCCATTTTTGGACCCACGTTTAAGGTTGATCACCCAACCTTTTTCTCCACTTATGTCCTACAACATGTGATCTTTTTTTTTATATCTTGACTTGTGGACCTTGTGACAAAGTATTCGGTTGGGATGTGTCAGACACATCGTGATGGGGACATTGTGTCGGGCACATAAGATGTTGGCCCGACTAGGGTAGCCGGTACAATAGGACGCGTCTTATACTTATTATATATGACAGCCAATCATAGTGCATTATAACCTTCCTTTTAGTCTTCAAAACTCAACCTCTTAAAAAAAATTAAGGAGAAAAAAACACCAACTATACACTATAGAGAAATTCTATTAAATCCTATAGGATATGTCCTATAGAAAATGTGTTCGACCAGTCGTACTCTTTTGTCTGTCCCAAACTTCTACATTTACAACCCAAACTGGACGGCGTTTTCACTGTCCCTCCGAACTTGACGACCCATTGATTCCCCGTCCATTGTGCCGTGTGATTCACAAGAAGAAAAACGCCACCGCTGCAATTTTCAGCAAAGGAGAGCTGATGTGATTTTAAGTTCCGAGTGACAATAGAAGGGAGGCTGCTAAAAGAAAAGAGGAAGAGAGATCTTGGTGCTCTGGTTTTTCCTCTTGACTGTCCTCAGTTTTCTTCTTCGTGTATCTTTAGTATATCATCGCAGTATTATTGGTAAGTCTGGGAGTGCTGGATTGGTAGTATGTATTTCTTAAGGTTGTATTTATCAGATTTTGGGGTTAAAAATTGATATAGATTTATTTACTATCTTGATATTACAATGGACTTTTCTGTCAGTTTTTGTAGTGTAGTACTGTGGCTTATTCGTTGTACTCTGTGAGAAATTTGGTGTTGTCCAAGTTTTTTCTTCGACCCTTATCGTGGTGTCGTTCGTGAAGTGTGATGTGCAACCATATTAGATATATAAATGTATATATTTCCTAGTAAAAATTTTGTAAGTCTGTAAATTGTCATGCATTGCATACCATGTAGATTTTTGGTAATTTTTGCATGTTTTAGTTAGGATTTGCTTATTTACTGCTTTAAGTTCAATAATATATGTTTAGATGTGATTGGAGGCAACTTGGCACCATTTTGGCAAATATTGCCCAAATTTGGAACTTCTTATCTAAAAATTGTGTTTCGACCCAATCTCTACTATTTTGAATTAAAATTTTGACCTTTGACAAATGCAAGTGAATCACCATTGTTTGTTTCTAAGTGGTATCAATGTTTGACTTTTTACATGTGCATCACCTCTCTTAGGATTGTGATTGAATTGGTTGAATTGTGAAACTGAGCAAGCTTTGAACGCTTAGTGTTTGTGGAATTACTTGTTTGATATATCAATTTCATTTTGTTCATTCATGTGGTGTGATATCTTGGATGAAGTGTTGGATTAATTCTAATGCAGGATGTCTTATGTGGAAAATCATACCAATGACCCCTCTTTGACCCGACTATTCTTCCACCATCTTCATACCCCTCCGACTCATAAAAATATGCCCTAGTGCACTTAATCAACCTTGGCCACCTCCAAAAGTTTGGGGTGGCCATATCTTTATCTCCCCGCTTCACTCTATCCACCATATGCCCTATCTACACCAAGGGCAAGAAAAAGAAAAGAAAAGAAAAGAAAAGAAAAAGAAAAGCAAAATAAAATAAAAGGATGCTCCTGTTTAAGAGCATTCAAATAAAGAAAAAATCAGTGTGTAAAAACACTCCAAAATTCTTACCGCAACCCTTTCTTCCACTTTCATACCCATTGAGCTAGGAAACATCAAACTTAGCTCATTTTACCCTTTTCCGCAGCCACGTGGGTCATTTGGTGTGATTTGAGATATAAGATTGAATGCATGAATGTGAAACAACACTCCTAGTCATTCTTGATTAACGCCACCATGAAACGGTTTACCCGGAACTTAATGGAACAAATATGGATAACTTGTGTATTCTATGCGCTATATTTGAAGTTCATATGCTTTGTGCTCTTTTCATGATTGGATTGTGAAAGAAGGAGAGGAGAGAGATGAAATGCATGTACTTAGTCATCTTTGATCCCATTCAGCAACAATCGTCTTTTATATTGCATTTGTCATTTCTTTTTGTGAAAGTTTGTAGAGAGATTGAGTTGGAGCATACTTGAGGACAAGTATGTTTTAAGTTTGGGGTGGTGATTCAGCCCTATTTTAGGGCTTAATCATGTGTCTTTTTGCTCTTCAATCACATCTTTACCTGTTAGATTGCATGTCATTTCCCCTACTATGCTTATTTGTATAAAATGCACTTATGGACATTATTTGCATGTTTTTTAGGCATTTGGACCACGCTTGATGGAAGAGAGAGAGAAGGGGTGATCCTAGGGTTCCTATGCACTTGGAGAGGCCCAAAGTGAAGTCTGATGCTCCCTCGACCTATACCTAGTGGTCAAAGATCAATTGAAGCAAAGAAGTCCAAGAAAAGACAATGATCCAAGTTAAAATGTTGATCCAGGACCCAGCACGGCCGTGGTACCACAGAACGACCCTGCTAGGTCACTTAGAAATCGACAGGTTCAACCTCCAAATCAAGCAGAAGGCACCACGACCGTACAGAGCAGCACGGCGGTGCAATGGGTAGACACCATGGCCGTTCTCCGCAAAACGACCGTGGTACAACAGAGCAAAACGGCCGTGCAGCAGCACCACAACCACCTCCACCAAACCCACCACGACCGTTCCATACACCATGGCCGTGGCACACCACCTCTACCACGGTCATGGTGACACACCATGACCGTGGCTGTTTTGACAAAAACCCTGTAACTTTGCCATTTTATTTCCCATGACCGTGCCCATCCACCACGGCCGTGGCCTACCCTACCCACCACGGCCGTGCTACTCATAGAATCCACCCAGTTTTCCACTGTTTTCCCCCATTTTGCCCCTAACTTAACCCTAGACCCCCTAGATCCCTATATAAGCCCTAGTGGCGGCTCAGGGTCGGGGGGTTAGCTTCTTAGAACCTCATTTTCGCCCCCTTGTCACCTCCACTCCATTCCACTTCACCTCCACCTCAAATCCACTCCACTTCACCATTTCCACCACATAACCCCCCATATCTAAGCCTTCCATCCACTTCCCACCAACATTCTACACCTTTCCATCCAAGAAGGAGGATGACGACCCTACAACTGCTGGAGAGAAGGATTTCAGCTACTACTCCGAGCTCCATGGCTTCTTCTACCTCTTTCTTCTCTCTTTTTGTATTTTGCTTTTTTATGAGTAGGTAGGCCCCTTGGGTGGGCTGTTTGGGGGAAAATATGTTACTTTGATACCATGTTGGGGGAAATGACATGTAAACTTTGTAATTCCATTTGTTAATGATTATATTCTATTTGCATCTCTTTCTCCATGAATTGCTTGTTGGTTTGTGTGTGAAATCACCTAACAATTTAGGCAAATTACTTATATGTGTGAATTTTGGGATTTGCCCCTAGGTCCAATTCTTGGATCCCTAGGTTGCCTCCCATCTTCCTACATCCTAATCAATCTCCCTAAACCAAAGTGAGAGATCTAAGTAGCTAGATTAGATAATTCTAGTGCAATTAGCATGGAGCCTTCTCAAGGATAGAATGTGGGGGAATTGGGGTCCAAAACCCTAATCTCACCTCCCCATTACTACCCTCGGCCCCTAATTGTCCTAAGAATGCCTAATCTAGAAACCTAGACTTGATTAGACTCTAATGAAATTGTACCTAATCCCTAACCCAATTGAGCCTCGTAAGGGTAGTAGGGGGTGTTAGGGACTAGTTCCCCTATGCACAACCTAGCATATCCATGGCCAGTTAGTAGCTTAGGTTAATTCATTAGACTCTAACTTGTTGTTTGGTTTGGATAATCTAAATGGAATCATAATGTTCATATGTCACCCCCAACTTAAGTGACCCTAAACCCTAAACCCTAAACCCTAAACCCTAAACCCTAAACCCTAAACCCTAAACCCTAAATAGGCAATTTGAGTGCAACTAAATCATGCATAGCAAGGGAGAGAGGAATTGAACATGCACCAATTAGACAAGCTATTTAAAGTGGTTCCACACTTCAAACTAGAAGTGTGTCAGTCCACTTGCCTAGAGAGGTCAACCTTTAGGACTTCCAAACTATTGCACTATTATATTCATTCATAAGACATACAATGCATGACCAAACAAAGGACTTACCTATCCAATACAAAGAGTCTTCAACCTTACCAAGGACTTACCCACTTTGCAAGAGTCTTCGGCCTTCTCCAAGGACTTACCCACTCTTGCACAAGTCTTCAGCCTTGCAGGAATTACCCACTCTTCTTGGATCTTCCGCCTTTGACTTCACCTTCACTCGGAGAAGCTTCCACCAAGGACTTACCCACTTGAGCTTGAGTCTTCTGTCTTCTCCAAGGGCTTACCCACTCTAGCTCCAAGTCTTCAGCCTTGATCTTCACTAAGGGACTCCTTCCCTTGTTCTTCTTCACCTCTCTTGGACAAGAGAGAGAACCTTCATCTTCATGATTGCAAATGAGAGATGGGGAGGTGGTGGAAGTGAGAGCCTCACAAGATATACAAGTAGTACTAGCTCTCTTACAGATTTCCTACTCACTCTAATGGATGTAGCAAGTGATTAAGATTAGAGAGAGAGGAGGATGTAGGAAGCACTCAACTATATAATAGGAGCCTCACATAGAGTTTGCAATGAATGCTCAACCTTGGAATGAAGCCCAAGGGGTCCTATTTATAGCTGGGGATGCCTCTTAGCCTTTGGGAACACTTAAGAACGAAAACTAACCATTTTGTGGCTTGCAACAGATCTATTTTCACTTGTTGCAACTCCACAACGGCTAGAAACACTTTTCTGCACTTTTCCGTACAGTGCAATCGGTCGAGTTTCTATGGGTGTAACTCGACCGATCAAGTAGGAGGAAAACCAATGTTCAAAGGATCAGTCAAGTTTGTCCTGAGGAAACTCGACCGACCATTTCAACTGGAAATGGCCTACTACCCAATCGGTCGAGTTCTGTTAGTGCACAACTCGACCGATGCAATCTTTAGAAAATCGACCAAGGTTGATCGGTCGAGTTTCAGGCTGGGAAACTCGACCGACCAAGTGCCTGTAATTGATTTTCAAAGACGCATCTAAAGTGCTCTAAAATTCGATCTAAGTGCTCCTGATATTTTTCTAATCTTAATTACAAGTCATACAATCATTACAAGTGATTTACAACATGATTCTAATGGATTTACATCATATTATAAAAACGTGTACTTGTATTGATTTTGACTTGTCTTTTCTCCAATTTGAGATGCGCAAGTTAGGGCATTTGGAGTGTGTCTATACATAATCTGAAATTACTCAAGTAGAGACATTAGACACCAAAATGTGGAATGGTTAGTCATCATCAAAACATTGGTTTAGTCAATTTAGACGTGAGTCAACATTGACCTAATTGACCTTGAGTCAACATTCTCCCCCTTTTTGAAGATGACAAACCATTCCATAAATGTATTGAAAGCATTTAAGTAAATTCATACCTTTGGAGAAACCTAGGGGTTTCAATATAATGGAGTTCATATGCTCCCCCTCAATTGATGCACATGGAGTTTTCATACTCCCCCTCAATTGATGTTATCTCTCCTGCATTGGTTAGCTTTCATAACATTTATAGAATACTATGTCTTCTACTCATATATGTCTTCTCCCCTTCACCTTTTCCCTTTACATGAACATGCTTCTCCTCTTCATATAAGACATGCCTTCTTCCTCTTTTAAAAGAAGACATACCTTTCTCCCCCTTTGTCATTTCAAAAAGGTGGGGTTATGAAGAAAATAAGAAACATCACTTGTTAAAGAGAAAGGAGATAACACAAATATATAAGGAGAGTAGAAGAGCACGGATAGGGGCTTGTCCAAGCATAGAAAGAAAAGCAAGTTAAATCATATACTTGAACAACCCAAGATGCAAGATAAAATGCTGCAGAAAAATAAATAAATTGCAATTTTGACCCTCAAGATGACGGAATTTGAGATATATCCAAACAAAGAGATATGCAATTTTAGAAGCATGAAAGGAGATAACTCACTAGATATGCATCCTTACCATAAGATGATTACCCCTAAGAACCTCAAGGTTGTATCAAAACAAGATATACATCTAGATAGATGTAGCAAGTTAGAGCACAACGGAAGAAATTTTTAGACACAACCAAGAGATCCAAAGAGATCATCATCAAAACCTGCAAAACAACTCAAGGCAAGTAATTGCAAGATATAGATATACCAATTTAGAGCAATTAGAGAGATAGAGTTGTATGCAAGATAGGAAATTTAGAACATGGCAATATCCATATATAAAGATACCAAAAGAGAGTGTCAAAGAATAA
The DNA here is from genome assembly GCA_963693085.1 of Alisma plantago-aquatica. Classification (NCBI taxonomy): domain Eukaryota; kingdom Viridiplantae; phylum Streptophyta; class Magnoliopsida; order Alismatales; family Alismataceae; genus Alisma; species Alisma plantago-aquatica. The sequence goes on along the minus strand of OY856409.1, from coordinate 1,928,762,882 downwards.
GGCTATTGGTTGAGAAAATCTAGTTGAGAGGGAAATTCTCATTCAATAAGCCAAATGTATATTCTGTGCACAGTGTTATCGGTCGAGTTCTGTGCATTGGCAACTCGACCGATGACAACTGTTGGCAACACCCATTGGTGCCTATCGGTCGAGTTTCAATAGGGAAAACTCGACCGACAGAGCAGCTGTCAAAAGGCATATATATATCATAAAAATGAAGATGACAGCAATACCAGCTGTTATAGTTCCAGGAATGTTGAATCATCATCTACTTCAGATTCAGGGGAAACTAGCCAACACAGAATATCGTCAGAATGCAATTCTTTCTCACAATGATAGAATACCTGGAAGAAGTAGAAAGCTTGATCAACACCCTCATAGTCATCATAATGTTTAGGATTTATTTGAAAATACTACAGAAGAAACATATATCTATGAGCTGAAGAAGTAGAAATCTAGAAGTTAAATAATTGAAATGGCTCCCACTTCATCTATAACCTGCGACTGTGGATATAACAACATCGAAGGGTGTTCCATGCACTACATAAGATACATTACAAGATTTGCCAACATCTACTATAGACATGCATAACGTTTTAAGCAACATATGCATCAACAAAGAGGCTTTAAGAAGATATCAATAATAGATATGGATGAAGCAGAGTAAGTTGCATGAATAGCATCAATCTATGAATTACAAACCAATAACATGACTTAAATCAAAGTAAAAAAACATGTGTGCTATCGTTGATGATAATTCGATCTCATTTCCATGATGAATCCGAAAATAAGAGCACATCAATGAAATAAGAACAATCATAAGTAAAAGGGAAAAAAGAAAGTGAATATATGGTGAGGTTCTGGATAATACACATGACGGAAGACAGAAGCAGAAAGTGAATATGGTTCTGCAAATTGAGTATAAGGGATACATTTCAGTGTGTTTCCTGGTAGTGTGTTGGTCATAAAATTGTAGTAGCCTCTCTTCGATTTGAGTAATAGGTATGTCTTATGCAGGTGCCAAGAACAACTCCCATACCCAGCGAAATTCTAGGATGAACTTGGAGTTTTCAAAGAAGATGGAGGCCATGGATAGGCCCCCGGAGGGACCTATTGAACATGATGGACTTGGAATCTTTGGAGGCAACCACATACCCGAGAAATCCTGCACATATATGAGATCAAGGCTTATCGAGAAAATTAAGGCTCGCTGGTCTGAATTCCCCATATCAAAGGCATCTTTAGCAGCAATATCAGATACACGGAGGAAACCAACGTTCTCTTATTTTATTCAATTCATACTGGCTTAGATCCTCATACAAAAAGAATGACTTGGACTTGAACTGGAAACCAAATGTGCCTCCTTGCACACGACAGCATAATCTCCAGACTTGAGGTGTGGGAGGAGACTAGCTAGTGCGTGGATGGGTGGAGTAGGACGTTTACTTGACGACGACATTGAGATGAAACTCCAATCAGAGACAAATCAGCAGCTAGAGTCAGTTCAGTTGTGTCTTCTATACTGGAGACAAAAACAAAAAGAATCTAATGCATGTTGAAAAGGCTGAGATCAGCTATTGTCAAATTCATGATCCACTAGTTACCAAGAGCTGCTGTCCAAATGCTATCTACAAGTGTGTCGAATTTGGGCACATAAAACCACAAAAAAAATGTGTGATCTGCTTCTGTACGTAGACCACATACCACACATCCTTATCACTCTTTGTAATTACAAATAATATTGTATGTTAACCACACCATTGGCCTGGAAACAGAGTTCAGCCGTGCTAAAAATACAAACCATATCCAAACATGTCTAAGCAAGTTAGTAATGCACTATAGAAGCATTAGAAACCGTTTTTGAGCAAGAGTGTGAAGAGAAACATAAAATGCCACTTTTGACTCAAAAACCATATGTATAGTGCACACTAACTTGACAAAAACAAGTTAGAGATGGTTATAAGCAATAAAAACTTTACCTTTGTTCTTACCATACCTTTTCCACTTGTTGTCACCCTCTACACATCTCACCTTTCTTCTTTCATGTGGATTGAGAAGTCAATTTGCAATTCAATAGCTCACGTCAATCCATTTGCAAGTACCTACAAGAAGAAAGATGAAATGGTCCCCAATCATGTTTTTGGGTCCGGAGGGGTTAGTTTAGCAATCCAAATCCAATTGCTTTTGGGTGCTTTCCTAAAAGGACAACAAGTAGAATAATGACCAATTTCATTGCAATAATTACATGTGCCCATAGTCTTGGAACTAGAGGATTCTCCATGGAATAATGGAGGTCCTTTATCTTTGTTGTTCCCTTGACTACAGTCAAGTCCAATGCCATCTCTACCCATTTGTTTGGTAGTATGGTCTAGGATTTGATTAAGATTCTTTTGATCACCAAAGAATCTTTGCAAAGAAGATCTCAAACTATGATTGTCATGCATAAGAGAAGTAAAGGTAAAACACAATAGATTCATATCATCTCTAGCATGGACAAGATAGATTTCTAAGCAAACATCTTTAGTCATATAAGAATCATTATCACAAGATAGAGCATCAAAAACTTTCTCTCTATAAGAAAAGATAGTATGAGGGTCAAGAGCAATTACACTACAATGCAAGGAAGCAAGTTCATATGCAAGACAAGTAATCTTTGAAGGATAAACTTTATCTACACATTTTATTCCTTGAAAAGTAAGCTCTTGACTCTCATAATCACATTTAAGAACATAAGAAACAATAGAGAGAGAAACAATAGTAGTAGCAAACTCTATAAATGAAGCAGTCATAGAAGGTTGAGATTCTAAAACATTAATCTTATCAAGCAAGCTAGAATTTGCAAATTTAGAAGCATTTATTTGACTAAGATAATAATTGGTTAGAATCTCAACACTTGGATTTACCTCATTTAAATCTTTAATTGAGCTTGTCAAGAGGGTGCAATGGCATCTTCCATCTTCAAATTCACTAGATCTTCCACTAGTGCTTTCGTTTGTTGATGGAGCCTTTGTGATCCCCTTTTCTCTCTTGTTTCCTTCTATTTCTCTCTTTGAAGGTTGCCCATCTTCATAATCACCCATATTCTCCTACTTGTGGAAGTATGCTTGGAGAAGACCTGCTCTGATACCACTTGTTGGATCCTAGTTGGGTTATTAAATGCTCTAGAGGGGGGTGAATAGAGCTGAAAGCACTTAAACAAAATTCATTAAACCTTCAAAATATATGACAAGATAAGGTTGCTAAATAGGCAATTTGAGTGCAACTAAATCATGCATAGCAAGGGAGAGAGGAATTGAACATGCACCAATCAGACAAGCTATTTAGAGTGGTTCCACACTTCAAACTAGAAGTGTGTCAGTCCACTTGCCTAGAGAGGTCAACCTCTAGGACTTCCAAACTATTGCACTCTTATATTCATTCATAAGACATACAATGCATGACCAAACAAAGGACTTACCTATACAATACAAAGAGTCTTCAACCTTAACAAGGACTTACCCACTTTGCAAGAGTCTTCGGTCTTCTCTAAGGACTTACTCACTCTTGCACAAGTCTTCAGCCTTGCAGGAATTACCCACTCTTCTTGGATCTTCCGCCTGTGACTTCACCTTCACTCGGAGAAGCTTCCACCAAGGACTTACCCACTTGAGCTTGAGTCTTCTGCCTTCTCCAAGGGCTTACCCACTTTAGCTCCAAGTCTTCAGCCTTGATCTTCACCAAGGGACTCCTTCCCTTGTTCTTCTTCACCTCTCTTGGACAAGAGAGAGAACCTTCATCTTCATGATTGCAAATGAGAGATGGGGAGGTGGTGGAAGTGAGAGCCTTACAAGATATACAAGTAGTACTAGCTCTCTTACAGATTTCCTACTCACTCTAATGGATGTAGCAAGTGATTAAGCTTAGAGAGAGAGAGGAGGCTGTAGGAAGCACTCAACTATATAATAGGAGCCTCACATAGAGTTTGCAATGAATGCTCAACCTTGGAATGAAGCCCAAGGGGTCCTATTTATAGCTGGGGATGCCTCTTATCCCTTGGGAACACTTAAGAATGAAAACTAGCCGTTTTGTGGCTTGCAACGGATCCATTTTCACTTGTTGCAACTCCAGAACGGATAGAAACACTTTTCTGCACTTTTTCGTACAGTGCAATCGGTCGAGTTTCTATGGGTGTAACTCGACCGATCAAGTAGGAGGCAAACTGATGTTCAAAGGATCGGTCGAGTTTGTCCTGAGGAAACTCGACCAACCATTTCAACTGGAAATGGCCTACTACCCAATCGGTCAAGTTCTGTGAGTGCACAACTCGACCGATGCAATCTTCAGAAAATCGACCAAGGTTGATCGGTCGAGTTTTAGGCTGGGAAACTCGACCGACCAAGTGCCTGTAATTGATTTTCAAATATGCATCTAAAGTGCTCTAAAATTCGATCTAAGTGCTCCTGATATTTTTCTAAGCTTAATTACAAGTCATACAATCATTACAAGTGATTTACAACATGATTCTAATGGATTTACATCATATTACAAAAACGTGCACTTGTATTGATTTTGACTTGTCTTTTCTCCAATTTGAGATGCGCAAGTTAGGGCATTTAGAGTGTGTCTATGCATAATATGAAATTACTCAAGTAGAGACATTAGACACCAAAATGTGGAACGGTTAGTCATCATCAAAATATGGGTTTAGTCAATTTAGACGTGAGTCAACATTGACCTAATTGACCTTGAGTCAACAATAGGTTCATACCCCTAAGCAGCCCACACCTCTCTTTACTGCTTGAAACCTTATTTTTGTGCTTTCTTAGCATAATTAGTTCTTTCCTTGCTTAGTTAGCTTCTTGCTTTGCTCTTGTCTTGTTCATGCTAGTGTAGCTCTTTAATTGTTCTTTTGCTTCTCTCTTGCTTGCCTTAGTGTAACATCCCTGACCTGGGTTATGAGTTAACCCTAGATGTTTTTCCTAATAAGGTTGATTAGATGCTTAATATTATCTTGTGAAAAGTAATTAGGGCTCATGAGGAACCTATGTTTCAATTTTGGTCCTGTTTGGACAATGTTGAAGCAATGTTTGCTTATTTTGGACTAAAGTGAAAATTACCCAAGTTGAGGGGTTAAATTGCAAATGTTGCATGGTAAGATGTTCCTATGATGTTGAGACATCATAAGAATGAATATGATGTAGTGGTATGGTTTTCACAAGCTTGGGCACCAAGATTAAGCTTGTAAAGCAGTGTTGTGCATTAAAACCTAGTTTTGGTGAAAAGTGCAATTTACCCAAAACCTAGGGTTCTATATGCAAATTACCACTTCAATAAGGTCCCTAATAATCTTTGGCATCAAGTAGAGCAAAGAAAATGAGATGGGTGCCTCATTTGAATTAAGTTGGAGGAGAGAGAATCTTGATATTAAAATAATCAAGATTAATGCCTAATTGAAACCCTAATTTGATTTAGGCCAAAAATGAATAAAAATAATTGAAGGGCTTTCAACCAAAATGTTTTGGGTTGATTTTGAATAAGGATGAACGCTCCTTTGCCAAGATAAGGAACGAAAATATCCTAAGTAGGTGAAATTCCACTCACCTTATTATAAGAAAAAGAAAACCCACTCACATATGGATATTAATATAATAAGCATTAAGGTGCTTAATTTGATTTTCTTTAAATCAAGGATAATGAAGGAGAATTAAAGGCAAAGGAAGGTGCCTCGTCCTTAGGGGATTTGAGGGGGAAGAGGCGGCCATATTTTTGGAATTTAATGCATTTTTATAAGGCATATTCTCTCTCATCAATTTCTTTATAAAAGTGCCACTTCCAAGCCCAAACCAAGGCCTTTTTCAGATTTTCTTCTTCCCCTTGCTTGCAAACCCGACCAAGGAGCTAGGGAGGATCAGGGAGCACGTCCCCAACCTGTGGGTGAGTCCTTGACCTTCGTTCTCCTTGATTTCATGGTGGAAATCGAAAATAAATTATGGATTCCTTCTTATTTCGATCTCCTCTTCAACCCTAGCCAACTTTTGCAATCAAAAGCTTGAGGACGAGCCTAGGGGGAGTTGCTAGAGCTTCATCCACCATTACTGGCGTGAGCTTGGAGCTTTGGAGCTCAATTGGAGGCGGGTTTTATAACTCAAACCCTTAAACATTGCTATTGCATCAATTCTTTATGCTTTGTTGATTGATTTCTTCAATTTGATGCACTCTTGTTTCTTGCTGCAATTTCCATCAAGAACGGTTGCTGTTCTTGGTTGTTCGAAGGAAGGGGATGATGACATCATCCTAGATGCTTATCCAAAGAAAATTACCAAGCAACACCGTTTTTATAGCTACTCCAAATCGTTTTAATTTGATTGGCTATGCGGTTTCAGCAAACCGTTTAAGGGCAAACGGTTTGAGACCGTTTGGGAGAAAACGGTCTCAAGACCGTTTGAGATGGTTGACCAAGCATTGACCGTTTGGGAATTTTGTTCCTAATTATGTAGGCTGATAACCCTCCATATTTGAGGTATTAAATCCAAAGGAATCGAGAGTTGATGGCCAATCAATTAGGCAATCGAATTGAATTATGTGCTGATTTTTAACCTGATTAACTTGACCTGGTTGAGGAAACGGTTTCAAGACCGTTTGAGATGGTTGACCAAGCATTGACCGTATGGGTTTCCTGTTCATAATTATGTTTATTAATAACCCTCCAAATTTTAGGGATTAACTCCAAAGGAATCGTGAGTTGAAGCCTAATCAATTAGGGAAACCTAATTGGATTAAGTGCTGATTTTCAATCTGATTTACTTGAACTTTTTGGGCAAACGGTCTCAAGACTGTTTGAGTGCGTTGACCAAGCGTTGAAAGTTTGGGATTACTGTTCCTAATTATGTGATATAATGACTCACCAAATTTGATGGATTAATTCCAAACGAGTCATGAGTTGAAGGCTAATCAATTGGGCTAACCCTAAGTGAAATCAGTGCTGAAATCACAATGAGCTAATTTGAGATTTTGGGTTGATTAGCCCAAACGGTCTCAAGACCGTTTGGGGGATCATCCAAACGGTATCAAGACCGTTTGGGGTCACCTCAAGACCGTTTGGAGGTCTGGGGTCAAGTATAGTTGACCAATTGAAGGTCCAAAGGTACTAATCATATTGCAATGTAGTGCTGATTTGTTGATCAACTCGATAGACCAATCCATGATGAATTTTCACTAGAGTCCAAAGGTTGGATGGGAAAACGGTCTCAAGACCGTTTGGAGCTCATCCAAACGGTCTCAAGACCGTTTGGTGGTCACCCAAGACCGTTTGGAGGTCTAGGGTTGAGTATAGTTCAGTGGTTGAAGGTCTAAAGATATCAAGTTGATCTGCAATAGATTGCTGATTTGGTGAGCACTTCAATGAACCAAACCCTAATTGGATGGCTTGGATTTGAGTTATATGATGGGAAAACGGTCTCAAGACCGTTTGGAGGTCATCCAAACGACCTCAAGACCGTTTGGTGGTCACCCAAGACCGTTTGGAGGTCTAGGGTTGAGTATAGTTCAGTGGTTGAAGGTCTAAAGATATCAAGTTGATCTGCAATAGATTGCTGATTTGGTGAGCACTTCAATGAACCAAACCCTAATTGGATGGCTTGGATTTGAGTTATATGATGGGAAAACGGTCTCAAGACCGTTTGGAGGTCATCCAAACGACCTCAAGACCGTTTTATGGTCACCCAAGACCGTTTGGAGGTCTAGGGTTGAGTATGGTTAGGTGTTTGAAGGTCTAAAGGTACCAAGTTGTTATACAATGCAATGCTGATTTGGTGATCAATCCAATGATCCAAACCTTAATTGGATGGCTTGGATTTGAGTGATATGATGGGAAAACGGTCTCAAGACCGTTTTGAGGTCATCCAAACGACCTCAAGACCGTTTGGGGTCAGGTCATACCCAATTTGGATAATGGTTCAATAGTTTCAAAGTAACCAATCTTGCATTGATGAGTGTTGTTGGATCTTCGATTCCAAACCCTAATTCAATTGAATCAAGCCCTAATTGATGACCAATTGAGGGTCAATTGAGGGTCAAATTAGCTGTAGGTTGACCTATCAAACTCAATTGAAGTATGAGTATAGGTCCAACTGATGATTGGTTCCATGATTTCAATGATTGAAGGAATCAACATTGGAAACCCAAATTCAATTGGATACCTCATGTTATTGAAGGTCCAATGGATCAAACCTTTTTGAAAACCTATTGTGATTAGGTGGGAGATACCTTTAATGGTACTAGTTATTAATGCATAACAAATGCATGGATCCAATACATGATGTAAACCCTAATTGAGGTTGATTCCATGTATAACCCTAATAAGAGGTTGACTACATGTGAAATCACTAATTAGGATGAATAGTAAACCCTAGCTGAGGGTGTATCCATGTGGAACCCTAATTGAGGGTGATTCCATGAGAAACCTTAATTGGGAATGAATCCCTAATTGCTTATAGGACCAATGACTTGGTACACTATGTTAATCATAGTTGTATGCATTTGATTGAAGGGTTGATGTGACCTAATCAAGTTGAAAGGATCAAATAATAGAATTCATATATATATATAAATATGATTCATGTGATGATCCTATGTAGCACGACCGTTCAAGGCAGCACGGCCGTGGAGACTTTACTCAGCATGACCGTGCAGGGTAGCACGGCCGTGGTAGCTTCACTTTGCACGACCGTGCAAGGTAGCACGGCCGTGGTGGTCTATGCTTGACTTAGAGCCGAATTGAAAGTGACCTAACATGGTCGTTTTGTTAATTCTCAACTTAAGGATGAGAGAGATACTCATACCTTGTGATGATAATCATTTGATGATAATTGATGAGAATAAATAAGTATGATTGAATACTTATGGTATAAATGTTGGCTCCTAGATGTGGGGAGCAATGAACTAGGGTTTGATCATTGATAATATGATCTTGAAAACCTAAATGGTTAATAATGGAAAACCCTATTCTTAATGAAGGGTAATGATATGTGAGAGAAAGCCCTAATTGATGGTAAAACCTAACCCTGGTAAGGGAATAGTGGTGTTACCCTGTATTGCATGATGTGTTGTGAACTTGATAAGTCTATTATCATGTGTGACAATCATGCAGGTCTCATGAGTTGATGATCATAGCCAGGTATGAGCTATGATGTTTAAATGATAAGAATTTATTGGCCATATGTGCCATTATGTTTTTGTTACTGAGAAAGAAGTAACAAGATGAGTTGGGCTTGTAAGCCTTTGTTTTAAGTTGTTGCCTAGTGAGAGGTGACAAGATGTGAATGGCCTTGTGCGCCATGTGAATAAAGTTGTTTCCTAGTGAGAGGTGACAAGATGTGAATGGCCTTGTGCGCCATGTGAATAAAGTTGTTGCCTAGTGAGAGGTGACAAGATGTGAATGACCTTGTGCGCCATGTGAATAAAGTTGTTGCCTAGTGAGAGGTTACAAGATGTGAATGGCCTTGTGCGCCATGTGAATAAAGTTGTTGCCTAGTGAGAGGTGACAAGATGTGAATGGTTTTGTGAGCCATGTGAATAAAGTTGTTGCCTAGTGAAAGGTGACAAGATGTACAGTGTTCTGATGAGCTATGTGTGATGGAAATCCAAATCCTGGTAAAGGATTAAGGGTAATACCCTTGAATTATTAATACATTGTTTTTGCATGATATTGATAGATAATTGATGTACTGCTATTATATATGCTAATTGAGCATAGCCAGGTATGAGCTATGATGTATTATTAGTTTGAATTGTTAATTGGGCCTTGTGTGCCATAATATACCTTGTGCCTGGTAAGAGGTGGCAAGAGAGTTAATGTGCATCAAGTGCCATGATGGATGCTTGTATAACAATTCTCATGCTTACCTTGGTCAGATGACCTAAAGGTGTTAATTGCTGGAGAATGTGGTAACAATGCTCCGGTGATGAGCTAAGGGTTTAATTACCCAAAATCACATGTTAGTGCATTAAAATTGTGAAGGGATGAGAATTCCCAGTATTGAAATAAGGGATTGAGATCCCAACACCTTGTGAAAAGAGTATGGCTACGGGCCATGACTCCACATTGAAAATGCCAGGCTTTAGATATATGATCTAAGCTTGAAGAAAGTTAATGCAGTGGTAATGATTCTGTTGTTTGAATAGATGTTATACATGTTCTTCCTATTCATTAAAGGATAAGTGACATGTTGATTCTATCAAGTTATAGTTGCAATGCTTTTGATATAGAATAATGATTTAATCTGTTAGACATTAAAATATCTGCTGTCAAATAAATATGATTTCCCTATTCATATTTATCTTATTAAGTTGCAATAATAATGTTTCTGGCGGAGAGTTATATCTCTCACTGGGGCAATTTTTATAATTGTCTCACCCCCGTGGGAACCACATTTTTAGGTGGACGCGGACGAGGAGACAGGAATCCTTCAGAAGGTAAAGGACATCAGCAGTAGCAGGGACAATAATAAGATCTCAGGTGGAGATATTGTCTGTCATGTCATGTTCAGATGTATATAGAAGTCCTATGTGTCGTCTCTGTACTCTCAGGTCCTTGGAGTAGTAGTTAATCATTTCGAGATTTTGACTTAGTGTCTCGAGGGTTTTATACTACCTGTGTACAGTTAAGACAGAGTAGTTAATGTTTGTATTCCTCGAGAAGCAAAAGTACATGAGATGTATATATATGAACCAGGATGTAAAGTTTTACTTTGGTTCTGAATGAAAGAGTTTTCCTATGAATGGATCCCTTTGCAAAAGTTTTAATTTTTAGTGATTTTTGGTAATCCGCTGCTTAATGAACGCTTCCGCATTAGTTAATCTTATTTTCGCGAGACGGTCGTCACAATTTAGTGGTATCAGAGCTCTAGGTTCGCTGAGTCTACAGAGACATAGGACTAAGTTGTTGAGTCTGTGCTAGTGTCCTCCAGTATACCCTATAATGATTTCTGCTTGTGTAGAAAAAGGGTAAAGTTTAAAATGACTAGAGAACACAAGAAACACATTGCTGAGGGCAATGTTGCTGCACCAAGAAGAGGTGTAAGGGATCATACGAGAATGGTATGAGTGCCTGAGAATCCCCATTAAGACCTTATCAGGATAGAGAATCCTATGATCATGCTCTTGTTGGGCAGATTAGGGCAACAATAATGCATATAGGGGACTGGATACTAGCTTTACAATCTAGGTTATCAGTCCTTAATACAGAAAGTTTGAGCTTTAAAAGAGTTCCTAAATGACTTAGTCATGTTGGAACAAGGGAAAATCATGTGTGTATAATGATATGAATAGCAAGGAATATGATAGCATGTAAGTGCATACTACCTAATCTCAATACTTATATACCCTGGCCAGGTATATGATCATTGAAGATAAGGCAAGTATGAAACTCTTAGATTGTTATCTTTTTTATTACTCTGATCAAGTAGTCATTATGAAACAATCTAGAGAGTATAATGAGACAAAAAGGAAAAGCTATATGAACATTCCCAACAAAAAGGGAAGAGCTATGTGTCATTCCCAATCAAAAAGGGAAAGCTATGTGTCATCCCCAACAAAAAGGGAAGAGCTATGTGTCATTTCCAATAAAAAAGGGAAAGCTATGTGTCATCCCCAACAAAAAGGGAAGAGCTATGTGTCATTCCCAAACAAAAAGGGAAAGCTATGTGTCATCCCCAACAAGAAGGGAAGAGCTATGTGTCATTCCCAATCAAAAAGGGAAAGCTATGTGTCATCCCCAACAAAAAGGGAAGAGCTATGTGTCATTCCCAATCAAAAAGGGAAAGCTATGTGTCATCCCCAACAAGAAGGGAAGAGCTATGTGTCATTCCCAATCAAAAAGGGAAAGCTATGTGTCATCCCCAACAAAAAGGGAAGAGCTATGTGTCATTCCCAATCAAAAAGGGAAAGCTATGTGTCATCCCCAACAAAAAGGGAAGAGCTATGTGTCATTCCCAATCAGAAAGGGAAAGCTATGTGTCATCCCCAACAAAAAGGGAAGAGCTATGTGTCATTCCCAATCAAAAAGGGAAAAGCTATGTGGCATTTCCAACTAATAAGAAGAACTATGTGAACAATCCCAATTACATAGAGTTGGTTAAAGGATTACTGAGTAAATTATCTTTGTTAGATATATATGTTGTTCCTTTTGATAAATATTCTTGGGTGATGATAGAAGTATGTTCTTTTATGCTTCTTCTTTCCAATAATATGGACATCATATGTTAGGGGTTTATGCTCTGCATAAACATTGGTAAGGTTGAATTAGTGAAAGGAGCCTTGTGTGGAATTACAGAATTCATGATATCTCCATGATATTAAGATGATATGTGGAGACTTGAGGGCATGATTAATGAATAATCTGTTTCTCCTTTTGTCTGGGATTTCGAGGACGAAATCCTTGTTAGGGGTTTATAATTTGTAACATCCCTGACCTGGGTTATGAGTTAACCCTAGATGTTTTTCCTAATAAGGTTTATTAGATGCTTAATATTATCTGGTGAAAAGTAATTAGGGCTCATGAGGAACCTATGTTTCAATTTTGGTCCTATTTGGACAATGTTGAAGCAATGTTTGCTTATTTTGGACTAAAGTGCAAATTACCCAAGTTGAGGGGTTAAATTGCAAATGTTGCATGGTAAGATGTTCCTCTGATGTTGAGACATCATAAGAATGAATATGATGTAGTGGTATGGTTTTCACAAGCTTGGGCACCAAGATTAAGCTTGTAAAGCAGTGTTGTGCATTAAAACCTAGTTTTGGTGAAAAGTGTAATTTACCCAAAACCTAGGGTTCTATATGCAAATTACCACTTCAATAAGGTCCCTAATAATCTTTGGAATCCAGTAGAGAAAAGAAAATGAGATGGGTGCCTCATTTGAATTAAGTTGGAGGAGAGAGAATCTTGATATTAAAATAATCAAGATTAATGCCTAATTGAAACCCTAATTTGATTCAGGGCAAAAATGAATAAAAATAATTGAAGGGCTTTCAACCAAAATGTTTTGGGTTGATTTTGAATAAGGATGAACGCTCCTTTGCCAAGATAAGGAACGAAAATATCCTAAGTAGGTGAAATTCCACTCACCTTATTATAAGAAAAAGAAAACCCACTCACATATGGATATTAATATAATAAGCATTAAGGTGCTTAATTTGATTTTCTTTAAATCAAGGATAATGAAGGAGAATTAAAGGCAAAGGAAGGTGCCTCGTCCTTAGGGGATTTTAGGGGGAAGAGGCGGCCATATTTTTGGAATTTAATGCATTTTTATAAGGCATATTCTCTCTCATCAATTTCTTTATAAAAGTGCCATTTCCAAGCCCAAACCAAGGCCTTTTTCGGATTTTCTTCTTCCCCTTGCTTGCAAAACCGACCAAGGATCTAGGGAGGAGCAGGGAGCACGTCCCCAATCTGTGGGTGAGCCCTTGACCTTCGTTCTCCTTGATTTCATGGTCGAAATCGAAAATAAATTATGGATTCCTTCTTATTTCGATCTCCTCTTCAACCCTAGCCAACTTTTGCAATCAAAAGCTTGAGGACGAGCCTAGGGGGAGTTGTTAGAGCTTCATCCACCATTAATGGCGTGAGCTTGGAGCTTTGGAGCTCAATTGGAGGCGGGTTTTATAACTCAAACCCTTAAACATTGCTATTGCATCAATTCTTTATGCTTTGTTGATTGATTTCTTCAATTTGATGCACTCTTGTTTCTTGCTGCAATTTCCATCAAGAACGGTTGCTATTCTTGGTTGTTCGAAGGAAGGGGATGATTACATCATCCTAGATGATTATCCAAAGAAAATTACCAAGCAACACCGTTTTGATAGCTACTCCAAAGCGTTTTAATTTGATTAGCTATGCGGTTTCAGCAAACCGTTTAAGGGAAAACGGTTTGAGACCGTTTGGGAGAAAATGGTCTCAAGACCGTTTGAGATGGTTGACCAAGCGTTGAACGTTTGGGAATTTTGTTCCTAATTATGTAGACTGATAACCCTCCAAATTTGAGGGATTAACTCCAAAGGAATCGAGAGTTGATGGCCAATCAATTAGGCAATTGAATTGAATTATGTGCTGATTTTCAACCTGATTAACTTGACCTGGTTGAGAAAACGGTTTCAAGACCGTTTGAGATGGTTGACCAAGCGTTGAAAGTATGGTATTCCTGTTCATAATTATGTTCATTAATAACCCTCCACATTTTAGGGATTAACTCCAAAGGAATCGTGAGTTTAAGCCTAATCAATTAGGGAAACCTAATTGGATTAAGTGCTGATTTTCAATCTGATTTAATTGAACTTTTTGGGCAAACGGTCTCAAGACCGTTTGAGTGCGTTGACCAAGCGTTGACCGTTTGGGATTAATGTTCCTAATGATGTGATATAATGACTCACCAAATTTTATGGATTAATTCCAAACGAGTAATGAGTTGAAGGCTAATCAATTGGGCTAACCCTAATTGAAATCAGTGCTGAAATCACAATGAGCTAATTTGAGATTTTGGGTTGATTAGCCCAAACGGTCTCAAGACCGTTTGGGGGATCATCCAAACGGTCTCAAGACCGTTTGGGGTCACCTCAAGACCGTTTGGAGGTCTGGGGTCAAGTATAGTTGACCAATTGAAGGTCCAAAGGTACTAATCATATTGCAATGTAGTGCTGATTTGTTGATCAACTCGATAGACCAATCCATGATGAATTTTCACTAGAGTCCAAAGGTTGGATGGGCAAACGGTCTCAAGACCGTTTGGAGCTCATACAAACGGTCTCAAGACCGTTTGTTGGTCACCCAAGACCGTTTGGAGGTCTAGGGTTGAGTATAGTTCAGTGGTTGAAGGTCTAAAGATATCAAGTTGATCTGCAATAGATTGCTGATTTGGTGAGCACTTCAATGAACCAAACCCTAATTGGATGGCTTGGATTTGAGTTATATGATGGGAAAACGGTCTCAAGACCGTTTGGAGGTCATCCAAACGACCTCAAGACCGTTTTGTGGTCACCCAAGACCGTTTGGAGGTCTAGGGTTGAGTATAGTTCAGTGGTTGAAGGTCTAAAGATATCAAGTTGATCTGCAATAGATTGCTGATTTGGCGAGCACTTCAATGAACCAAACCCTAATTGGATGGCTTGGATTTGAGTTATATGATGGGAAAACGGTCTCAAGACCGTTTGGAGGTCATCCAAACGATCTCAAGACCATTTGGTGGTCACCCAAGACCGTTTGGAGGTCTAGGGTTGAGTATGGTTAGGTGTTTGAAGGTCTAAAGGTACCAAGCTGTTATACAATGCAATGTTGATTTGGTGATCAATCCAATGATCCAAACCTTAATTGGATGGCTTGGATTTGAGTGATATGATGGGCAAACGGTCTCAAGACCGTTTGTAGGTCATCCAAATGACCTCAAGACCGTTTGGGGTCAGGTCATACCCAATTTGGATAATGGTTCAATAGTTTCAAAGTAACCAATCTTGCATTGATGAGTGTTGTTGGATCTTCGAGTCAAAACCCTAATTCAATTGAATCAAGCCCTAATTGATGACCAATTGAGGGTAAATTGAGGGTCAAATTAGTTGTAGGTTGACCTATTAAACTCAATTGAAGTATGAGTATAGGTCCAACTGATGATTGGTTCCATGATTTCAATGATTGAAGGAATCAACATTGGAAACCCAAATTCAATTGGATACCTCATGTTATTGAAGGTCCAATGGATCAAACCTTTTTGAAAACCTAATGTGATTAGGTGGGAGATACCTTTAATGGTACTAGTTATTAATGCATAACAAATGCATGGATCCAATACATGATGTAAACCCTAATTGAGGCTGATTCCATGTATAACCCTAATAAGAGGTTGACTACATGTGAAATCACTAATTAGGATGAATAGTAAACCCTAGCTGAGGGTGTATCCATGTGGAACCCTAATTGAGGGTGATTCCATGAGAAACCTTAATTGGGAATGAATCCCTAATTGCTTATAGGACCAATGACTTGGTACACTATGTTAATCATAGTTGTATGCATTTGATTGAAGGGTTGATGTGACCTAATCAAGTTGAAAGGATCAAATAATAGAATTCATATATATATAAATATGATTCATGTGATGATCCTATGTAGCACGACCATGCAAGGCAGCACGGCCGTGGCGACTTTACTCAGCATGACCGTGCAGGGTAGCACGGCCGTGGTAGCTTCACTTTGCACGACCGTGCAAGGTAGCACGGCCGTGGTGGTCTATGCTTGACTTAGAGCTGAATTGAAAGTGACCTAACATGGTCGTTTTTATAATTCTCAACTTAAGGATGAGAGAGATACTCATACCTTGTGATGATAATCATTTAATGATAATTGATGAGAATAAATAAGTATGATTGAATACTTATGGTATAGATGTTGGCTCCTAGATGTGGGGAGCAATGAACTAGGGTTTGATCATTGATAATATGATCTTGAAAACCTAAATGGTTAATAATGGAAAACCCTATTCTTAATGAAGGGTAATGATATGTGAGAGAAAGCCCTAATTGATGGTAAACCCTAACCCTGGTAAGGGAATAGTGGTGTTACCCTGTATTGCATGATGTGTTGTGAACTTGATAAGTCTATTATCATGTGTGACAATCATGCAGGTCTCATGAGTTGATGATCATAGCCAGGTATGAGCTATGATGTTTATTTGATAAGAATTGATTGACCATATGTGCCATTATGTTTTTGTTACTGAGAAAGAAGTAACAAGATGAGTTGGGCTTGTAAGCCTTTGTTTTAAGTTGTTGCCTAGTGAGAAGTGACAAGATGTGAATGGCCTTGTGCGCCATGTGAATAAAGTTGTTGCCTAGTGAGAGGTGACAAGATGTGAATGGCCTTGTGCGCCATGTGAATAAAGTTGTTGCCTTGTGAGAGGTGACAAGATGTGAATGACCTTGTGCTCCATGTGAATAAAGTTGTTGCCTAGTGAGAGGTGACAAGATGTGAATGGCCTTATGCGCCATGTGAATAAAATTGTTGCCTAGTGAGAGGTGACAAGATGTGAATGGTTTTGTGAGCCATGTGAATAAAGTTGTTGCCTAGTGAAAGGTGACAAGATGTACAGTGTTCTGATGAGCTATGTGTGATGAAAATCCAAATCCTGGTAAAGGATTAAGGGTAATACCCTTGAATTATTAATACATTGTTTTTGCATAGTATTGATAGATAATTGATGTACTGCTATTATATGTGCTAACCTTGCAGGTATTATGAGATGATGAGCATAGCCAGGTATGAGCTATGATGCATTATTAGTTTGAATTGTTAATTGGGCCTTGTGTGCCATAATATACCTTGTGCCTGGTAAGAGGTGGCAAGAGAGTTAATGTGCATCAAGTGCCATGATGGATGCTTGTATAACAAGTATCATGCTTACCTTGATCAGATGACCTAAAGGTGTTAATTGCTGGAGAATGTGGTAACAATGCTCCGGTGATGAGCTAAGGGTTTAATTACCCAGAATCACATGTTAGTGCATTAAAATTGTGAAGGGATGAGAATTCCCAGTGTTGAAATAAGGGATTGAGATCCCAACACCTTGTGAAAAGAGTATGGCTACGGGCCATGACTCCACATTGAAAATGCCAGGCTTTAGATATATGATCTAAGCTTGAAGAAAGTTAATGCAGTGGTAATGATTCTGTTGTTTGAATAGATGTTATACATGTTCTTCCTATTCATTAAAGGATAAGTGACATGTTGATTCTATCAAGTTACAGTTGCAATGCTTTTGATATAGAATAATGATTTAATCTGTTAGACATTAAAATATCTGCTGTCAAATAAATATGATTTCCCTATTCATATTTATCTTATTAAGTTGCAATAATAATGTTTCTGGCGGAGAGTTATATCTCTCACTGGGGCAATTTTTATAATTGTCTCACCCCCGTGGGAACCACATTTTTAGGCGGACGCGGACGAGGAGACAGGAATCCTTCAGGAGGTAAAGGACATCAACAGTAGCAGGGACAGCAATAAGATCTCAGGTGGAGATATTGTCTGTCATGTCATGTTCAGATGTATATAGAAGTCCTATGTGTCGTCTCTGTACTCTCAGGTCCTTGGAGTAGTAGTTAATGATTTCGAGATTTTGACTTAGTGTCTCGATGGTTTTATACTACCTGTGTACAGTTAAGACAGAGTAGTTAATGTTTGTATTCCTCGAGAAGCAAAAGTACATGAGATGTATATATATGAACCAGGATGTAAAGTTTTACTTTGGTTCTGAATGAAAGAGTTTTCCTATGAATGGATCCCTTTGCAAAAGTTTTAATTTTTAGTGATTTTTGGTAATCCGCTGCTTAATGAACGCTTCCGCATTAGTTAATCTTATTTTCGCGAGACGTGTCGTCACACTTAGTGTAACTTGTCGTTTCATACCTAGCTTAGTCTTTCCTTTCCTGCTTAGTCTTAATCTAACCTAGGGTTAACATAGATTTCATTCTCGCCTTTAATTGCTCGTTTGTTCATAGTAGTTTAACAATCAAATCAACCTTTAAACCCTTAACCCTAGTCTCCGCAGTAGGAACCTAGCTAAACTAACTTATCTCTAACACCCCCTCTTTTCCCTGTGGATCGACCCTTTACTTGTCACCTTCCTATACTACGACACGACCCCGTGCGCTTGCGGGTGTAGTGTTTTAGTAGACGTAGGTAGTTAGTTTAGGTTTATAAATTTCGAAAGTACAATCTCATCCCGTGCGTTCCGACCTCGTGGGGCGCATCTAGTCGACTGCATACGGTCACGATGACATGCAATTTCCTTTATTCGAAGTATAGCAAGTTACTTGGAATAGATAGAGATGCAAACATGTGATCTACTATTTACCATACTAAGTATCAGCACTCGTTTCTGTCTTTCTACATCCCTGTAATTATTGCACTAATGTAATTTTCTCCCCGTTGATCATTTCTTAAAAATACTTGAATGTGGAGGCTGCTCGATAACAAATTCCTGAACGTGCAATCAAAGGATGACAAAAAAACTCCTGGATAAGGATCACATCGTTTGCGGCCATGTAACGGATGGACTCTCCCATTTTGTTATTGTCCATCACAACTAACGGAGATCGGCTACCGGTGGGAAAAATAGGGAATAGAGGTGCGCGTCGTCGCTCGGGTTGTAGGCTTGTCGCTATGAGGTTCATCATGATGAAGCTAATTTGAATCATGTTACGCACCGTTTGATCCGATACTTAGTAAATTGGACTGCCATCAGCCGAAAGAAGTACGAGAGTATGTTTTCATCTATCTGGACGGCGGCAGCAACATGATTGTAAGTATGAAGGACATCCGGAAATACTACGATGCCAAGGATCTCCTAGATCTTGTAGAGGTAGAAGAAGAATCCTCATTAAATCTGACGATGGCAGGGTACATATGCATCCGCTAGGATGGGTTCTAGGTCCGTTGAAGTTGCTAACAACAACTGCGATCGTATTAATTTTGTTTGCTACCTGGCCATCAGGCAATCTTCTTTCTGATGACATCAGGCATAGGAGATTTCGAGCTCTTGGCCTATGAATGAATGTCCATGTGGTTCCATTAACACAACGTTGGTTTCCTGAATAAACAAGCATGACCATGCAAGATAAAGGGCACAGGCGGTGAGAGGTGAATGGTCGCCCTGGGCTCAGGCAATGGCGTCAACTAAGGTAATAGGTTTTGTGACATGTACTTGGGTGGTAGTAAAGACGGATAAGTGAAATCTTAAGCTCCGCTTGGCAACACAATTATTTTAACCACGGTTATGTATCTAAGATAAACCAGCGCACAAAATTAATCCGGTGGATATATAATCTTAGCTGGGTAATCACAAATGAGTGTGTGAAAAGTATGTAAAAGTTATCGGTTGTCAATTTGGTGTTTTAGGATTAATATTTTTAGCTACCTACGGTTGACTTTTGGTCATCTACTGCTATCATATCCGAAGTAATCACGTTACCAAACGAAGCCTTAATGTCTACAAATCTTATTTACTTCCACTGTTGTATTTGTACATCTCATTTTTATATTTCATTAAAGTAGTGCCGTTGTGGAATGCTTATCTTGTTTTTCATCATTATTCCCTTCACAATGATATGTCCTCTATAAAGAAACGCCCCTTGAATTACTTCATTATCCACGTCGTATCAATGGGTCAGCATCCTCACATAATTGTCTTTGTTATACATCAAACAGAAAGTTGTATGAATGCCACCAAAAGATGTCCGTGGAACCTATCAGTCTTCAAGAGCCATTAGTAAGGGACCATCAATTTTGTAGGATTCTTCCTGTTTGTCATGTTGCATAGAATCATTGCCCTTTGATGTACCCAGCTGATCTCCTCCATCGAAAGAGTCATTCACACTATCTTCTTGGTTTTACCAAAAAGCCTGTATTTCAATTACATCTTCTAAAGACGCACTACCGAATCAGTGACCAATCTCATGCAAAGTTGTAATTTCCGTTAAAACTTCATTTATGCCTCCACATTAACTTTTCTATATACTACGTACACTAAGAATAAAGCTCTTCTCCATCAGTATGTGGTGTCATTATATTCTTGTCCTGTAAAACATATCCACAATTGGATTTTGCTCCCCTTGATGTTCCAGTCTTCATCGTTGTAACATTTGAATGCACCTTTGACAACAAAGCGTAAGAAACAACACCATTCATCTAAAAAGGTTCTTTGTCGTTTTTAACTTCTACTTATCAACTTATACTTACGGGATAACGTTGTAGGTCTCATGGAGATATACAACTAGCCATTACGTGTGTTTCACAGATATATCGGTATTTTCCTTTCTGTCCCAATTCACTTACACAATAGCTCTTACTTGACCACTTGTAATACTCCATCACTAAGTGCAGCCTATGCAAATTTGTCAATCTTTCCTTCTCTCCGACTACCAAAAACCTCACTATTGTGTCCACGGATAAATATTGTAGACTGTTAGACTTATGTGGTTAATCTTCCTCTCCCTGCTCATTTAAATTTAATTAGCCAATTTTTACATGTCGCACAATCAACCATGTTCCTACCAAGTCAATCATTGGATTACACTCAGTGATTGACATGAACTATACCACTATATTCAATTGGAATTAGGATGTACATCAACATCGCGCATCTTAAAGTTATATATGCTCTTTCATTCATTGAACTATACCATTATGATCCCTTCTAACAAATATGATAGTTACTTATTTTTCATTGATTATGGTTATTAAAACAATTAGTTATGTAAATTATATTGTCAAAAATGTTCATACTATTCATATTATCATTCCTATTTAAAGATATCAAAATTCTAAATTCACATCTAAATAAAGAAAAATTGACACAAGCCAATAGTCTAAACTTCTTCAAATCACAATTCACTAATGCAGACATAATTACAATCCTCTAACTATTTATAGATAAAATTGTAACATACAGTAAAAAGACCGTATTACTAATTAGAAGTACATCATTTTGCCATAATTATCTATAGAACATAAAAGTCTAAGGCCCAGTTAATATAAATGGTTTATATTCATGTTTGTAATAAACTAAAAGCAAATGAAGCACGACATGGAAATATGTAAGTATGGAATTTTAACTTTACAACTTGCTTGAAAACAGACCCACCAAAAAAACAAATGGATCAAGCTAAGATAAATAGCATAGTACAAAACCATTATAAAACAATATTACTAGGACCTCCTAAGTAATTGAATACCACTATTTTTAAAATGCAATTAGTAATAACCTATATAATTTTACAAGATTAATGAAGCTAACTTGTTAAGGATGTTACATGTACTATAACAACCCCACATCTATATAAATAATAATATAAAATATTGATTTGAGTTGTGCTTATATATCTATTTAGTGGATAACTCACTTTGGTTAAATAAATTGTAGTCTCATAAATAAGTGCACTTATTTTCTTTTCCTTTCTCTGTAGCTTTATTCTTAGCCAATGCTTTACAAAATTTCTCATATAATTTTATTGTGTCAGTTTGTAATGTTTTCAAATTAAAGTTGTGTCAATTTCATTTGTAATATATATATGATTTATTGCTAAATCTATATTTTGCATTTTAAGATTGAATAGAGGTAGGATTTTTAAATATAACATAATCGTCATGGATGCAATGTTGTAGTTGTATAGTGTGTTTGATTGAAATACTATAGGAGCTAAACTTGAAACATTCAATTGACAAGTATTATCTCAAAAGTCAAATCTATTTTAAGTTCTCTAGATTTATGAGTCTTTTCATTAATATGTAACACTAAGTTGTTATTTTTAGATAACATCAAATAGAATTAGCACACAATAACATTTTTTGAACCATGTTGTTCAAACTATGCAATTTGAATGTGAAAACAACTCATGCTTGAAGATTTAGGATCCTTCTTCTCTCTTTGTTTAGTCTTTCTACACCCCTATATATGAGAGAGTTTCTAAAAGTTTATACAGGTTGGTATGCAACTTGCATTTTTAGATTAGGCATTTGAGAAATTGGATTCTTCTTAATGACATGTGTGTAATGTCTAACTAAATATGACCACAAAGATTTCAAAACACATTG
Organism: Alisma plantago-aquatica; assembly: GCA_963693085.1. Taxonomy (NCBI): domain Eukaryota; kingdom Viridiplantae; phylum Streptophyta; class Magnoliopsida; order Alismatales; family Alismataceae; genus Alisma; species Alisma plantago-aquatica. Next base: position 1,928,740,267 of record OY856409.1, on the reverse strand, counting down.
TCCAGATTAGGTGATTTGAGAAGTATGCATTCATAACTCATATATATTATGAGGTATAACGAAAACCACTTAATTGTTAATGCAATTTCAAGAACTTACAATTGATTGAACGACATACATCTTATTTTCAATGAGGATCTGTAGTTGTCTGATTGAGATGATTAAAAAAACTAAATAAAATAGTATACATCAAAACTAAACAATGGGATTATGTAATTGATACTTCTAAGAATGTTAAACATAAAATGGGTACATCAAAGTTATATGTAGTTAGGTACACCAATCCTTTTTCATACACTAAATTTACATTTTGCATCTCTTTAACACAACTTTACATGAAAGTTAAGCCAATTATTATGCATGATTTTCCTCTATATATACAAATATTATATATATATATATATATATATATAGAGAGAGAGAGAGAGAGAGAGAGAGAGTCAGGCTAGAATACACTCGAGTGTATCCGGAGCGGAATACACTCAAGTAGTTTTCCATGATGCAATATTTTTTTTGAAAATCTAATCCGTTGATCTTCTTAAACATCTTGTGAATAACTCATACGCAAAATTTGAGCACATTTGGATATGTATAGCTCATGCTATGAAGATCGCAAAAATTATGCATTTCAAATTAGTTTCGCGCGTCGATTTTGTTGCCCTTGGATGAGTGAATTACACTCTTCCAAATGTTCTCAAAATTTGTATGTAGCCTAGTTATAGTATGACGGTGAAGATCAATGGTTTACATTTTACAAAAAATAGTCTTGATATGCAAACACACTTGAGTGTATGCGTGCGATCCGTACACTCGAGTGTATTCTAGTCTGACTATATATATATATATATATATATATATATATATATATATATATATATATATATATATATATATATAATAACATACATATAAATATATATACACATATATAATATTCATACATATATAAATTTAATGTATATATATACATATATAGTTCTTAGCATATATGAATTATCATCAATTGATTCTTCCAGATGGGTGTAGAATTTCCCTTTACTTATAGATATGGGTTTTCCTTTATTTCTTCTATGCGTGTGACGTTCTTTAATATTATCTAATAATTGTGTGTATGTCTAATGTCAGGAGTTGTAATTATTTTATATGAGTTACAACAACTGGTGACACTGTAAAAATATACACTAATTTCTTAAGCCAAAAGAGAGCATTTGATTAACATAACTGCTGGATTTATATGAAAACCAATAGTCATATGAAGTTCGTATAGGATAACTTTATTCACAAATATCCCTAATTATAATTGTCTCTACATTACAAGATTCATTATTCCAAAGTTATGAAGAATCCTTGAATGATACCCATTTGATGAGATTATAATAAAATTCATCACTAAATAAAAATCAACAAGTACTGTCATATATATAGTAAGATAAAAAGATGTTAAATGTGCCGTCATTCACATTTAAGGAAAGAACTTCGATACATTTCACTATAAAATATGTAAAACACAATTCAAAGGAAAAACCCATTTGATCAAAATTGACATATATCTTTAAAATGGAAAAAATGTACCACCATTTGATTATGAAAAATAAATAGGAATAAAATGAGAAACTTATAGGAAAAGGAGAATGAAATGTTAACTAAAACTGATTTAAATTTCAATATATTTTCATCTTGTAAGCGTTAACATAGGTACAAATTTTTGTTAGAGTTTACTCACAATTTATAAAAAAACTTGGGTTGTAGGATTCAAGTGCAAAGCACATGCATTTACTAGTGAGATTAAAAGTGTCTTATATTGTAGTCATGGAAACAAAGATGGATGGTCATGAACTGTAATAACATTTATGATCGTGCACAATGACAAGTAAATGAGCCTAATAATGTGAAACATAAAGACTGGAACAAGATAAACATAAAATGGTATAATACATGTCTGTTGTTCAAATGACAAGTCGGTCTTTTACTATTTCACCACTAAAAACTACGCAAAATCTCATTCACTCAAGTTAGAGTAATTATATAGTTGGAAGATATTAGACAATAAGGTATTACCTAAATGAATTCAAAATTTTGATGAATCATCTAGCTCTGCCACTGGAGGATGAGTCGCATGTAGTTCTAACGAGAATGGGAAAAATTTGGTGTTTTTTTAGCAACTCTACTCCAAATGAGAAGTTTCCATTGTTCTTGGCATATAATAACCTTATGAATGAAAAGACCAAAGTGTACCTCGTCAAAGACAACAACATCTCATTCTCTTATTACTGATGACAAAGTGAGGATTTAGATTTGAGACAAATGTAATAGATTAAAGTTGAAGAACAATGGTTTAGGTCCAAAATGGGTTCATTTATCATCATCACAACAAGTCAGGCTTCTTTTTAACAAACTCAACAAGCACTACCAAAGGGAATTTTCATAACTAGAGTAACTAATGATAGACAATGATGGAAACCCAGTTGCAATCATTATATATGGTGCAAATATTCTCACATGGGAAGTGAGTGACAAGCATTATCTAATGCTAGTGATAGCATACAATGATTGCTAGACCGTGACAAGCCTCAAAATTTTAACATGAATAAAACCTAACATCTAATATGAATCGCATGTATCAAATTGTTGTTCACCCTAAGTTAACCCTTACTACATTATATTAACTAAATTAGACATAATTGATTTACTAAGATTCAACCCTAACTCAATTTTATTTAAATTTGATACCTAAATTTTGGACCCAGTCTAATAAAAATCATATTGGGTTTGGACATAAAATATGTCACCAAGTCATTTATGATATATAATAATCAAATTCATATGGATAACAAAAATAATGTAAATTTGAAAGGCTAATTTTAAGTGGATATTAGTATCTACATAAACAATTAACCTAAGTTAGACATATTTCTAATACAAAACCCCAATTAATTGATAACAATGGTAGTTGTTTTCTTGTGTGATGCACTCCTTAGGGAAAAACCATGTTTGTTTTTAGGAAAAAATAAAAGAGTGAAACCAATGACAAGTAATATGGCACCAAAATAGTTTTTACTATAAGACGATGTAGCAAATAAAAAGAATAACCTAACTATATCTCAATACTCCCCTTAGTCTAGAGCATGGATGTCAATCAATCTTATCTCGATACAAAGATAGTAATCATGATTCCACGTAAGAGATTTCATGAGTATGTCATCCTTTGACTCCATAGATGAAAGAATCAGATTTCTATATTTTATCTAATCATAACATAATGTATGATGTGTCATTAAACTCCAGGTGCTTTGTTATTTCATGGAAAATAAGATTACTAGACATTTATGCAGCCTTCTTATTATCACATCACATACAGGTGCGGTAGATATATCAACTTTCAATTCAACCAATAAGGAATGACCATAATAGCTCACATGATGTATGTATCATATATTAGAATCTAGATTTGCACTTGATCAGCAAACCACATTTTGTTTTTTCTTTGCCACATTATCAGATTCCCCCCCCCCCATAAAGATGAAATAACTTAAAATATATCTCTCAAAAAGATTTTCTGCCTACATAATTGGCATTAAAATATCATTACAGATGTACATCAGTTATTTATTATAGAGAAGGCCTTTTCATGGAGTTATACTTCATCTAGCTGAGGAATACATATTCATCCAAACTTTAGCTATTTAGCTTAGCATTGCATTCACATGCTCCATCTTACTTAAGAACTAGCTTCCATTTAAGGTTTTCTAATTTTATATTACTTTGTATGGTTTCATCTAATTCCTTAGTTTTCATGGTAGGTTTGTACTTTATATCTCATGTAGCAACATATGAGATTGAGATCCCACTAATTGACTAGTGAGCAAAAGAACTTTTTTATAAATGGACCAAATTTTCATGGATCTGTCCCCTCGATCGATTGATGTTTCATAGGTGTAGACCCTATGAAACATGTCGATAGCCCCCTAGAGTGGGTTTGCATCTTCTTGAAATCTTGTCAATGTGCTCATTTTTCCATTATGTTGGTTGACAACTAATTGAAGCTCAACAATCATCAACTAAGAAAATTCTTGTGTCTGTTGTCTACCTATCGAGACCCAATATTTGCCTTCCGATGGTAGTTCTACACTCTTTTGTCAATGGCTATCTACTGACAGAAATTTTGCCTCTATGTTTTGATGGGACTCCAGCCTATTTGCCTTCTTGTGATGAAGATTCAACATCTACCTTCTGGGGGATGTTTTAATTCTCAAGTGAGCGAGAATCTGTTCTATCTTCTAATAGAAATCCATTACACATGTCTTTTCACATGATCCATTTGCTTGCCTACCAAAAGTCAAATTTTAACAGAAGTTTTCACTCATAAATCGATGGAATTCTAATGCACCTATCTTCAGATGGAAGCCATGCATACCTCAAATAATAGAAGTTCTACATTATTCCTACCTATGGAGGGATGACTCATCCTTCCTATGGGATTCATGGTCATGCCTTCTAATGAAACCACAGGCTCATCTTATTTATGGAGACTACTCAGCTACCAATGGTTTTCATGGCACTTCATGTATTTATAGAAATAGTGAATGTTGTGGGACCTTCTTCTACCTCCCGCCTCTACCTCTTCACATCCATGGAGGCCATGACTTAACTTCAAGGTAGTTGTGAGGGATTTAAACCCTATTCATACTCCTATAAATATAAACCCACTACCTCTAAAAAAGGATCCTCCATTGACACCATTAGGACGCCAAAACCAACTCCAAGCATCCACCTCAAGATTCCATCTACATTTTCATATGTTGATGAACATCAAGTGAGCACCCTTCCATATCTACCTACACCAAGGATCTAGGGTTTTGTCCTTGAAAGAGGTTTGTTACATAAATCCTATTTCCACTGGTTGATGAATTCCACCATCGTCAACCTACTGCTCCATCCTTACAATGATCAATTTTCATACGTGAAAGAAGATGACACCACTGAGTCTCTCCCCAATGAACGTCAAGGAGAAACATTATTGGTGTGTTGACTTTTATCTCCATCAATATCAAAGACATGCATCTGAACACCATGATTGTCCCTTCTTTTTCTACTAGTGACAATGGATTCCTTACTTTCTTCCATTATTAATCTTGCTATTGTTTTTATCAGCAAGTAATCCTCTTGCTAGAGTACGGGGAGTACCTCAATATCTGATTTTTTTTCTTTTTAACTAAATCCTTTGTTGTACGTACATCAATATGTTTAGAACCAATCATTGTATGTTTATACTCTTGTCTAATAAGAAGGTTCACATTTTTATTAGGTGTCGGGTGTAAACCAAGATGTAGGATATCGATTGTTTATTTTTAAATCCTTGGTGAGAACTTTGGATAGGTGTTTTTAGAGGCAATAGATGTATGACCTCTAGGTAACACGATAGCAAGTTTAGAATTATATATGTCCAATTTTAATCATGTGTTGAAAGAGGGATTTTTCCAGTCTCAACGTACATATGTTCATGCTTAATATGGTGCAGTGAGATAGTGAATGATAGGTAATAATGGTGAATCTCATTCCACCCTAGTGTTTCCATCATTGATTAATCAACCCTTAATCTTTTTTTTTTTCTATTGTGGCCTTATTGTAATCAAGAACACCACCTACCTTTTGTGTTAAATACTAGTTCTTGCTTGTGACATTGATTAGATAACTCTTCAAAATGTTGTATTTTTAGTTTGATCCTAAACAATACTATGATAAGATGTGTCAGTTTGCAGGTGGAATTAGTGTACACTTAGTTAAGGTAAACTCTAAGGATTTCATCCCTAGTGAATTTTCCTGTGTGATATGTCACATATCAGTAGCATAGATAATGATGATAAGCATTCTTTTTTTTAACAAAACCAGGGGGACTTTTTATTCATCCCACCCCCCTCGTGTGGGAAAAAACATTGTAAAAAAAAAAAACCCTCTCCTTCTTATAAATGCAGGTGTATACCCGACCATATGTACCCCAACATAAAAAGGCATATCAGACCAAAAAAGGAACCATCCTTCATCAAGAACATAAACCTATCTTCTTTTACCAACATATGTCACAACTCGCCTATCCAGAATAAGATAACCCCTGATCTTCATGGACAGAAGTGCATTTTTAGTGCAAATGAAAGTATCGCACATTGTGCATCCCCATCTACCAACCTTTATAGGAATCGAATTGATGAGCTTGTGAACATGTTGGCCCATGATGGCCTGCTCTTGAACAACAGAGTGAATGTCTCTAGTAAGAGAGGTTGCCCTCCATGGCTCAGGAACATCATACCAGATGATGTTATGTGTGACAATATCATCTATCTCCACTATAGAAATGTTAATATTTCTATCATCAGCAATCTTAAGAGCTATGACACATGCAGCCAGATAAGCACAAGTATAGTCCTCCTCGACTAACCAGACTCTGAAGGCAAGTTTCATCCTGCAAGCTGAGTCTCGGATGATCCCAACGGCCCAACGTCTGCGCCTGCCATTTGGGTCCATGTCTCGCCCCGCCACAAGATTAAGTATCATGTTTGTAATATCAGGAGGCGTCCACCACATTAAAAAGATGCTCTTCAAACTAGTTTGTGGTTTCTTGATGCCATTGATGAATGTATATTCATCATGAAATTCAATTATCACTTCGGGACCAATTCAACTCTATACATACTATTTCACTCAATATGAATCATAATGTGCAAAACTAATTAGTTGATTCAATTATCAAGGTTTTAACTAAACATCATTCATTTAATGCTGGTTTTGACAAAGCTGAACAAGTAGTCAAGGTCCACCTTCATCTCTATCTCCGATCAAGATATCTAACTAAGAAATTCCACCCATTCAGTCTCAAGACCGTTTGAGTCCATGCGGTCTCAAGACCGTTTGAGTCCATGCGGTCTCAAGAACGTTTAAGCCCATGCGGTCTCAAGACCGTTTTGAGCAAAAGAGACTGATTGGAGGCATCACTCAGACGTAAGGAATCGAGCAATGCATGAACTCAAGGTCGCGAAGCAGAGTCCTAACTACGGCCGTGGTGGTCCAAAACGGTCGTGGTCTTCTGCCATCACCACGATCGTGTGATGCGGCCACGCCCGTGGTAGACCTGAGCTTTCACTCGCCACGACCATGGTATTTATCTCACCATGACCATGGTGTCACGCCACGGCCGTGGAACAATGCCATCAGAGCTCAATTTCACACCCACCACGCCCGTGCAAGGCAGCAGGGCCGTGGGATAACAGCTCTACCACGACCATGGTGCCTAACTACGACCGTGGTGTGTCGTCTTCAACCTCTGACCAGCACATAGTTGCAGCTCCTGAGCAAGGTCATTTGGGGGTGATTCACATACCAAATGGGGTCTCCCCGAGGCCGTCACACCTACAGAAGAAGGTCAAAGATCAATTGATAGAATGGAGGGCTACTAGACCGAGTTACCAACGGACTGTCTGCTACTCAGTTATTTTGAGCGTTGACCTAAGCAGGACCGTTTGGTCTCTTGGATCACCTGTAAACCGAAGGAGCAGTAGACCAGATGGATGCCGAGGTGAGATCTATTAGGACAAGACTTTGAGGGATCGTTGCAAACTGTTTGAAGCTTCTGGATCCAAGACCGTTTGGCCCCTTCGGTCGTCAGACCATTTGATCAGTAGGGGTGAAGACTATTTGGCTGAGGCATTGACCAAATGAAGAACCTCAGACGGAGCGACCATTTTCTCAAAACCGTTTGGAGCGATCGTTTGGTAGCAAATAGTCTCCAGACCGTTTGGAGGAGATATTTCAAGACCGTTTGGTCTAAACTAACTGAAACTATTTGGTCTCTTTTAACCCAAGACTGTTTGGGGTCAGTCCTGTGACTATAAATAGGACCCCAAGGGTCCTCATTTGGACATCGGTTCCGGGATGCCGACAGGCTGCCTGTATACAGATCTGATCCTAAACCAGTCCAGTCCGTGCCAGTTTCATTTCACGTACTGTCCGTGTTGAAACCAAGGAGGATGAGGAGAGAAGAAATACGGAGCAAGAGAGACTGTTCGGTATGTCTTGGCAACTCCCATTCACATCCAGATCTACTCCGACATGACGTAGGAGGCCATATCTACTTCACCGAGCTGCGACTACCTTCTGCACCGAGTCCATGGAAGATTTCTCTCTCTTTCTCATTCTTCTTGTTTCTCACATCATGAGCGAGTAGTACCTTTTCGCTGGGGTGCGGGGACTAGCCTCGCTGCCCATGCAAACATGTCATATTATTAACCGTCCATGGCAATGTATATAACTTTTCGAACATCTTCTGAGATTCATCGATCTATGTGCTATGACAAAGAAAAATGGAGTCACTGATGATGCCATTTGACTTCGTCTCTTCAAGTATTCCCTTGCTGATAGAGCCATAAGTTGGTACAATTCATTGCAAAGTGAAATACCCATCACCACCTGGGAACAACTCCAAAATATGTTTTTGGAAAAATTCTATCATCCATCTCTCACATATGAAATTCGGGGCCAGATAACAAAATTCACTCAAGTCCCTGGAGAAACTCTCGCTGAAGCATGGGATAGGTACAAAGAGCTTCTACGCAAATGTCCACACCACGGAATTCCTAAGAATCAACTCATTGATATTTTCTATAGGGGTGTGGATGATGATATTAAGAGATTCCTAGATTCCTCATATGGAGGAAACTTCATGCGTCAATGTTATGACAGCGCATGGAGAGTCGTCACCCTAGGAACAGAAAATCAAGCTAATTGGGGTAGATCTGTAGGTAAAGGAGTTTTGAAAGTAGCTATGGCCAAAGCTACTCCAGAGTACAAGTCTATCACTGAAACCTTGAAGGTCTTAGTTGCCAAGCAAGACCATATTGAATCATCTCTAGCTTCTATTGGAAGAGGACGTTCACCCTCTCGGCAACCAGAACAGGTCAAGTCCACTTCCCTGTTCTGTGAAGCATGTACGAGCACCAATCATTCCACTTTATCATGCAATGTTCTCTATGATGTTGTACTGAGCAATGTATGTGGACAAGGAGATAATGGTCAGATGGAAAATCTTAATGCTATCAACACTATTCCTGGGCAAAGTTATTACAATCCGAATAAAAATAGGAATCACCCAGGTTTTCAATATGGAAACCCCTCTAGAATAGTAATCTCACATCAATTTGGTTCAAACAATCAACCAAGAAGCCCACCAAGATTCCAGTATAATCAACAACAAAATTTTGGGAATCAAGGATATTTCAACGGGAACTTTTAGAATAGGAACTACAATAATTATCAAAACAACCCTCAGTATCAGAATCTTAATCAACAGCAAGGACAGCAAGCAAGACCCATCTCTTCTGATGACAAGCTATCATCCATTGAAAAAATGTTGCAAACTCAGCAAACTATGATAGCTAACCAAAAAGCTTAGCAGAAGGCTATTGAATCTCAATTATCTCAACTTGCAACTAGCATAAAGCCACCCGCTGGAGTCTTTGCTGGCCAACCCGAGAACAATCCCAAGCATCCTGAACAGTTGAAGGCAGTCACCACCAGGTCAGGAAAAGACTATTCAGATCCCCTAGTAAAGACACTTGTGGTTATTATAGACGAAAATGAACCTGTGATGGTCCAAAACTCAACAACACTAGAGTCTCAATCAAAAGATGAAAAGACAGATAAGGGAAGTCCTGAGAAATCTACTGATGAAGAAACTGAAACACCAGAACCTGATATTCCTGTATATAAACCTCGTATACCTTTCCCAGCTCATCTAAGGCAGACCAAGCTTGATACTCGATTCAATAAGTTTAAAGAGGCTATGAAGAAACTTCATGTTGATATACCCTTCTTAGATGCTCTGGCTGAGATACTAGCATGGACTAAGTACTTAAAGTCACTCCTAACCAGGAAGTATATAACTGAGGAATATGAGATAGTAAAACTGGCAACAACTACATCAGATATCATATTGAGCAAGATGCCCAAGAAACAAAAAGACCCAGGATCCTTTGGAATCTCATGTCAATTCATCATGTAAGAAAGGATTGGCAGATCTAGGTGCAAGCATCTCTATTATTCCGCTTAGCCTATGCAAAAGATTAGGATTTGCAGAGTTGCTTCCTACTGGCATGACTATATAGCTTGCAGACAATTCGATAAAACATCTGTTAGGAATACTCACAGATGTCTCGGTCAAGGTAGGAAAGGACACATATGTTCCATGCGACTTCGTCATTATAGATATAAAAGAAGATGCCAGATATCCTCTCATCTTTGGCTGTCCATTCCTCTCTACTGCAAGAGCCCTGATTGATGTCGAAGCTGGTACCTTACTGCCCAGATTAGGCAAAGAAACTCTCGAATTCAAGGTTTTTTAAAGTATGAGAAGACCAAGTATGCAAGAAGAAGTCTATCTGATTGACTGCATTAAACAAATGTCACTTCTGACCCAAGAGCATCATGAATCAAATGATCCCTTGGAAATTGCTCTAACAAACCCATCAGTGGATGAACCAATCGACGAATGAGTAAAGGATTGCATCGAATCCCGCAACTCTGCTAAAGTAGATGTTGGAGCCAATAGTGAAGAACTCAAGGCTATGGAAACTACAGAAGAAACAAGCAAAAAACCATAGGCTCCCGAAATGAAGCCTCTGCCCGAAGGACTGAAGTACGTGTTCTTAGATGATCTCAAGGTTTGTCCAGTTATTATAAATTTCGATCTAATAACTGAACAAGAAGAGAAACTCCTAAAGGAATTAAGGGAAAGAAAGAAATCCATCGATTATAAAATGAGTGACCTCACTGGGGACAGTCAAGCATTGTGTATGCACAAGATCCCTATGATGGAAGATCTCAAACCTACTATTGAGCATCAATGGAAATTGAACCCAAAAATGAAGGAAGTGGTCTATAGCGAGGTCATTAAATTGCTCATAGCTGGAATAATCTATCCGATATCCGATTCTCCATGGGTGAGCCCAGTGCATGTTGTCCCGAAGAAAGGTGGAACAACTGTTATACGGAATGAAAACAATGAACTCATCCCCACTCGAACAGTCACAGGGTGGAGGATGTGTATAGATTATAGAAAATTAAACAAGACAACTCGAAAAGATCATTTTCCTATGCCCTTCCTTGATCAAGTCCTAGAAAGATTGGCTCATCAAGAATATTACTGTTATCTTGATGGTTACTCTGGATTCTATCAAATACCCATACATCCATATGACCAAGAGAAAACAACCTTTACCTACCCATTCGGGACATACACATTTAAAAGAATGTTGTTTGGTCTTTGTAATGCGCCTGCAACTTTCCAACGTTGCATGGCTGCCATATTCACTGGTCTTACTGAAACAATTATGGAGGTTTTCATGGATGATTTTTCTGTTTACGGAGATTCATTCGATTCATGTCTAAAGCACCTCTCCCTGGTCCTTAAACGTTGTGAAGAAGCACATATTGTGATAAATTGGGAAAAATGCCATTTTATGGTAAAACAAGGCATTGTCCTGGGCCATAGGGTCGGCAACAGAGGAATTGAAGTAGATAAAGCCAAGATTGAAGTGATTTCTAAACTAGCTATGGCAACACATCCCACTATCACACAGACAGCGAGGTGTTACGCGAAAACGTGCAGAAAACACCATCAACCACATATTACCAAAAATACGGGTTAATTAAAACCGATTGTAGAAAGCGGAATAACTGAGAAACTATTACATTTAGGTCCTCATCTTGCATGGAAATAGGTTATATAAACATATACAAGATCTTGATACGTGTTCACATCTTAGGAGATCAGTTGTCCAGTCATCACATGAGTTCATCACCTGTTTATACATACATAACAGCCCACATCCGGCCAACATCAGGATATACAAAACATCAACAGCTATACATCGTGAAACAACATCAAAACACCTCCAAGGACCTGAGAGTACAGGGATGACTCTAAGACTCTACTACAAAACAACCAAAACAGCAGCATGTCCATCTCTTGCTTTATACTGCTCTTCTTGCTGCTCAGCCGCAACTTCGCGACCACCACCACGTCTAGCTCGAACACCTAAAAAGGTTATAAACCAGCGGGGTGAGACACATAGTCTCAGCGAGAAACATAACTCCCCGCCAAAACTAAAAAACCTCAGAAGGATGAAAGAAAAAGCAGAAGATAACTGATAAAAGATGTAACAAGAGCAGTTCATAAAGTAAGCTATTCATACCATCAAGCTTACCAGAAGTACGGAAGGCATATCTCCAAATATCTCTTAATGGAACATGATTAACAAGATAAGATTAATAAGGTCTTACCACATAACATAGGGAATGTATAAGCAATTCCAAGGTATAATAAGATTAACTACACAAACAAGGCCTCAACCAATTTTCCGTGTTTTGCCTTAAGCAGTAAATACTATACGGTTGGATTACGTATTATTATACCTTGAGGAAGTGAGTCATACCGCTCAAATCCAACCGAGGACTGCAAAACCTGGAGCCGGTGCCATACAAGGTCAATGGAAGAGCCAGACTCCATGACCTCCCGACTCATGGTTAGTGCACGAGAACCAAAGTAGGACCGCAGTCTCATGCTTAAGTGGACTTAGACACAGGGTCATCTCCATAGGCTACCCTTCCTCTAGCCCGCCTCGGTACAGGTCTCAGCGCTAGTACATCTAAGCCACGGGCCTGTTCACCATGCTCTGAGCCATGAACGCATTCATGCTCCGATATCACATATCCTGAGCCATGGGCCTGTTCACCATGCTCACATACATATACCGAGTCTGCAACCGCAGTTGCACTCGATTCCCTCTCTATTTTAGGCTAGGAGAAACCTCGCATATTCAAAAATATGCACTCTGGGTTAACCCACAGGAGAACCTGTTTCACCATCATCAGCTCCTGACGATGATGGATCTATGGCCAGGGCAAACTACATGATATATTCCATTGTGATTAATTAATATCTTTTAGGTGGATTGCAAGATTCAACCAAGTTATATAACATGCAAACTATAACAAGAATAAACAGTATGAAACTCAACATTATGCTTTTATTGTAATCAACATCATCTTGATCCATCACAAGGATCAACATTACATGTTATCACTTGGCTACCTGCCAATAATCTAGATCCATCTCAAGGATCATCACATTGCCATGGGATCTAATTTCCTCATCACATAGTGCCAGTGCCTCTCAAGGCTTACATCATCACCATGGGATAACAATCCTAGCACTTTAGCCACACTCAAGTCCTCATACCAGAACACATATATCATTTCATCATCAAGAGTAACCATTAAAGCAATGTTACTCAACATATATACCTCATAGCCCTTTACCTGGCTATGCATCACCTGCATGGTTAGTACAGAAAGGTCGTATTATCAATCATATGGCAATATTGATGATTATATGCTATATCATACATTTCTCAACCTGTGATCATAACACCATGCAAGGCATCTTATATACTTATCATTTACTCAACATTATACGTATCATTTCATATGATCATAACACAAGTAAAGTCATGTCAAGTTACATAGATGAGTTCTACTATAACGATTACCATCAAGCATATCAAGGGTCACCATCATAACCAAACATGTTAATAAGAGCAACATCCAATATCGGTTTTCCATAAGGAGCAAGACCCTCACAAAAAGTACCCTCACCAGAAGTGGTATCGGGCAGGGCACCCTCACCCATCGCCCAACACATAACCTCACAACGGACATCACTCAGGGTGTAACATGCAACTCCATGTCATACAATGGCACGTCAGGCATATCGTGCACTTACTAGTATCGTGCACTACGGTATCGTGCAATGCTCCGTCGACATCCATGTACAAAGTGTAGCTCATTCCTTATCATGCAACGATGCACTGTACATCTCTGTGTCGTGCAACGACTAGGGTTACTACATGTTACTATACCAGGCATCATCACTATGTTGTAACACCCAGCACTGAGCTAGCCACATAGCTCCATATCGTCCAAGGTATGACAGCCACTAGGCTTCCACCACAGGTCAGGTGTATCGGGCAGCACGGACCTATCGCTTAACCAACCTACCCGTGACCCATCGACCGACACAAGGCAAGGACCTGTCGTGTCGCGCCCCAATCTCAAATTAACCAAAAACCACGAAATTAGGGCACGATAGGTGGGATTAACACATAACCAACCATTTGTCACTTTTTAAAAACGATTAAAAACATTTAAATGATAACCAAGTTTAAACTGTAAACAGAAAACTGGGCAAACTGCAAGAACTTTTCTATTTAACTGATTAAAGATACAAGCAAAGTCTACATCATAATACATTGATTGACATAAAGTAAAGCATAACAGTTAATTTACATCTTTGTACATTTTCTCTGTCTCGCTCACACCTTGTCCCGAGGATCGAGGGGAATGGACTAAGAGACCTCTAACTAGACTAACCACAAACCTTCTATCGACTAAGCGTTAGGGTGAAACGATCCTTCTGATTCCTGATGCTGATGCTGACCTGAAAATGTTTGAGTAGAGGGATGAGCCTACTCGCTCAATGAATAACATTTCACTTAGCTATCACTAAACAACTCATCAGGTTTATAAACTAAAAATAAACATATATGCAGTTCAAGCAGGGCAGTTCTATTGACATAGCAGATATACAAATAATAATCACATTTCTATACATCAACAGGTATCCCAAGTGGATAAGCAGTTAAATAAATTTACTGTGATCCTACATGATTATCTATTCATTTTATTATTATGCCCTAAATATATGCAGTGTACTCTGCATATAAAGATCCGCAGCAAGTTCATGCTACGGTCCCACCGTACAAGACTTAGCGACACACCCGGGAAGTGCTAAGTCTGACTACTCGTCCTGGTCTGCATAGGACCCTAGGCTCCACGGCCTCATCGCACAACCACGTGTGCTGCACAACCACGTGTGCTCCAGACTCCTCCATTAACCTGAGTACACCGGCGGAGAGTCACATGGTTACCTTTGTGACACAAGCACGAATGGTGTTAGATAACCGTGTTTTCTTTTTCGCAGTGCCATCGTGACACAAGCACGATTGTTGTTGGACACTGCCCCTCTTTCCTCATTTGTCTGTGACACAAGCACGGATGATGTTGCAACACGAGTTTCACCCCAAAGTTGCAGACCTCTCTAAGGGGTTCTACGGTGTTAGGGCATCTAGGTCTATTAGTTAACAGGTAAACAGTTAGACAGAAATATCACATAGCAACTGTAAGACATAGAATTTCCTCTTTTTCATCATTCACATCACGCATTTCAAGTTCCAATGAACTTATCACACTAAAAAGTACATGCTACACTGTTTAAAGGTCATATCAACTGATACTAAAGCAAATAAGCATTTAAAATGAGTTTAATAGTGATTTCTGAATGAACTGCCACTCACCACTTGAAACTCGGCCGAATACTATGGAACTCGGCCGAACACTTCCCAGAATCTGAAACTCGGCCGACCAACCTCGGCCGACCAGTAGGAAACTCGGCCGATCCCCTGGGGAACTCGGCTGACCGACACACCGCTTTATATACCTACAAGGAAACTCGGCCGATCAGGACCAAGCTCGGCCGACAAAAACGCTGTTTGGTTACCCAAATAAGAAACTCGGCCGACCGAATAAGAACTCGGCCGAACCGCGCACAGGAAGAAAACAAAAACGACCTGCAAGAGTCAATTTTCTCTCGAATTGACGGGAAAAAAACTCAAACAAACACCGCCAAACGTTCGCAATCGATGCATACCACCAAAACGGACCTGCAGGGGGAAGAGAAACGAGGTAGGGCTGCTCCTTGCGCCCCAATCCTCAAGCCGTTTCCCTGCAACCGTAGCTTCAGCTGCGAATCCGAATCGAATTGACAGAGAAGGTGATCAACGGAGGGAAGAGGACGAGCTGCAGCAGCTGATCGGAGCAAAACGGAGCTCCGACGTCTCTCCCTACTCAGCTCCCTCTCTCTCTCTCTCTCTCTCTTTCTCACGCAAGGAAGAAGAACGCAGAAGCGTTCTCTCGTTTCTGTGAAAGTGAAAAGAGATAAGTGAGAAGGAGAGAATAAGGAAGAAAACCTAGGGGCCGAATCGCAAAGTTTGAAACTTTCAAAAATTACAAACGGGTCCCTATAAGCCCAAAAACATGCAACTTTTGACTCGAAAGTCGGATTCGAACGATTTCTCTGGCAACGCTTCAAGCGTAAGATCCTACACGCTTTAGAAGCTAGAAAGCACATTAAGCACATATCATATCCATTTTAAACATTATTAACAAAAATAGGCTTATATCTTAGCACATCAGCTAAACACATGCTGAACAGCTTACTTACGGGATAAGATCGACGCGGGTCGTAACATGTCGTGTGACGCCCGACACACAAAGGTCAGCAACCAGGAGCATGACGCCCGACACAACACCACCAACTAGCTAACAAGCTCCACACTTCAACACACAACGACAACAAGCCATCACACATGTATCAGGTAGGTTATTCATCAAGGTGGGATGCCCGACACAGACAAGGCAGAGACCAAGGGTGACACCCGTCACAGCCACACATGTTTCGTCCAAAGCTCAAGATCAAGAGGAATATCGGGCAACACCTCCCCCAAGATCATAACTGTCAAGACGCAACTCCACAAGGTCATCATCAACCTCAAGCACAAGGGCACCAAAACCCTAATGGATCAACAAGATGGCTCACCTCTCAACAACCAAGAGAGAGGGGTACTTGCCACGCTTCTTAACACCAATCGGGCAAAACAAGGTTCAACCATAACCAAGGTCCACAACCACTACAAAGCTCACCTCTAGAGTCCATGGTGAGAGAAGGGTGTTGCTCAAACAACTAGAACACAAGCTCACCTCTCAACTCAAACGAGAGAGGAGTATTGATCATGTTACTAGAGTTCAAGCTCACTTCTCAAGACCAAGTAGGGAGAGGGGTGTTGCTCAAAAAGAACCCTAAAACATAGGTTCGGCCATCAAGGTGCAACTAAGAAAGAAACTAAGCTAGCCACATATAAGCAACATACAAATAAGAACAAAGAAGATGGTAATGTAGTTCTGGATAGGAGTTATGTAACCCGCCTTAAGCAAGCTCCAAGATCCTAGCTCCAAGCACCACCAAGGAAGAAGAGCAAGGCACTCTAGGGTTCGACCACCTCTAGAGGAAGAAGGAGACTCCAAGAAGGATCGGCCACCAAGCTTGCAAAGGAAGAGGGTGTCGTGCACCAAGGTACACGGGAAACTAAGGATCTAAAGGGATCCTTAGCAAGGGAAAGGAAATGCATAAATAGAAGAGGATGGAGGAGAAACCAAGGAAAGGCAAGGCAAGGTGTCACCCACCAAGGGACACTTGTCCATGAGCAAAGCCACCACTCTAACATGCCCTAAACACATGTCCAACGCCATTGCCACATGCAAGCACCAAGCACCAAGTGTCCACTAGTGGTGACACAAACGAGATCAAAGAGGGTCAAAGGGTACATGGGTGACACACTTCCACACCATGGCCAACACACACCCTGGGCGACACACCACTGGTCGACACAAGCATAGGACGATACACCTAGGCCGACACATGGCACTCTTGCCCGACACAAGGCCCAAAGAAACAAAGGCAACACACCACAAGGCCCAACAAGATCAACCAAGCCCAAAGGAACTCAAGCAATGAGCCCAAACCTTCCTTTGTACACTAGAGGAAGCAAAGAGAGGGAGGAACACCTCACAAGGTGGAAAATTTGCCCACAAGCCCTAAACTTGGGTTAATTGCAAGTAGCACCTCCAGCTCTCCAGAAAGCACCAACAAACCCTAATCACCACTAAAGGTGATTAGTAAGAAACTAAGCATCAGGGTTAAGCAAAGTAAACAGGATAAGCCCTAAACAGAGGTCAGGGTCCTCACAAGCTAACCCCCTACAAAGGGATTTCATCCCCGAAATCCAAAGAGAAAAGCGAGGGATACTTCCTCCTCATCTCTTCCTCAAGCTCCCACGTGGCTTCCTCAACGCCACGATGATGCCAAAGAACCTTCATAAGAACCAGGTCCTTCCTCTTCAGCTTCTTAACTCTTCTGTTAAGGATTTCCACATGACCTTCCTCGTAGGTCACATCTTCATCAAGCTCAACCTCGACCGGTTGTATCACTGTTCCTGAATCTGAATGACTTTTCTTCAGCATACTGACATGGAATACTGGATGTAACCTGTGCAACTCTGGCGGCATCTCTAACTTGTAAGCTACCTTTCCCATACGTGCTATGACCAGGTATGGCCCCATATACCTGGGTGCTAGCTTACCCTTTTGTCCAAACCTTAGCACACCTTTCCATGGCGAGACTTTAAGGTACACTTTGTCTCCTACTTGGAACTCCAAAGGTCATCGGTGATTGTCTACGTAAGTCTTTTTCATGTCCTGTGCCGCTTTCAACTGTTGTAGTATCACCTTGATCTTTTTTGTTGTCTACTGTACTAACTGAGGACCCAAAAGTTGATATTCACCAGCCTCATACCAACATAACAGAAATCTGCACTTCCTTCCATATAAGGCCTCATAAGGAGCCATGTCAATGCTCCGCTGATAACTGTTGTTGTAGGCAAACTCTATCAAACTGAGATGTACGTCCCAACTTCCTAGGAACTGCAAAACACAAGCTCGAAAGAGATCTTCCAAAGTATGAATAGTCCTCTCAGACTATCCATCTGTCTGTGGGTGGAAAGCGGTATTGAACCTCAACTGTGTTCCCAACATTCTATGCAACTGTTCCCAGAAATGACTCGTGAACTGAGGACCTCTGTCAGAAACTATCATCGCTGGCACACCGTGCAAATGCACTATCTCATCTACATACACTCGAGCGAGCTTCTCGGATGTATACGTTGTCTTTACTGGTATGAAATGGGTACACTTCATCAATCTATCCACTATCACCCAAACAGAATCATGATTCCTAGTTGTCTTGGGTAGATCAACTACAAAATCTATGGTTATATGATCCCATTTCCACTGCGGTATCAGTAAGGGTTGTAATGTACCTGCCGGCTTTTAATGCTCAGCCTTAACTTACTGAAAAACCACACACCTAGCCACAAACTCGGCTACATCTTTCTTCAAGTCGGGCCACCAATACAAGTCCTTCAGACTATGATACATCTTGGTGACTCCTGGATGCATAGCATACATCGACGTGTGTGCTTCCTCGAGCACTAACTTCCTTAGATCATCAGCATCGGGGACCGCCATCCTATCACGATAGCAAACTAGTCCATCCTCGGACTCATGGAACCCATCATGCTTTTCACTGCCAAACTCTGATCTGATCAATTGTACTGTATCATCTATGTGTTGTGCATCTTTGATCTGTTGTCTCAGCATAGGATTGACTTGCATCTATGCTAAAAGTCCAGCTAACAAGGAAACTTCCATCTGCACATTCATCTGCCGCAAGGAGACAAGCATATCCCATCTATGGCATACCAGGGAACTCAACTGTGCCTTCTTTGAAGGAAAATAAGAAGACTTTCGGCTAAGTGCATCAGCTACCACATTCACCTTACCAGGATGATACTCGATGGTGCAGTCATAATCATTGATTAACTCCATCCATCGACGCTGTCGCATGTTTAACTCATGCTGTGAAAAGATGTAATTCAGATTCTTATAATCTGTAAAGATATGACACACTTCCTCGTAAAGATAGTGTCTCCAAATCTTTATGGCATGAACCACTGCCGCCAACTCCAAATCATGAGTCGGATAGTTCTCCTCGTGTTTCTTAAGATGTCACAAAGCAAAAGAAACCACATGATCTTCTTACATCAGCACACAACCTAAACCTTTTTGGAAGCATCACTGAAAACAACATAGCCCTTCCCAGGCTCTGGCAGCACTAGTACTGGAGCACTAGTCAGCTTTTCCTTCAATCTTTGGAAAGCTTGCTGGAAACGATCATCCCAGACAAAAGGTACATCCTTTCTAGTCAACTTTGTCATCAACAATGCAATCGTACTGAAGTCCTTGATAAACCTCCGGTAGTATCCTGCCAAACCCAAGAAACTACAAACTTCTGTCGGCGTCTTTGACTATTCCCACTCTGCAATTGACTCCACCTTCTTCGGGTCCACTTTTACTCCTTCTGTAGATATCACATGACCCCAAGAAAGTAACCTCTTCCAACCAAAACTCACACTTATTGAACTTGGCATACAACTGATGTTGGTGAAGAAGAGTCAATGCTAGTCGAAGATGTCACTCATGCTCTTGCCTATCCCGACTATAGATCAAGATGTCATCTATAAAGACTACAACAAACTGATCTAGGAATGGACGGAACACTCTGTTCATCAGATCCATGAAAGCAGCAGGTGCATTGGTTAGCCCAAATGGCATAACCACAAACTCAAAGTGACCATACCTCATCCTAAAGGCTGACTTTGGTATGTCATCCGCCTTAATCCTCAACTGATGATATCCATACCGTAGATCGATCTTTGAAAACACTGTAGCACCATGCAACTGATCGAACAGATTGTCTATCCTCGATAACGGGTACTTGTTCTTGATCGTGACCTTGTTCAACTATCGGTAATCTATACATAACCGCATCGATCCATCCTTCTTCTTAACGAACAACACTGGAGCACCCCAAGGTGACGTACTCGGTCGGATGAAACCTTTGTCCAACAACTCTTGTAACTACTTCTTAAGCTCTGCCGTCTCTACTAGAGCCATCCTATACGGTGTCTGTGCAACTGGCTGCGTTCCTGGGACCAGATTGATCTCAAAATCAATCTCTCGGGGTGGAGGAACACCACGGAACTCATCAGGAAACACATCCGTAAATTCTCAGACAACTGACACCTCCTCAATGCTAGGACCTTTCGCCTTGGTATCTACAACGGTATCCACAATGTGAGATAAGAACACCTCACATCCTTGTCGTAGAAACTTCTCTGCAACCATAGCTGACACTAGACGTGTCAGAAGAATCTTCCTATCTCCTTGGAAGATCCACTTCTTACCGCCATCATCAAACACAGCCTGCTTGGAACCACAGTTCAAAACAACCTTATACTTCTCTAACATATCCATCCCCATGATAACATTAAAACCATGCATATCGAGTGGTATAAGATCCACTTGTATGTTGTGTCCCGAAAAAGATAAGACACAAGATGGACACTCTTCTCAAAGCATCGAGGAACCATCAAGTGGGTTTTCTAACAACAAGCTATCCTTCTTACAACTAACAGGTAAATGACAGTTTTCAAGCATACTATAGGTGATAAAAGAGTGTGTAGCACCTGGGTCAACCAGAATAGATATAAGGCAAGAAGAAGGCATATCAGAATGAAATAACTCCATCTGACCTGTCACCACTCACGGGTTGACTATCGCCTCCGGTTGACTCATAGCATAGAATCGAGCCGTTGCTTGTTGTCCACGTCCTCTGCTTCCTTGACCAGACGATCCCGCTTGCGATGCTTGACCGCGTCCTCACTCTTTGCTACCACTGGGCTGCTGTCTATCTGACCCTTAATGATTCTTCCTCGGCTGCTGCGTCACTTCAACATCTCTGCTTGGGTAGTTCGACTTGAAATGCCCCATATGATCACAGATATAGCATGACCTATCTTCAAACCATGGCCTAGATGGCCATGTCAGTGCCACAGAAGCTGTACTATGTTCCTTCGATGGTGAAGAAACATATCCTCTTCCCTTACTCAGAGACCACTACGACGGTATACTGGAACCTCTCATCACTGAAGGTGCTGAAAACCTGGGCTTCTTGAAGCTACCAAACCTATGTCCGTAGAACTGAGCAGGCCTCTTCATAGACATGGATTCTCTCTTCTCCCTAACTGACCGTTCGATCCTTCAAACAGATTCCACAAATGTAGCAAACCGCTCTCGGTTCTCCAACACAGAAGTAGGTGTTGTCAGCTCAGCACTCAGGCCCTTCTCAAAACGTCTGATATGCTCCTCATTTGTCGCTGCCATGTGAGGAAAAAACCTCAACAGATCCATGAACTTGGCTTCATACTCGGTGATGTTCATCGTTCCTTGGTGCAAGTGCTCAAACTGACTGATTTTCTCATCCAGATATGTCTTTGGAAAGTATCTGTTGATGAACTCGCGTCAAAAAACCTCCCAACCGATCACCTCACCAGGACGCTTCTATTCCTTGATGGTCCACTAGTGACCAGCACTACCTTTCAGAAGGTAGACATCGTGCTTTACTTTGTCTCCTTCTGGGATGTCGAGGATCCAAAAAGCCTTCTCAAGACTTGTCAGCCACAAATCCGCATCCGCTGGATCAGCCGTTCCAGCATAATCTGAAGCTCTGACTCGGTGAAGCTGATCAAAGGTCTTCCCAATACCCGATGTTTCACCATGGGGAGCCTGTGCTCTCGGCGGAGGCACTGGCAATATTTCTACCATGAGATTCATCGTAGCCATCATCTGCCCCATAAGCTATTGATAGGCAGGATGTTCAAGAATGGTTGGGTCAGGTTGGGTGACCTCAGGCACCTGATCTTCATGTTCCTGCCCTATAGCTCCATCAACTGATGCAACATCATTATTCTCAGCAGCATGTTCTTCATGGTTTCCAGACATCTTGGCTTTTCTTCCGCTAAGGGCAGAAGATGATTGTAAGAAAATCTAGAAAACTCACAAGAACAGACACAACCTAGTCCTAAATCCCTGTAGACTCAGCAAACCTAGAGCTCTGATACCAAACTTGTGGCAACACATCCCACTATCACACAGACAATGAGGTGTTATGTGAAAATGTGCGGAAAACACCATAAACGACATATTACCAAAAACACGGGTTAATTAAAACCGATTGCAGAAAGTGGAATAACTGAGAAACTATTACATTTAGGTCCTCATCCTGCAAGGAAATAGATTATATAAACATATACAAGATCTTGATACGTGTTCACAGCTTAGGAGATCAGTTGTCCAGTCATCACATGAGTTCATCACCTATTTATACATACATAACGGCCCACATCCAGCCAACAATAGGATATACAAAACATCAACAACTATACATCGTGAAACAACGTCAAACCGCCTCCAAGGACGTGAGAGTACAGGGATGACTCTAAGACTCTACTATAAAACAACCAAAACAACACCATGTCCATCTCATGCCTTCTACTGCTCTTCTTGCTGCTCGGCCGCAACTCCGCGACCACCACCACGTCTAGCTCGAACACCTAAAAAGGTTACAAACCAACGGGGTGAGACATACAGTCCCAGTGAGAAACATAACTCCCCACAAAAACTACAAAACCTCAGAAGGATGAAAGCAAAAGTAGCAGATAAATGATAAAAGATGTAACAAGAGCAGTTCATAAAGTAAGTTGTTCATACCATCAAGTTTACCAGAAGTACGGAAGGCATATCTCCAAATATCTCTTTATGGAACATGATTAACAAGATAAGATTAATAAGGTCTTACCCCATAACATAAGGAATGTATAAGCTACTGCAAGGTATAACAAGATTAACTACACAAACAAGGCCTCAACCAATGTTTCGTGTTTTTCCTTAAGCAGTAAATACTATATGGCTAGATTACGTATTATTATGCCCTGAGGAAGTGAGTCATACCACTCAAATCCAACCGACGGCTACGAAACCCGGAGTCGGTGCCATACAAGGTCAATGGAAGAGCCAGACTCCACAACCTCCCACCTTGTGGGTAGTGCACGAGAACCAAAGCAAGACCACAGTCTCGTGCTTAAGTGGCCTTAGCCACATGGTCAACTCCATATGCTACCCTTCCTCTAGCCCACCTTGGTACAGGTCTCAGCGCTAGTACATCTGAGCCACGGGCCTGTTCACCGTGCTCTGAGCCATGAACGCATTCATGCTCCCATGTCACATATCTTGAGCCATGGGCCTGTTCACCATGCTCACATACATATCCTGAGTCTGCAACCGCAGATGCACTCGATTCCCTCTCTATTTTAGGCTAGGAGAAACCTCGTATATTCAACAATATGTGCTCCGGGTTAACCCGCAGGAGAACCCATTTCACCATCACCAGTTCCTGATGATGATGGATCTATGTCCAGGGCAAACTACATGATATATTCCATTGTGATTAATTAATATCTTTGAGGTGGATTGCAATATTCAACCAAGTTATATAACATGCAAACTATAATAAGAATAAACAATATGAAACTCAACATTATGCTTTTATTGTAATCAACATCATCGTGATCCATCATAAGGATCAACATTACATGTTATCACTTGGCTTCCTGCCAATAATCTAGATCCATCTCAAGGATCAACATTACATGTTATCACTTGGCTTCTTGCCAATAATCTAGATCAATCTCAAGGATCATCACATTTCCATGGGATCTAATTTCCTCATCACATAGTGCCACTGCCTCTCAAGGCTTACATCATCACCATGGGATAACAATCCCATCACTTTAGCCACACTCAAGTCCTCATACCAGAACACATATATCATTTCATCATCAATAGTAACCATTAAAGCAATGTTACTCAACATATATACCTCATAGCCCTTTACCTGGCTATGCATCACCTGCATGGTTAGTACAGAAAGGTCGTATTATCAATCATAGGGCAATATTGATGATTATATGATTTATCATACATTTCTCAACCTGTGATCATAACACCATGCAAGGCATCTTATATACTTATCATTTACTCAACATTATACGTATCATTTGAGATGATCATAACACATGTAAAGTCATGTCAAGTTACATAGATGAGTTCTACTATAACGATTATCATCAAGCATATCAAGGGTCACCATCATAACCAAACGTGTTAACAAGAGCAACATCCAATATCGGTTTTCCATAAGGAGCAAGACCCTCATGAAAAGTACCCTCACCAGAAGTGGTATCGGGAAGGGCACCCTCACCCATTGCCCAACACATAACCTCACAACGAACAACACTTAGGGTGTAACGTGCAATGCCATGTTGTGCAATGGCACGTCAGGCATATCGTGCACTTACCAGTGTCGTGCACTACGGTATCATGCAACGCTCCGTCGGAATCCATGTACAAAGTGCAGCTCATTCCTTGTCGTGCAACGGTGTGTTGTACATCTCTGTGTCATGCAATGACTAGGGTTACTACAGGTTCATATACCAGGCATCATCACTATGTTGTAACACCCAGCACCAAGCTAGCCACAACTCCATATCATCCAAGGTATGACGGCCACTAGGCTTCCACCTCAGGTCAGGTGTATCGGGTAGCAGGGACCTATCGCTTAACCAACCTACCCATGACCCATCGGCTGACACAAGGCAAGGACCTGTCGTGTGACGCCCGACACACAAAGGTCAGCAACCAGGAGCATGATGTCTGACACAACACAACCAACTAGCTAACAAGCTCCACACTTCAACACACAATGACAATAAGCCATCACACATGTATCGGGTAGGTTATTCATCAAGCTGGGATGCCCGACACACACAAGGCAGAGACCAAGGGTGATGCCCTTCACAGCCACACATGTGTCATCCAAAGCTCAAGATCAAGAGGAATATCGGGCAGCACCTCCCCCAAGATCATAACTGTCAAGACGCAACTCCACAAGGTCATCATCAACCTCAAGCACAAGGGCACCAAAACCCTAATGGATCAAGAAGATGGCTCACCGCTCAACAACCAAGAGAGAGGGGGCTTGCCACACTTCTTAACACCAATCGGGCAACACAAGGTTCAACCATAACCAAGGTCCACAACCACTAAAAAGCTCACCTCTAGAGTCCATGGTGAGAGAAGTATGTTGCTCAAACAACTAGAATACAAGCTCACCTCTCAACTCAAACGAGATAGGAGTATTTCTCATGTTACTAGAGTTCAAGCTCACTTCTCAAGACCAAGGAGGGAGATGGGTGTTGCTCACCAAGAACCCTAAAACATAGGTTCGACCATCAAATTGCAAGTAAGCAAGAAACTAAGCTAGCCACATATAAGCAACATACAAATAAGAACAAAGAAGATGGTAATGTAGTTAGGGATAGGAGTTATGTAACCCACCTTAAGCAAGCTCCAAGCAACGAGCCCAAACCTTCCTCTCTACACTAGAGGAAGCAAAGAGAGGGAGGAACACCTCACAAGGTGGCAAACTTGCCCACAAACCCTAAGCATGGGTTAATTGCAAGTAGCACCTCTAGCTCTCCACAAAGCACCAACAAACCCTAATCACCACTAAAGGTGATTAGAAAGCAACTAAGCATCAGGGTTAAGCAAAGCAAATAGAATAAGCCCTAAATGGATGTCAGGGTCCTTACAGCTATTCCCACAAATGTAAAAAAAGTTCGTGTTTTCCTTGGTCATGCCGGATTTTGTAGAAGATTCATAAAGGATTTCTCTAAGATCACGAAGCCAATGACAAACCTATTACTAAAGGATACTGATTTCAATTTCAATGAAGAATGTGTCAAAAGCTTCAACACACTGAAATAGGCCCTCACAACCACTCCCATCATTGGAGCTCCTGGTTGGGACCACCCATTCGAAATCATGTGTGATGCCAGTGATTATGTTGTGGGTGTTGTGTTTGGACAATGTATAGAGAAGAAACACTATGTGATCTATTATGCATCAAAAACTCTTGATGAAGCCCAGAGGAATTATGCAACTATCGTGAAAGAACTTCTACCAGTCGTGTATGCCTTTGACAAATTCAGATCCTACCTAATTGGTTCGAAAGTTATTGTCTACACTGACCACGCTGCCATTCGTTACCTTCTGGAAAAGAAAGATGCAAAACCCAGGTTGATTAGATGGATCCTCCTATTACAAGAATTTGATTTAGAGATAAGAGATAAAAAGGGTACAGAGAATGTTGTAGCAGACCACCTCTGTCGCATCCACACTCTGGATACTGAGAAGATTTTGATCAATGATTCCCTACCAGATGATCAACTAATGAAGGCCTCAAAAGCTATACCATGGTACTCGGATTATGTGAATTACCTTGTTGCTGGGGTTATCCATCCTCAATGCACCAAGAATGCCCTGAAGAAGTTCATGCATGATGTGAAGCAATACCACTGGGATGAGCCATATCTTTTTAAACTATATGTTGATGGTCTGTATAGATGATGTATCACCAAAGAAGAAGCTCAACTTATTTTGGAACAATGTCACTCAGGACCAGTGGGGGGGACATATGAGCTCCAAAAAGTCTGCTTTAAAGGTTTTGCAATGTGTATTCTTCTGGCCAACCATATCCAAGGATTCCTACGACTTTGTCCTATCTTGTGACAAATGTCAAAGATCAGGCAATATAACAAAGAGAGACGAGATACCACTAAATCTATGGCAAGAAGTAGAGATATTCGATGTTTGGGGGGTGGACTACATCGGTCCATTTCCATCTTCTCATGGATTTTCATACATCATAGTGGTGGTAGACTACGTCTCAAAATGGTTTGAAGCCATACCAACCGTCAGTAGTGATTCCAAACCTGTCATCAAATTATTCAAAGATATTATTTTTCCCCATTTTGGAGTGCCCCGAACTATGATATCTGACGGAGGGTCCCACTTCCTTGAAAGAAGCTTTGAGGCTTTACTGAGAAAATATGGCGTAACACACAAGGTAGCCTCGCCTTACCATCCACAAACAAGTGGACAGGTAGAGGTCTCTAACCATCAACTAAAGGCTATTCTGGAAAAGACTGTAGGATGCAATCAAAAGGATTGGTCAACAAAAATCAACAACGCCTTATGGTCCTATCGAACCGCTTATAAAACTCCCATTGGGACTACACCTTTTCGATTAATATATGGAAAAGCTTGCCACCTTCCAGTCGAACTGGAACACAAGGCATGGTGGGCAATTAAACAACTGAACTTTGATATGAAAGAAGCAGGCCAAGCCAGGATTCTGCAACTCTAAGAGCTGGATGAACTCAGGATGACAACTTATGAGAATGCACGAATCTACAAAGAACGTACAAAACTTTGGCACAATGGACATCTGAAAATAAAAGACATACAAGTGGGAGACCAAGTCCTGTTATTCAACTCAAGATTGAAGTTATTCCCAGGGAAACTCCATTTTCACTTGTCTAGACCTTACATTGTCAAAAGCATTTCCCCACATGGTGTTTTCTCTCTATGGAGTGAAAGTCAGGCGAAGGTATGGAAAATGGTCACCGCTTAAAGAGATATTTCACCTCGATTGACATAGGAACAGAAACAATGCTGGAACTCACAAATCCTAAGGATCCACCATGAAGATGAAAAATTCAGTCGAGCCATCGACATAAAACAACGACACTTGTCGGGAGGCAACCCGATCAATAAATTTGTTTTACCTTTCATTTCAAATTAGAATATTTCTTCAAATTTGTTTTTACATTCTAGTTAATTTTTCATTAAATAAAATTCACATCGCAAGATGCTACTTTAAGATCTAATTGATGTTTACCTTTGAGATTTTTAGATAAGAGGATGCGCATTGATCATAACACAACCACACATGGTGGTCATTCTGGCTTGATTTTTCCCCTCCATCTTGGATTTAGGGTTTGCTCGGGACGAACAAATCTCTAAGTTCGGGGTGGAGGCTGGGTGGTATGTACCTCACTTTCCACCTACGTACCTCACTTTCCACCTACACCCATCCTTTTCATACTTAAGTTTTCACTATCACATTCTTGATAAAAATTTTCAAAATTTTCACAATTCTTTAATGATTTTCAAAGAAATTGACCATATACTTGATGAATTTTTTACACTTTTTGACACTTCCTGGTTTCATTAAAAGTTACTAACTAACCTACTATGCATTATGAATCATTATATCCCCCTTATTCGAAGTAAATCCTCAAAAGGACCACTTTTTGAAACAAGCCCTTTGATTGAAATCATTTTGTGAAGCCTATGATTCCTAACATCGTGATACTTTTACAAAGATGATAGGTGTTTGTCAAACTGATAAGGATCAAACACGTCGTACTTCCTAACTGATTTGTGGAACAATAGCATGTAATCCAAATCGGATCCTCATCAAGTCATTATTTGAGCAGAGTTTGATAAAGAGAACAACATGATGCATTGAATTGCAAATCAAGTTGCATTCTGATATGAACTCTCTTCTACACCTCTTCCATCATCTTCGTACCCCTTCATTCATCAAAAAGAAATAAAATAGCAAAAAATGTGCCAAACCCTAAGTTCGGGGTGGCACACCACTTCCCTCTTTATCCGCTTCTTCCATACCCCTCGCAAATAAATAGGGGTGTACCACCAAAAATGCAATCTCGAGTCGAATAGAGGAGAGATTTGCAAACAAAAACATGCCAAAGTGCACACAAAAAGAAATGCAATCTTGAGTCGAATAGAGAAGAGATTCACACACAAAAAAAATGCAATAAATGAAATTGCAAAGCAAATAAAAATCTCAAGTCGAATAGAGGAGAGATTTACTTCTTCCTTCCATACCACCTTTCACTCCCTTTTCTACCTAATGGCACAATGATTGCCTACCCTATCCTAGAAAACACCAGTTTCAGATCAAATGCACACTTGTTGTTCTGCAGGTGTCTCTGAACTCTTACGAAACTTTTTGATATGCTTGTTGTTGGAAAAGGTGAGGAGGAAGTGATTTTGGAAAATGAACTCAGGAACGAAGATATGGTAAGATGTGTTTTGTGGTCTCAGGAGGTTGAGATACTGAGTCATGTTGAGCAAAAAGAAAACATTCCTGATGTGAAGATGAAGCAATCACACAGATTGAAAGTATTCATTTGGTGATTGTTTTAGATTTTGTGTTACTCGAGGATGAGCAACGTTTGAGTTCGGGGAATCAGAGAGGTTGCCTGCGTGGTTGAACGTCGAGACCTCATATGGTAATGTGATATGACACCTAACAATGTTGTCATCAGTAGGTATGGCTTTGTGAACTATCTTCCAAAGAAGCGTACATGCTTTAGGAAATCTAATCATCCACATGCTATTGTGTTGACTATGTGGGGGGGGGGGGGAGAATGGTAGCATAAAGGATATTCTTCTTGACCGATTGAACAGAGAAATGTCCTCACGATGTGGGTGCCCATATCATCTTGTCTTCATGATAAAAAATAATCATTTTGTTGTTTCTAATAATGTCCACGCCTTCTTCATTAAAAATGTGACAAAGCGATACCCAGTCCCAACTAGAGTCAGGTAACCAGAAGTCAAAAACTTGAAAATACAACATTCTATCATTCATAGGGCATTGTCTATGTGTATTCAAAAATTTATTTAGTACTTTAACTTCAAAATATATATCTAAGAATGTGATACTAAAATACATAATTTTTTGAATAAGCCACTTATCGCATAGCTTATCCTCCACAAAGTTTCTAATTAGGGTGAATTGCAGCTTCCTACTTTTTAGTGTTGTTTAACCAATAGAGATTCATAAATCAGTGAATCTCATTGATAACACCCAATTTCATGGATATTTTGTTCCTTCTTTACCCATATTTCCCTTATCATTTATGCCTATGACACACTTATAGTATATCATTTTATTTTGATTCAACTTTTATCCTATGAATTTGATGATATAACATTTTAGGGCATTTTCCACCCTTTTAGGCTTTTGTAGTCTACTAAAGCTAAGGAAATGGTGCCTACCAGTGGCTCCAAAGGCCCAATGCAGCTATATTATCTCTAGACACCCCAATTCAACCACAACGGTCTTCTAGAAAATCACAATCCACCACATTGGGCCTTATATTCATGCATTGGTCCAAATATAAGACAAAGGGCTTGCATCAAGTCTTGTCAACCACCTAATGTTGTGCATCATACTAGAAGGAAAAGATCACCTTGCATGGGCTCCATTTGTTACCCAATGTGCCCCAATGGCTCATGTCAAGCCCCTAATTCATGTGAATAAGCTTTTTTATGGAACTTATCAATGCACTTGATCGAGTGGGTACAACCTAACATACATTTTGTACTACTTGGGGAACATGACAAGACACTGTAACAGATCAAGTACTAGGGTCATTTATCTATACCTTGAGCCAAGGGGTATAGGTAAAGACTCCCACCTTTGTTGTTGAGGCATCTTCCATTTTTTGCAAATCACCTCCAGATTAAGTGAGTCTGAAGAGAAAAAAGTAAGATCTTCATTGCCTCTCTCTCTCTCTCTCTTCAATACGACCACCTAGCTTGTGAAATAGACAACCCAATAGAGGCAATGTTGAAAGTCCAAAAACACTCCATCTCCCTTCAACTTTCACAAAGGGTAACAAAGTTTTGATTGTAGACTCTTCTTCTCCCTTATCCATTCATGACACATGTTGTATGGCTAAGGTGGGTCAATGTATAAAATAAGGAGATAGAGGGTGCTGCACAATGGATCTAAAAGGATATACCCTATTTCACCTTCACTTTTCCTTTATCACCCTATATCGCCCTATTTTATCATGTTCTCCCTTTGTTCTTATTACATGTCCATTGAGTATCATATACTTTGTGTTCCTCATTATGAATGATGTAACATTTATACCAGTTTGGGAGTAGCCACCAATCCTCCCAACCATGGAATCACATTCCATTTCATTCATATGTTCTTGGCATTTTTGTCTTGTTTTTCTATTACTTGTATGGTTCGTTCTAGGAAGCCTCAATAGAGTGTTGTTTGGTTTGGATCTATATTGTGAAGGATTCATGGGAATGATGTTCACTAGAGCAATAGTTGTATGATTGATTTTTATTTAGTTGTTAGAAAGAGATGGAAGCTTGCTTTTTACCTTATATATGTCCTAATATTGAGAGATGGAGGGAGTAGATGGCAATAATAAGTTCTAAGATACATTTTGGGTATAAATTTGGGTCTTGTAGTGAATAAAGTAAGATTCAAAAATGTAATAACGTGATGCTTAAGACAATTTCATGACATAATTCTATTATTCTAGTCTGAGATTTTTCACCACAACCTATATCTCCTCGTGACATGATTTATAGATAATTTTATTGAAAGTCAAGTTGTCCATACACACAGTAAGTTCCAATAGCGTGATACCTTTTCAAAGTAGGCAGTAAGAGGTAGGGAATTTCTAACATAGCATACAATCAACTAAAACCCATGTTTGTTATCAATCAGACTCATGAATCTTGATTTATAATGCCTCAATGTTTACTAAGTGTGGTTTATGACATGTAACCTATCAAAGTCATGGCCAGAGCCTATCCCGACTTCCTCTTCAAGACCCCCAATGTTCTTCAGATATATGTTGTGTTGGTAGATATAGAATTTTCATGAACAATAATTCTTGTTCAGAATCACACAAGAAGAACAAGATTTGTTTATAGACCTACCTAGTTTTAAGGCTTTGGATCTCTCCCCAACCATATCCATCCTATAAGTTCCTATACTTCTCTTCCTTTAATATTGTTCTCTATTGCAAATTAGAAGTAGTATGCCACATGCCCGTGCATAGTTGAACAACCTATTCACACCGCTAATATTTCTTCCATATTTAATTGTTATTCTTCACAACAAGATGTTTGTGATCACGTAAAACACTTGTAATATTAAATAATGCATCAACCCATCATTTATGTGGCCATCATAAGTATTTTGAAGCTCCACCACCACTATCAAAATTCATCATCCCACATTCATGGCATATGACACCATTTACAACATGTACAAGTAAGCATCATTATGTGATCTCTAGATTCTACATGATTGACTGACAAACTACATTGTTTGTTTTCTTATTGTTGTCACTTTCTTCTTCCTCAACACAATTCAACGGCTCCAAGTAAGTGATTAGTCAAGTGGGACCTCACTGAGTCCTCTATCATAACTTAAATGTTTCCCTTCACCTTCAACACATCACTTTGCCTCATATCCAATGAGGAGGTTTGAGTTTTAAGATAGGAAGGTGATTCATGATAGGTTGGTACCCATAGGACAAACACCCACTTCACCTACCAAGTTACAATGTACACATTTGGCATCATTGATGAAACCAAGGCACTTCTTGAGAAAATTGGCATCTTTGGCTATTGTACTATTGTTTCCTATACATATCTAAGGCTTAGATATAGGTTCATCACCCTATTGAATCTAGCACAAAACCAACAAGAAATGGGAACCATTATGCTCATCATTTGCTTCCGAATGGACATTCAGTACAAGATCATGTTTAAGAAGTTAGTGAGACACACATTCTTCACATATGGGGGAGCATATGTGTCCCAACTGAGTTCAAGAGGACATATTCCAGTCCCATTTGAATGGACACTGAGTACCAACATATGCTTTTATTTTTGGCCATGCCACATCATTATAAAGTAAAAATGAGTTATTTCTTGATCAACAAATTAGTGAAGGTGCAAGAGGTCACAAAAGGGGACATGATGATTGAGGGTACTTTCTTAGCCTTCTATGAAGTTGAAGGTTTTCTTGACCCGACTTGGCATTAAACCTTTAGTTTCTTCTAGGCTTGCAATAACCAACTGAAAATTAAAATTTCACCAATATTACAACGTCAATGGTGAGACATTCTTGGAGCTTCTAGATCTAGGCAACACTATGCTTAAGAAGCGGGATAAGTAGTACACTTCTGATGTAGATGCAGATGTAGATCACATCCAGGTGAGTCCTCCATAGCCACTGATGATGTCCTTCTTCACAAACTCCTATGAGATCACTTCCTCCATCAACCAACACTTGTATAGATTACATGTTAACCACTCACAACATGGCCCTCATGTATAGCTACCTACACGAAGCTTTTCCAGCCAACATGCCCCAATTACACAGCTACAAAGCTAGTGTGCTGATATCATACCATGATCACCTACATGGATTAGTGGAATGTTGATTAGGGATACACTACAATCAATGGTAGCCTCCCCATATTGATGCACCCACTCATGGGACCTATACAAACTAATAAATGCTCCATCATTCTTCAACATACTAGGACCAAAGTTGGTAATCCGCCTCGTATTGATGTCAACCACTATCACCAAAGTGAGGTACCTAGTTTCATATTCAAGTCCTAGACCTATAGTGATGAAATTATATAATTCAATCTAATGGGGAAACCTATCAAGTAGTGTAGTTCTATATTAAAATTTGCTTTCAGTCCATATCATGCTTTTGTGTCATTTTACTTTTTATTTCTGACATGATTTTGCATGTTTGATGTTTCATTATTTTGGATGTGCCAATCAACTAGATCACCCTTTTTTGTCTTCTTTTAGTCATGAAAATTATTCAAACTTTATCCATTTGCCACTAAAATCTGAGTAAGCTAGACAATTTTCCACAAAAATTTAAATCTCGTGTTCTCAATTGAAATCTAGCATGATCAACAAAATTACATAGTTGAGTTGGATATACTCAATGAAATTATCATTATGGGTTTAATGCACTTCACCTTTTAACTAATTTCTCACATTAGCCCTCAATTTCATGCGTTGAAATGTTCGGATGCTTGTTGGGCTTATCTTGAGTTTACATAACAAGTAGTGACACTCAATTTCATATAAAACCAATTTTGCACCTATATTACATCTCATCATCTCTCATTACCTCTTGATACTAATTATGTGTCTACATCTACCCTAATATTGTTCTCATTGTGTATAGGACAACCAAAAATTTTCAATGCACCAAATTTCACTCGATTCAGAGCTCAGATGAGAGACATATGCACATTTAAAATCACCTTGTTCTAACTTTGTATTTATCTCTTTTGATCAATTTTAGCCCATAAATAGGTCTAAATTACTGGGTGTGTGGCCCATTTCCCCTTTTTATTTAGGTTTTGTATCTGCTTATTTTTGGATGACCAATCATAAGTCTTGAATCCATGAGCAAGGATTTGTGGCTAGTTGATCTGTCTACTGTGCATAGCCCTCCCCCAATGGCCACGATTGTGTCCCCAACCTCTGTACACCATGACCAATGGCCATGACATTGAGCCCACCTATCCCACCTTTCCTACCCTAATTTCAAACCAATTCAGGCCACCCTTCCCTTGTTATTTCTTCCCCATCCTTTATACTCTCTTTTCTTGGTAGAAAGGGTACCCTAGCACCCCAATTTTCCTTCTCCTTCCGCCTCCTATTTTTGGCAGTTTCATCGTGCCTCCACTTTTGTGTAATCCTTACCCATCTGCCTCTTGGTACCACTTTGAGGTCCTTCACCACCATGATAACATGGCAAGCATGGGTGGACACTTCTTGAGCCATGGGTAACCCACACAGCTTGGCCCCGAATTTGCACTGGTGAGCTCTACTGCATATGGGCACTACTATACATGTACGGGAGGGACGACGCCCACGTGTGATGGAAAATGACTTGAGGCGGGTCCTAGATACTAGAAATTGCAAGGTAGCAGTATGGAACAACCAAATCATGTAGCTGATTGGAGTCCACGAGTTTGGGCTAGCCCTAGGGCCTGGCCTGTGCCGCCCATTTGTAAATAAGAATCAATGCTTTTCCTCTCTCTTTTCCTAAGGAAAATATCCATATTTTTTAATCATGAATTATACATATTGTATCCAAATATGGCCATATAATATGTCAAAATGATGAGAAGCATGTGATCTATTAATTAAAAATAGTTTTGTGGTCTAATTCCTCTTTATTTTCTTTTCTATATCCTTAAAAGCATGTCTTGTATGAATTGTTTGAATAAATAATGATGTATCTCTCTCCCATTTAGTATAGCGACTTCAAATATCACTCTTAACTTTAGATTGGTAACTTTACACTCATTAGTTTGAGTCACAAAAAGGATCACCTTGATGTACTTAAGTGTACTCGGTTGACCTAAAAGTGCCCCTTTTGTGCATGCACATGATACTACTTGTCTAATTGGGGAACCTTGATATTTTGATCATCATATGTCTATTCCCCTATGAAATCAATAAAATTTTTGTTTTTTGTGACATGTTTGATTGATATTTTATGCTATGTTTTCCATTGGTAACTCATATGACTTAAAGACCTATCTTTGTACCCTAAAATGCCATTTTGAATGATGATTGAGTCCTTATATGTTTAGATCATTAATTCCTAACTCAGAAGTGATTCTAACATGTTAAAACCTCTAGATGATCAACAAATCAGACCCTATAATTCCTTGTGACACTAAAGTTGATGTAATACCTTCTTTTTCACTTTTGACTACTTGTGACATACTTATACCACGTAAGATACTTTAATGCATATGTTGATTGTTGAACTCTAACTTTGCTAGAAGATTCTCTAATGTTACACATGTATCTTAAGACTCCAAATAAGTAGCTTTATCCTACCTATGGCCCTAACTACCAAATCTAAATACTTACTACTTCTAGGACTTGGAAATATGATACTAATGCATGAAATTAATATAGTATGACTAGTTGTGATCTTTTATGATTAAATATTGATGATAATGTAAACATCACGGTTCCCCTACATCCAAATAAGATATTATCTGATATCACCCATAATCTGGATGGTTCACCTAGACCTAGGACATATTGTTGATACTTGAATTATGTTGAATATTTTCACGCATGTTTGGAACCTTAGATCTAAAGAATGAACTACTTAAAACCTAGGTCAAGGGGAAACATCCACATGACAATATGATGGTTATCTTATAACACCCAAATGATATATGACCCTCTATTATGTATTTTTATATCTTATGCTACCTTGGGATTGGACATTCTCTAGAATCTTACTCAATAATTATAGCTTATTCACTACTCACAAGGTACACTTAATCTCTTGACCCTACTATGACATCGGATGATTTGTATGTATGTTGGTATGAATGCTTGGCTACTTACATATGTAGTTGAGATATTGTTACCATGGATACTACTTTTATGTTTGATTATACTTTGTGGAAAAACCTTGAACATAATATAGAGAAATCCATTTTATAACCCTTGTGTACCTGGATGAATTCTTGAGGTAAGGGCACAAGGCATGACTGAAATAGAGTTATTTCATTGACTTTGATCTTGAGGTCCCTTATGTACAATTAGGGTTACATATCGACTTAAGCCTCAAACGCCCCTCATGAATCCTTCCTTTGGAAGTAGTCAAAGGTTTAATGTTGATATAATGGATAATGAAACCTAAAATATGCTTATTTATAAAAGATGTTGTTACATTTTCTCCCCTTGTTTCTAGTCCTTATTTATTGTAACGTTCTATCCAAGCAATTTTTGTATACTCTTAAACTATGTTTACATTCCCTTTCATAGAGTACTTAATATTTTTGTAGGGAAATATGGGTACAGAGAAAGGTAGTGGAAACAAAAAAAAGTATCTATTTGTATTCCCCATAACAACAAGATTACTTCAACTACTATGAAATAGGAAAGATGGTTTAACGAGTTTATACCTAGTCCTAGAGAAAAACTAGTGAATGTAACTCCTTTTAGTGCAACTATTTTCTAGTTTCTCTTAGACAATTTCTATGCAACTCATGATCTTCACCACGAACAGAAGACTTGAATGTCATCTATAATAGTTCTTTGTCTCACCATGGACTGTTGTCTAACGTTGTCCTCCAAGATGTAGACAACAACCTCATCGCCTATAGAGAAGTCCACATGGATCAACTAGAACTCCTGTTGTTCTAGTAGAACAGACATGAAGGAGTTATCCCTCCCATTAGTATACTAGTCACCAACT
This sequence comes from Alisma plantago-aquatica, assembly GCA_963693085.1. Lineage (NCBI taxonomy): Eukaryota > Viridiplantae > Streptophyta > Magnoliopsida > Alismatales > Alismataceae > Alisma > Alisma plantago-aquatica. The sequence continues at coordinate 1,928,702,496 of OY856409.1, read as the reverse complement.
TGCTCTCCCACAATTGTTTCTCCCTTGTTATCCCTCCCTTTAATAGGTAGGACTTGCTCAGGCTCTCTAGTGGTTACTAGAACTAGAGAGGACAAAAATTGTCAGAGGCAATTGAGTTGTGTTCTAGGAATCCCTCAATACCCTTCTATTTATAGGGTTAGGGTCTGGGTTCCCAATCTATGTGGGAGTGGAAGGGATCCAAAGATCATGAATTTTCACAACATGTGAACGTTGACAACTAAACTGGTTGGTTTACGACATGAACTAGTCATTTTTCTTGTTTCCAAATCACACATGAATATGGAAAAATCATTTTCAATTAATGCAAACATTAATTCTTGTACCAATCGAATTAAACAAGTTATATGAGTAATCTTTCTCATGAATTTGAGAAAGTCATTAGAACCTTTTGTCGATACAACCAAGACGATCAGTTCACTAGGTGAAACAATCATCTCACTCAACCCGATCCGATCAGTTTACCCAGTGAGTCGATCGATTGGTGCCCCATTTCATGCAAAACTTTGGCCAATTCATTTCCAAACCACCTGACACTCCAAATGGCCGTCTCATCAGGTGAGCCAATCGGTTGGTAGCCCAGTTGGTTGTTTTTTACTTGAATTGTATACCTAAACACTTTAGCAATCAATCTAATCATCATTCATGATTAAACTCCTCTTCTAGATGAGTTCATATATGTGTCACCCTATAGGTTCCATATCACGTTGGTAGTGAATGTCCATAACTAACTTATGACATCACAAGAAGCGAGTGGTCCCTAGTCACACATCAATGCTACCCAAGTGAATAGAAAGTTGGGGAACAACTTCAACTTACAATATGTGTAAGGTGTTGTTACAACCTCGATTTTGCATATGTTTTCATAATTGAAATATAATGATTTTATGAATTTGGGCTTAATTAAAAAGGGTTGTATGATTTGCTTTAAAGGATGGATTTCTTTGCAAATATCCCTTTGGATAGGAATTTCGTGATTCCTATTATTATATTAATCCAATAATGGATATAAAAGATAAGAAAAAAAAGAAAAGTACAAATATTAGGAAAAGATACAAGATAATGAATATTAAGCAAAGTATTTATGAGAAATACATGGAAATCTCTTGAATGTGGCATTAATGGCCAAAATTGAATAAATTTCATTTATATGTGATTTATAATGGAATAAATTTTGGCCAGGGAGCAGCTTAGCACATATAAATGAAATCACATATAAATGGCATTATCAGAAATCACCAAACTTTGGCCAGGGAGCAGCTTAGCCATCGTGGCCATGTCCTAAAGTATGCACAGCAGCAGCCGTTTGGCTGCATAGACAGCCGTAAGTTGCAGGATTGACGAGCATGAAATCGGTTGTGCTGGCTGCGACCAAGTGACGCCCCATGTGCGCAAGGGGGTGGTGGACCTAGAGTGGTGTCTTGCGGCAAGTTTTGTGGCCTAGGGAGGAGAGGGCAGCCCCGCGAAAGGCTACAATCGGCGGTCGTTGCAGTTGTTTGGAGGTTGAAGACAACCTAGGGCCGTTGGACGGTTTTTCCCCTCCGCGCTGTACAATGTCGGTTACTTAAGTCAGGGAAAAAGGGTAATTTGGTTATAATCGGCCAAAGCTACGTTTTGCATTGGAAAGATGACGTGGCAGCTTGCCATTGGTCCAATTAAGTAATTCTTACAAAAATCATATCTAATTAATGGTATCTCGGATGGATACATATAATATATGAATTTTGCTCAGAAAAATGCAAGAAATCCATTAAAAATATATTCAAAAACTAATTCCTATTGTAAATCGAAAAGTAGTTGAATTTATCTACTTTAGGGCATTAATGATTGAGAAACTCTAATCTATGATGATTAATGAATTTAGAAGGGTGTTTTGGATGTTTAAAGTTGATGTTAACCTGTTGATTATAAAAAGGATACATTAGATCCAAAAGGATAATCTTTATGCATAATTTGTTTAATTTAGGGTTTCATGTACATATATAAGCTTTAATGGGCCTTGAAACCCTAATGTTAGTAATTATGATTCTTAATGGCTTTAATTGTTTGAATCCATGAATAGAACTGAGATTGGATGAATCTAAGCTATTTTGAGCATTAAAGTTCCTCATTGTGGATAAAACCCTTAATTTTGTAATTAGAGTTTTCTAGTGGATAAATGTGGAATTAGTGATAAATAAAGTTCTTATGTGAATTAGACCATAATGGAATACGAGTTGTCAATTAGAAATAACTAAAGGAGATAATTGGGTTTAATGAGCTTGACATGATGTAAAAGGATAAAGATGGTAGTTCTAGTGTAAAAGAGACATAATAAACTTAAATGACTTTCAAGTATGCTTATGATGTTGAAATTAGGGTTTGTCAACTAAAAGAGCATTAAACATGATAAATGCATTATGGAGGCTAAAACCCTAATAAAACCCTAAAGTTGGCCTAGAAACCCTAAGGTGCAATCCAAGTCAATCTTGAGAGTGTTTTGGATAAACTATAACACTTGGATGTTATGCATTAATTTCAGGATATTGTTGATTGCTTGTTTGATTGTTCTTTATCATTATTGCTTGGACATCAAGATGCTCTGGATTAGGTATGTGGTTAATTATTTTTAATTGCATTAGTTTTTTGATGGTTTTCCAGGATGATTAATCACATTGGATGCAACCTATCAGTTTGGATGTTCATACTTGTGAATCATAAAGTCACTATGATTATCACAATTATTATATAAGTGTGTATTCTTGCACCTACATGCCACCCTGATCGATGATGTAAAAAGGTGAAGCCCAAGAGGGAAGACCCATGGGCACCATGAGTGGTAACCCCAGATACCAAGCTCAGGATAGAGAAGTTAGTCTTTATTGCATGAGTAATGGGCACCATGAGAGGAGACCCCAGGCACCAAGCTCAGGATGGAGACGGTGGCCTTAAGTCAATGGAAAAAGAGAAACCCTAAGGATGATATTCTATGGTTAGGGCAAAAGCGGTGGAGAATGTCACATTGAAAGCGTAAATTGGCTTGTTAATTAACTTGATTGTGATATTTAGATTGTTAGCCATATATGTGAAATTTTGGTTGTCCCCACATACCAATATATATATTTATGCTAACCAACATTTTGTTTGTCTGCGTTTTAGGTACAAGTTTGAAAAGGACAAACAGTAAAGTGGCATATTATGAAAATAAGAATTAAAGTGCAAGGAGGATTAGTTAGTATAGATTGAAGTTGTGGATAGAAGTTAGATATCCAAAGTTTTTAAAAAGGTATGCAAAGTTTTATTTAATTCCAACTTTCAGTATAGTTTGGTAGAATTTTATAATTATTATTGATTATTTGTCTAACCTTTGATCTGGGAAATTGGGATAACGACTCTGACCTCTTGGTCTCCATTAATTGGGGGTTACCGAGAGGCAGGGTCAAGACATTTGGTATCAGAGCATTGGTTCCTCATTTAATCTCTAATAATTATTAAATTTTACAAACTCTTTAGAACCCAAGGGAGTTATTAGAGGATTTCCTGATGACGAAGGTGTCCAGAAAAGGATCACAGTCTGGGTTCAGACAATATTTTCCTCTACCCCGCTAGTTGGTCACGAGGACTCCCAGATGTAGTGTTACTACCTGGCCAATGTCTGAGGTTTTGACTCAAAATAAGATACCTTTAGGACTCTCTCATCTATTTTCATCTCTTCTCAACCCTAATTCTGTTAAGATTCTAAGTTTTAGGGTTTTTCTCTCTCTTCCTCACCCTCTTGAGGACAGGGTATGTATGATAAGGTTAAGGAAACCTTCACCAAATTAATGACAAACATGCCAATAGGATGTCATGGACATAAGTTTAATAGTTTACATGTAAACTAGTGATTAGTTATATGCTTAGGTTGCATGACATGTGTTATCGTGCCCTCACGAGAGACTTGAGGTTAGACCTTCTGGTCAGGAGGGTGATTAGAGAGGTAGCCTTGGGGGAAGAGGTCTCCAAGAAGAGGTAGAGACCTGGCACATACTTTGAGGATGATGCTAACCCTAAGTGGTGGTTAGAGAGAGAGATGGCATGATGAGTTATATGTCATGGTTGACCATGTGTGTGGGTTGACATGCTTTTGGTGGGGAAACCCATGACAATGTGAGCTAGGTGAGGTTAGTTGACCTAGTACCTTTGGTGACCCAACCCTGGGAAGGGTCGTGCATGTTAGGGTGAAGGATAACCCCTTCCTAGATGAGGTTAGTGATGACCATATAGAAACCCTATGGGCTTATATGAGCATGACAATGTATGCACCTAGAGTACGTCATAGCACTGGCAGTAGGTTAAAAACCTAGGCCTGGAGAGCATGATGGATAGCTTATGAGATAAGCATGAAGAGCTCTGGATAATCTTGAGCAAACATAGGTTTCACCCATGTAGGTGTACGCTTGTGAGTTTGATCCACCGCAGATAAGAGAGGACCTCTAGTAGTAAGGTTTTTGTAGGGTTAATCTCTGAGAGAGAGAGCAGGGCTTGAGCTAGAAGGTTGGAAGCTTAGACTGGGATATGAGGAACCCTGAGAAGTTGGGAATGTTGCGACCTAAGTGGATAGTTGTGGTTTCCTCGTGCATGACCCCTGGAGGCTTTTGGTATCTTGGTTGCCTTTAGAGGAACCAAACCCTAGAAGAAAGATGACGTTGATGGTACCTATGTGCAGATGATATAGGTGCTTACCTGCTAGGGATAGGAAGAAGAGTTCCTTAGACCATGAGGAGGTTTTGTAACAAGTTGTAAGGTCTTATACCTAGTTGGTTGTCCTTGAGGAGGACTCGACTCTGATGTGTTGTTCAAGTGGAAGGATAATAGGACGTGCATGATGCACCTCATACATGCTTGGTTCATTGTTAGAATGTTGAGCATGCAGTTGGACATCTGTTGCATAAGAGGTGAATCTAGGGTCCCTAGACCTATAAGAGGGGAATTAGTAGTACCTGGTGCACCAGATGCTCATGATGAGATTTGAGTTTCTATAGATTCGAGCATGGCACTCCTCAAGTTTAGAGGAATGGGAAACCCCTTCGATTAAGGTGTATGTTTGATGAACCCCTCGCATATAAGTTGGTGACATGGGAAGGTATGATCTTGGTCCAATATTGAGGAATGAGAACAAATAGGACTTATCATGGAGACCTAGCCTAGTTTAGTAGGTGGTCTGCTTGCTAGCTACGTGCCTTTGTAGCTTTCTAGGGTCAAACATGCTCATGTGGATATAAACCTGAGATGTAGAGACATTTGTGACCTTTGTTGCTATCAAGATATAGTTTCCTCCCATCTTGGGAAAGGGACCCTTCTGTAGGGTATGTACAACTTTTGCTGGGTTTGAGGTAACCTAAAGGGGTCTCACAGGATCTTGAGTAGCTAAGTGGAGAGTACATAGTATGAGAATGAACATGTAGACCCATAGATAACCATCTCTAAGTGCATGTGGTTGTGTTACCATGGAAGTAACCAGTATGGGGCCTGACTGAGGTAAGTAGGTCACATTGATCCCTATGAAAGGATGTAAGTCAGACCACAAATGCTGAGAGAGATGATGGAGACTTGGGTAAGGTTTTGAGTTGGATATGTGCTATGTTTGGATCCTAAGTCTATCCTAGGGTCAAGTAGGGATAAGAATAATGGCAGTAGGAGTTACCTAATTCCCTAGTTGCACGTGACCATAGGGTCGAGAGGTAACATCTGTCATTGTCTGAGGGCCATGGGTTAGAAGATTGATCACCTTCATGAACTCATGGGACCCAAAGGCAAATGAGGAGGGAACGCTTTGATGCATAAGGGAAGAGGATGACCCTAAAAGTGCCGACACCCTACAGACCTAGAGGATATGACTAAGGAGTGTGTGATGTCCCAAGTGTGTTTGAGACCAGTTCTCCATGAAAGAAAAACCTTGATATCGAGATGTTCATGATGTAGAGACATGTGATGCACATTTCAGTTTAGATTGTAGGTGTACTGGCAATGTGGGATGTACCATATCTATTCTTGGAATGGGAAGAACTCTATATTTGGACTGTAGCCAAATACTTATTTCCTCTTGTTATGGGAATGAGAGATAGGACAGTATGCATGCCATACCCCAAGGATAAAGATGATGTGAGTTGGAACGTTGCTATGAGGTATGAGGATAGGGATGATATCGTACCTTTGTAGAGTGTACGATATGTGGATGGTTTACGAACACCAAGAGAACTAAGGTAGTCATTTTATGAGGATGTTTTTATCATGAGCTATGTGAATTTTTTGAGTTATACAAGGTTGAGTTTGAAAACCAAGAGGATGAGCTCAGAGTTTTCTTGATGAAGATAGACTTAGAGTCTGAGATGAGATAATAAGAGGTATACATGGAGGTGCATGTCTTCAACATTACCTTATACATAAGGATGTGAGGTGGTAATGGATGCTCTGGTTGAGATGCAGCTGCCTAGTTTAGCTAGTGGTTAGAAGAGGTTGTTAGGTTAGCCCTAAGTTTGAAAAAGGAGATATGTTTGGCTAACCCTCAGATGTAATGAGATCTGTTGATCAAGTTAGAGGTTGTTTGGTTAGCCAGCCTAGGCCTTGATGTGATAAAAGGATGGTTGTAGAACCTTGGATACACTTCTCTGGAAAAGAAGGTGATGAAACCCGGACTAGAGTGGTTTAGGGTTTCCAAGGAATCAATCTTGAGGAATCAAGACATACATGAGATTGTGATTTTAAGATCACCATACACCATGGTACTACTAAGATAATAAGTGGTAGTAGTACTTTGATGCCTAAGAAGAAAAGTGTACAAAGATGCATGTGGCTTGTCGCCATGTAAGCCAGGAGGTGAAGGATGAACACCTGTAACCCAATGAGTTGATATAGAAGATAAAGAGTCCCTGAGTAGGAATGGGAGTTCATCACTATAGATGTTGTGGTAAGTCTCCCTGGACCGAGGAAGGTCAGGATGCAATGTGGGTTATGGTAGATCACCTTAGCTAGATGACATGATCGAAGAGAAAGAGAGAGAGTACTATTAAGGGACAGATCTAGTTGAACTACATATAAGAAAGAGAGATGGTTCAACTACATCATGATGTGAGTTCAAAGGTTCTTGAATATAACCTAAAGATTCACTTCCATGAGGTGGAAGTAGGTATATGAAGAACTCGATGCTAGTACATCTTATCACCCCTAACTGATGGTTAGAATGATCTAGACTAGAGGGTCTGATGAGAGAATGTGTTCTCGTACAAGGTGATACATGGAGATAGTTTTGTCCTATGAAAGATGTGATGTTAACCACCATAGCCTTTATCAGGATGTAAGAAGCTTTGTAGGGGAGGTTGTGTTGGTCACCGCTTCATGAAGATGATGTCGGTGGAAAGACCTTGTGAAGGTTAGAAAGGCCACAATGTGTGCAGATGAAGTCACTTTGTTCATGTGATGGCTGAGAAAGCCTAGGGGCGACATGAGTCGTGAGCTGATACAAAGCAGACTGACATGTAGTTCACTATGGGAGAATATGTGATGTGAAAATCCGACCCCTCTGAGCTATAGATGAGAAAGCTGAGTCCTCGATACATGGGTCCATTTGAGATGGATTGGTGGAAATGCTTGTGTGAAGCCTTACCCCTCAGGATAATGTGATGTATGATGTGTTCCACAAGTCTGATCTAGAGCACTATGTGAGGTACCCAAGCAATGTGTTGAGCCATGAACCTATTCAACTTTGTGAGAGGCTGAAATGACTTGAGTCACCTATGAGGGTATGATATACCAAGGTGAGAGAGAACTAAAATGTAAGAATATAAGATGATGTAGGTTCTTGGGAAGCACCATGGAGAGGGTGAAGCCACATAAGAGCCATGATGGACATGAGAAAGTCTTATCCTACTTGTTTGTATATTTGATGGAATTTTGAGAGAAAAATTCCTATAAGGGGGGAAGGATGTTACAACCTCGATTTTGCATATGTTTTCATAATTGAAATATAATGATTTTATGAATTTGGGCTTAATTAAAAAGGGTTGTATGCTTTGCTTCAAAGGTTGGATTTCTTTGCCAATATCCCTTTGGATAGGAATTTCATGATTCCTATTATTATATGAATCCAATAATGGGTATAAAAGAGAAGAAAAGAAGAAAAGTCCAAATATTAGGAAAAGATACAAGATAATGAAATTTAAGCAAAGTATTTATGAGAAATACATGGAAATCTCTAGAAAGTGGCATTAATGGCCACAATTGAATAAATTTTGTTTATATGTGATTTCTAATGGAAGAAATAGGAAAAGAGGAAAAAGGAAATAAAGGATAAAGACAAATCCTTGAAAAGAGATATCTTAATAAAGAAAAAAGTAAGATAATGAGAAATGAAGAAAGTAGATGCATCTAGAAGGATAATAAGTATCCTTAAAAAAGAATTTTGAAATCTTAGGATTTCTTGGGATATAAGGAGTCCCAATGAATAAGAAGAATGAGAAAATGCAAATAATACAAAATAAAAGGATAATGTGATACATAATTAATGAATTTTTGGTATTATCAAAAAGAGGTACTTTCTACTATAAGAAAGTATAATTTCGTGCCAATGGATTAAAAGTCAAGCATAAAAGATGATAAGAGAGATGATTTTTCAAATTCCTAAATATCCAAGGAATATGGTTCATTAAGAAGATAATTAAGAGAGAGAAGATTGCTTCTTAATGAAGGAACTTGGTTTCCCTTTGGGAAAGGGACTTGGATCTCATGGATGGGCATCCTAAGGCTTTGATATCCTCCCCAATATAAGGGGTAGAACCCTTGGCCGAGTTCACACAGATCCCAAGCATCCCTCTCTCTTCTTCTTCCTCGTTTTCATCCATAAACCCTAACCACAAGGAGCAACGTGAGCATGAAGCAACAAGGAGCCAAGAAGGGGTTGTGATGGAAGCCTGATGCGCCATGATGCCAGGGAGCATATTAGCCATCATGGCCATGTCCTAAAGCATGCACAGCAGCAACCGTTTGGCTGCAGCGACGGCCGCAAGTTGTAGGCCTGACGAGCATGAAATCCGCCGCACTGGCTACGACCAAGTGGCGCCCCATGTGTGCAAGGGGGCGGATGACCTAGGGCGATTGCTGGCAGCAAGTTTCGTGGCCTAGGGAGGAGAGGGCAGCCCCGTGAAGGGCTGCAATCGGCGGCCGTTGCGGTTGTCTAGAGGTTGAAGATGACCTAGGGCCATTAGACAGTTTTGCCCCTCTGCGATGTGCAGTGTTGATCACTTAAGTGAAGGCAAAAGAGTAATTTGGTTATGATCAACCAAAGCTACGTTTTGCATGGGAAAGATGACGTGGCAGCCTTCCATTGGTCCAAGTAAGTAATTCTTACAAAAATCATATCTAATTAATGGTAGCACGGATGGATAAATATAATACATGAATTGTGCTCATAAAAATTCAAGGAATCCATTAAAAATATATTTAGAAACTAGTTCCTCTTATAAATTGAAAAGTTGTTGAAGTTATCTACTTTAGTGCATTAATGATTAAGAAACCCTAATCTATGATGATTAATGAATTGAGAAGGGTGATTTGGATGTTTAAAGTTGATGTTAACATGTTGATTATAAAAAGGATACATTAGATCCAAAAGGATACTCTTTATGTGTAATTTGATTAATGTATGGTTCTGTGTACATGTATAAGCTTTAATGGGACTTTAAACCCCGAATGTTAGTAATTATGATTCTTAATGGCTTTAATTGTTTGAATCCATGAATCGAACTGAGTTGGATGAATCTAAGCTATTTTGAGCATAAAAGTTCCTAATTGTGGATAAATACCCTTAATTTGGTAATTAGGATTTCTAGTGGATAAATGTGGAATTAGTGATAAGTAAAGTTCATATGTGAATTATACCATAATGGAATATGAGTTGTCAATTTGAAACAACTAAAGGAGATATTTGGGTATATTGACCTTGACATGACTTCAAAGGATAAAGATGATAGTAGTAGTGTAAAAGAGACATAATAAAGTTAAATGACTTTCAAGTATGCTTATGATGTTGAAATTGTTGACTCAAGGTCAATTAGGTCAATGTTGACTCACGTCTAAATTGACTAAACCCGTGTTTTGATGATGACTAACCATTCCACATATTGGTGTCTAATGTCTCTACTTGAGTAATTTCAGATTAGGTATAGACACACTCCAATTGCCCTAACTTGCGCATCTCAAATTGGAGAAAAGACAAGTCAAAGTCATACAAGTGCACATTTTTGTAATATGATGTATATCCATTAGAATCATGTTGTAAATCACTTGTAATGATTGTATGACTTGTAATTAAGCTTAGAAAAATATCAGGAACACTTAGATCGAATTTTAGAGCACTTTTAATGCAACTTTGAAAATCAATTACAGGCACTTGTTCGGTCGAGTTTCCCACCCTGAAACTCGACCGATCAACCTTGGTCGATTTTCTGAAGATTGCATCGATCGAGTTGTGCACTCACAGAACTCGACCGATTGGGTAATAGGCCAGTTCCAGTTGGAATGGTCGGTCGAGTTTCCTCAGAACAAACTCGACCGATCATTTCAATATCGGGCTGCCTGCTACTTGATCGGTCGAGTTACACATATAGAAACTCGACCGAATGCACTGTACGGAAAAGTGCAGAAAAGTGTTTCTAGCCGTTGTGGAGTTGAAACAAGTGAAAATAGATCCGTTGCAAGCCACAAAACAGCTAGTTTTCGTTCTTAAGTGTTCCCAAAGGCTAAGAGGCATCCCCAGCTATAAATAGGACCCCTTGGGCTTCATTCCAAGGTTGAGCATTCATTCAAACTCTATGTGAGGCTCCTATTCTATAGTTGAGTTCTTCCTACAACCTCCTCTCTCTCTCTAAGCTTAATCACTTTCTACATCCATTAGAGTGAGTAGGAAATCTGTAAGAGAGCTAGTCCTACATGTATATCTTGTGAAGCTCTCACTTCCACCACCTCCTATCTCTTCTTTCAATCATGAAGATGAAGGTTCTCTCTCTTATCCAAGAGAGGTGAATAAGAACAAGGGAAGGAGTCCCTTGGTGAAGATCAAGGCAGAAGACTTGGAGCTAGAGTGGGTAAGCCCTTGGAGAAGGCAAAAGACTCAAGCTCAAGTAGGTAAGACCTTGGTGGAAAGCTTCTCCGAGTGAAGGTGAAGTCAAAGGCGGAACATCCAAGAAGAGTGGGTAATTCCTGCAAGGCCGAAGACTTGTGCAAGAGTGGGTAAGTCCTTGGAGAAGGCCGAAGACTCTTGCAAAGTGGGTAAGTCCTTGGTAAGGTTGAAGACTCTTTGTATTGGATAGGTAAGTCCTTTGTTGGTCATGTATTTTATGTCTTATTAATGAATATAAGAGTGCAATTGTTTGAAGTCCTAGAGGTTGACCTCTCTAGGCAAGTGGACTGACACACTTCTAGTTTGAAGTGTGGAACCACTCTAAATAGCTTGTCTAATTGGTGCATGTTCAATCTCTCTTATCCTTGCTATGCATGATTTAGTTGCACTCAAATTACCTATTTAGCAACCTTATCTTGTCATATATTTTGAAGGTTTAATGAATTTTGTGTAAGTGCTTTCAGCTCTATTCACCCCCCCTCTAGAGCATCTAATCACCCATCTAGGATCCAACAGAAATTAGGGTTTGTGAACTAAAAGAGCATTAAACGTGATAAATGCATTATGGAGGCTAAGACCCTAATAAAATCCTAAATTTGTCCTAGAAACCCTAAGGTGGAATCCAAGTCAATCTTGAGAGTGTTTTGGATAAACTATAACACTTGGATGTTATGCATTAATTTCAGGATATTGTTGATTGCTTGTTTGATTGTTCTTTATCATTATTGCTTGGACATCAAGATGCTCTAGATCAGGTATGTGGTTAATTATGGTTAATCGCATTATTTTCCAAAGGTTTTCCAGATGATTAATTGCATTGGATGCAACCCATCAGTTTGGATGTTCATACTTGGAAATCATAAAGTCACTATGATTATCACAATTATGATATAAGTGTGTATTCTTGAACCTACATGCCACCCTGATGGATGATGTAAAAAGGTGAAGCCCAAGAGGGAATACCCATGGGCATCATGAGTGGTGACCCTATACACCAAGCTCAAGATAGAGAAGGTGGTCTTTAATGCATGACTAATGGGCACCATGAGAGGTGACCCCAGGCACCAAGCTCAGGATGGAGAAGGTGGCCTTAAGTCAATGGAAAAAGAGAAACCCTAAGGAGGGTATTCTAGGGTTAGGGAAAAAGCGGTGGAGAATGTCACATTGAAAGCATAAATTGGCTTGTTAATTAACTTTATTGTGATATTTCGATTATTAGCCATATATGTGAAATTTTGGTTGTCCCCGCATATCAGCATATTTATTTATGCTGATCGACGTTTTGTTTGTCGACGTTTTAGGTACAAGTTTGAAAAGGACAAATAGTAAAGTGGCATATTATGAAAATAAGAATTAAAGTGCAAGGATGATTAGTTAGTATAGATTGAAGTTGTGGATAGAAGTTAGATATCCAAAGTTTTTGAAAATGTATGCAAAGTTTTATTTTATTCTAGCTTTTAGTATAGTTTGGTAGAATTTTATAATTATTATTGATTATTTGTCGAACCCTTGATTCAAGAAATTGGTATAACGACTTTGACCTATTGGTCTCCCTTAATTGGGGGTTACCAGGAGGCGAGGTCATTACAGGTGTTGTAGTGATTGTATAATTCTTTTGTCTTTGATATCCATAATGAACTTGAGGCATGGAGTCATCATCCTTTAAATGTTCAATCCATGTTCCTTGAACCAAGAGCAGTCTGTCTCAGATATATGTGACCTCAATATCATATATTGATGCACATGTGCATGAGCACATGTTTCTCAGTCTCGCTTATCAAGTGACCAGGATATCAAACTCCAATAGGAGTGATAAATCCCATCTACATCATTCACAGTCAGTCCCCAAGTGTCATAACTACCCAATCATCACCTTTACAATGATCCTTATTTTAGGATTACATTTGATGATGTCAAAGTATACTGAACAACATGTGATGAGTGTAGTGACTTCAGGTCAAAGAACCACAATCACCACACTCACTATGAAAGATGACTATGACCACTGATGATGGTTTCCATGTGCCATTCTCAAGGTGGGTCTTTGTGATATATTGTTCCATAACTTGTATCTATGTGCTTGATTTGATATGCCATATCATGACTAATGAGATTCTGTCATCAACGAACACACACTCTAGTCTTATGTGTTACTAGTTTCTATCTGCCTTCCATAGTAACAACCGACTAGGGACATAATAAGATTGTACATACTCTTAGCATTCATATGATCTCATTGTTCAAGTATTTTACTTGAAGACATATATCATTGAGTATTGTTGTTCTTTAGACATTCATAATGTTTCCTCAATATCTCATAACTAAGTGAAACCAAATGAATTGGAAGATTTCCTTTATGAGTATTAATAAAAAAAATGTATGGTATATGCCATGTTAATCATTAAATGATTGACTCTTTGGGCATGCCTTACTAGCAGACTCTCACTTACACTTAGATCTAATCACCCACAAATCTCATTCTTAGTGATCTAAATTTGTCCACCATGTTTCCAGTGTGCAAGTGCTAATCCAGTGGGTTAGCAATATTTTTCTATTAGTCGGTATTTTGCATGTTTCTTATCTCTTCACTATGAGATGAAACTACTGTAATATGGTATCTGATATTCCTTGCCTAATAAGTAGATTCATTGTTGTCACAATATTACTACTGAGTCATCAATGGTTGGAACATCTATAAATTCATCATATATACTTTAGATCCATATAGTATCACTCTATGTTCATAACACAGGTATACTTATCTTGTATTGTAGAATAGTATTAATGGGTATTAGTATGGAACCCTTCCAACTAACAACATTTTTCCTTTAAATCAAACATATTTCATTGTGATCACTTTTTTCATTTTGGAAGCTTGCTTCGGTGTAAACCTTTACACCCAACTTTTCCTTTATTGCTATTTATATTTACTAGAAATCTATCCTTAAGCACTTCACAAGTACTAATGTATCAAAAGAAGATACGACTCTTCCCTCCAGCCTATGAAAAGAAATAGAAGGTCTAGAGTGTGGGGGGGGCATGCTCCGGGCTTGGGAGAGGTTGAATCCTAACTACACACAGCTGAATGGTGAGTGGAGAAGAGGGGCTAAGAAACCTTGGGTGACTTTTTACAGTGGCCCTTCGGTGTCGTGGGTGCCTCTTGTTTAGAATAGGAACCACCAGCCCAAGTGGAGTTGTTGTTTATACAGAGGAATCCTGTGGAAGCTTCCTACCTTTGATAGGATGATCAGGTGGGGATTGGACACAAATCCGAAATGCTTACTTTGTGGTAAGGAAGATGAATTCCGTGGCCATCTATGGTGGAAGTGCGATTTCACTAGGTACCCTTGGACCAGGGCGATGTTGAAGTGCAACCTTGGCAGCACTACCCCTGATGACTTGGAGTCTAGTGTTAGTTGGGCTCTTGACAAGACAAAGTGTAGACAACCATTGAGATGTCTAGTGGGTCTTTGTATGTTGACTACTATGTACCATGCATGGTGGGAGAGGAACAACTGGATACATGGTGGATCGAGCAAAGACATGATAGTTGTTTTTGATGAAATTGTAAATAGACTTCTTATTTGTGGGAAGGCCAGGCCTAAGCTCTTGCTAGGACTGGATAGAACAGTACACGGATACTGTGGTTTTTGTAGTTAGACCCCCGGTTGTGCAGTATTTGGGGTTTTGGTTGTTCCCCTTTACTTTTGGTTTCAATAGTAATATTTTACCCGATCCAAAAAAATGTATATCTTTAATGACATTCCAATAACACTTAGTAGAATTTAATAGCATTTTCTAATGTCCAATACATACAAGATTATATATGATAAGCACATTTTCAATGTTCATGATACATTCATTATTACTACATATGGCATCTTATTCACGATATTTCCATTCTTCACAAGAATTAGAATATATGGTTCATGAGAGACTAGTCCAGGTTCTCTCTCATTGAATCATTCATGTTGAACTCTTTTAACATGTTTCTATTGTGTTGCTCAAACTTATGTTGTGAAACTATCAAGGACTATATCTATAGGTCTTGATCCCTATCCCATAGGTTGTTTCACCTAATCCTTCATGTTGAAGATCTTTTCATGGCAATTCTCAATATTCACAATATTGAGACATTATTTCTCATAATATTTGGAATATTCATATATGCTCACACTAAATCTTTTGTAATCGTAGATTTCATCTTTTATATTGATTCAAGTAAAACTCTTTGACTAACTTGTCAAGTTAGAAGATCCCATCTCTGATATGCTTGTTTCAATCCCAGATTAAACTTTGTAGACTTTATTTGCATTCATGAAGTTATATAACCTTTAGGTTGCATCACGTACACATCCTCTCATATATTCCTTTTAAGGAATCCAGTTTCAATCATCATATGCCAAATCTCATAGTCTTTTAAATTCAAAAACAAGCATGGAAATTTGGTGGAGAAATTTTTTATCATGTACAACAACTTCAACTGATTTGAAAACCTTTTAACCAATTTGTCCTTTTATGTTGTCCATGTAGGTCTTTGCCCCAAGACCCTACTGCACTCTTTAGGTATTACCCCTTTAGGTTGCACTAACAAGGTCCTACCTTGTTAGCTTACATGGATCCCATAATGGCATTGAGCCCTTACTCAGATTATGGTTCTCAATAGCTTCAAGTTGATTACTTGCTTCAACTTATTATGACCGACCTATCGGAGTTGTTAGATTCACAATCCTTCAATCTCATGTGTTCTAAAAAAACTATTTTATTTTGTGTCACATGTTGAACTAGAGATTCCACAACAACTTGGGATTTTTTTAGTTCTCATTGTACATTTTTGTTGACCTCAAACATTTTGAGTTCTACTCTTACTCCCATTGATTCCTTAGGAACTCGGTTATCCTATCAACAAAGCACTTTTATTATTGGATTGGGATTAATAGCAACATGCAACAGTCATGGTTCATGGACAAACCTTTCCAAGAAATACTTTGCAACAGTCATGGTTTGTGGACAAACCTTTTCAAGAAATACTTTGCAACAGTCATGGTTCATGGACAAACCTTTTCAAGAAATACTTTCTTAGTGTAGGTTTCAATCTTTTAGACATATTGGGACATTCCCATATCATATCATATCATATCATATCATATATGATGTCTTGTAAACCATTCTGATGATACATCATATAGCGATAGGTATATATTTATGAGGATATAAGAAGATTTTAGATTAATTGATGATCATATCATAACTCATCATGGTATGATTCCTTCATTCTCACACATCATCATGTTCAGATGGATTTGACTTATAATATACTATCACAGTTCTTTCTTGAAGGTTATATTGATAGAAAGTATTTCAACATTTGATCTCATCAAAGTTTCTTAATACTTTTATCAAAGTTATAATTCATTCATAACTGCTTGAACACGTCAAGAGATTTATGTTTCTATTTTACTGGGTACATATCATTATATGACCAGTAAATGAAATAAAGTATAAATAACTATCTTTAGCATTCATTCCACAAGATCTTCATGCATCATATGTATGAGGTCGACTGGAAAGCTTATCCTTCGACTACATTTAGTGAAGGATGTTATGTCACATTGTGCGTAAGTAAGACTTGCATATTTCCTTAGGTTCAATAAACAAAGGAGTCCATACTAACATCAATATGTATTCTAGATATGTATTTCTTATATATTCATAGAAGGTGGCTATTGCTAATTATTGTTTTGAGTTATCAATTATAATCCTTTGATATTAACGTTATAAATATTCATCTCAAGATTCTTTCATATAAAGATCATTAGATGTTTGGGCATTTCCATACAAGATCATATCTTTTGAAATAGAAACATCAACAACTCACTTTATTGATTTACCATCCTTGTTATACAAGATGCTTAAAGTAAATGTTTCTATTTGATGGCATAATGAAATAGCAATTTCACTAACTCTATTGCATACCCATTTTGCTAAGATAAATTTAAATAAAGAGTAAATCTTCAACAACTCTTGCTCTACCTTGTTCGTCTTTGTCCTTACATGAAGGTTTTTAGTTCTTTCCAGATCCTTCACATCAAATATGTCAGGTCTCTATCAAGTATCATATACCAAGACGAAGAAGTAATAAAATTTATCTTATAACATTTATACCTAAAGTGGAGGCCTCAGTGCCTTCGTTCTTCTTCTTTAGTTCTTCTAACTAGAGTGACCAATTTCTTTTCTAAGGTCCAGACTGGTGACAATGGTGACAATTTCCTTGTTTCTTTCCTCCTCCTTTTGCCTTGAGATATGAAGAATTGGGCTTTTGGCCAGCTTTAGAACTCTTCTTAGCTTTGCCTTTGCCGTTAGACTTCCCCTTTGTCTTCTCTTAACATCATTAAAGACTTGGTCTTGTCCTTCTTCATTTGTGCCTCAGTTATTCTCAACATGCCTAGCAACTCTATCAATGGCTTCTCAAAGTCATTCATGTTATAGTTCATGACAAACTAACTATATGACTCTGGAAAGGACTGCAAAATCACATCATTGGAAAACTCTTGACCTAAGGGGAATCATAGTCTAGCGAGGTGTTGAACATACCCAATGAGTTTGAGTACATGAGGACCTATTGGGTCTCCTTCTGCCATGTTGCACTAGAACATCGCCTTAGAGACATCATATCTCTATTGTCTTTCCTGGTCTTGGAACATGTTCTTGAGATATGTGACCATCTCAATCACATCAATGTTCTCACACTGCCTCTGCAACTCATAGTTCGTGGAGCATAACATCAGACACTTGACATCCACAACATCTTTAGTATGCTTCTTGTAAACATCCATGTCAACCTTTGGTGCATTTGGAAGGGTTCATATGGTTTTGGCGTCTCCAGGACATAGAGCTTGTGCTCCTATGTGAGAACAATTCTCAACTTTCCTAAACCAATCATGGAAGTTGTTCCCATTTAGTTTGTCCTTCTCAAGGACCAATCATAGATAAAAGTGATTATTATTCATTGCCATTTATTTCTACAATAAATATTGGAAATTTTCTTTAAAATCATTTTGATTTGATAAAAATTTGACGATATTGATTAGGCCTTTAATTAAATGTCATCATTATTTTAATCAAATTGACAATCCTTAAGTATCAATTCAGAAAATTGTAGCGAATAATTTTCTAATGAGACAAGATCCAAAATGATTTGATTATCACTGACCAACACCACATTAAATAATCAACCATTAAGGTAGGCAACATTTGCCAATTGTGTCACATGCAATTCTAGATAGATAATATGTGTAACTCTTTACCATAATTATATGTATGCCTATAGGCCTAGACGCTCTAAGAATCACCAGTTAATCCTGACCCAAAAGCTGAGACAATAATAATGCACCCCACATGGGCAAAACCTACATTATTATCATCACACTTCTATGAGATAGATGGCCCACCACGCTAGGGCATAACCTAGACTTGGTCGATAAAGCTTTTCATGTGTGCGATTGTTGAAAGGCATCATAGACTTAATATGTTTGATTGGGGGGTTTATATATATCACAAATATACTTATAATGTATCCAATCACCACATAGATAGTATGTATCATATACATGCTATATCCCACATCGTAAATATGCAATATAAAACAAAAAAGTGATGGTTATGACCATATATGCTATAATTCCTTGGGAGACACAAGCAATTACTACCACATTGGTCAATCATCACATCACCTGTATGAACTTGTTGTTGGTGTAGATCTGTGCTTGCTAATCTGGGCTGATTGATTCAACCCTTGAACTGGTCATCTCGCCTCTTTCCTGGTCATTTGATCTTCTAAAATGGTATTCTGGTCTCCTGTCCAACCAATTTCTGGACACCATCAAATGGTCGATTGGGCCCAACAGTCGGTCAGCTCACTCCTGCAGTCTGTCCTCCTTGATCCTCCTGACATTGATCGTCATCTTTGTCAAATGAAACTATCATACTGCTACTTAAATTGTAAAGAGAAACCTTGAGTTACATTTGAGGGAGCAAAGATAGGAAATAATTGACTTTACATTGGGAATAAAGAGATAGAGACTCGATATCCAAACTGAGATAAATCATGAATAAAATCAAATCTTCCAACCACACACAGATATTGAGTTATTGGCCAAAACCGTGCTACACATTGATGAGTGCATACTCATCATGATTTTCAATTACCTTTTTGGAACAATTTAATATCTATTCCACATCTTTTCACCCTAATATGAATCATAATGCACAAAACTACTCAGTGATTCAATAATCAAAGTTTTAACTAAATATCTTTCATTTTATGCAGGTGTAGCAGGCAACTCCATGCAAACGGTCTCAAGACCATTTGGATCCATGCGGTCTCAAGACCGTTTGCTGGAATACACAAAGAACAAGACGAAACCAGTTGCCCAAGAAGTCCACGCGGTCTCAAGACCGTTTGGTCCCATGCGGTCCCAAGACCGTTTGGTCCCATGCGGTCCCAAGACCGTTTGGTCCCATGCGGTCCCAAGACCGTTTGGTCCCATGCGGTCCCAAGACCGTTTGGTCCCAAGCGGTCTCAAGACCGTTTGGTCCCATGCGGTCCCAAGACCGTTTGGTCCCATGCGGTCCCAAGGCCGTTTGGTCCCATGCGGTCCCAAGACCGTTTGGTCCCAAGCGGTCTCAAGACCGTTTGGTCCCATGCGGTCTCAAGACCGTTTGGTCCCATGCGGTCTCAAGACCGTTTGGTCCCATGCGGTCCCAAGGCCGTTTGGTCCCAAACGGTCCCAAGGCCGTTTGGTCCCAAACGGTCCCAAGACCGTTTGGTCCCGCGCGGTCCCAAGACCGTTTGGTCCCGCACGGTCCCAAGACTGTTCGATGCAAGCGCAAGGATCGATTGAAGAACTAAAGCCACGCGACCACACCAAAGCCAGGACCGATCAAAGCAAGACCGTTTGGCACTCAAACGACCTCCAAACCGTTTGATGCCCAAACGGTCTCAAGACCGTTTGGTGCCCAAGCGGTCTCAAGACCGTTTGGCGCCCAAACGGTCTCCAAACCGTTTGGAGAAGATATTTCCAGCAACTTATCCAAACCGTTTGGGATCAGATCTGAAACTATAAATAGACCCCCAGGGTCCCCATTTCGAAGCATCGGTTCCGGACGCCGAAAGGCTGCCAGAGCACCACACCGATCAAGTTTCACTCCATCTATCGCTGGTGTTGCGTCCAAGGAGGCCAAGAAGAGGAAGAAGACGGCGCAAGGAGTGCATCTTCTTCACCGAGTTGCGTCCACCGTCTGCACCGAGCTCATGGCGGATCTATATTTCTCTCCTATCCTTCTTGTATCTCGTATCATGAGCGAGTAGTCCTCTTTCACTGGGGTGCGGGGACTAGCCCCGCTGCCCATGCAAACCATGTTCTTTTGTTAAACTTTCCAAGGCAATGTATATAACTCTTCATTTTGTCGTTTATCGTTAAGCTTGTAGGTTGGTTATGTGCGTGTTTTCATCTTTGTGCTCCCTATGTTGCGATAACTTCAATGCATGGGTTCCTATGTTGCGATAACTTCAAGGCATGGGTTGGAACGTCGTTTAGCATGTTTGACCCTTGACGATAACTTCCAATGGGTTCCTTGAGGTCGTAAGTGTATGATCCGCGAGGGGACGAGCCATCTAGCCTTCGGTGACGCTTCTGTGCGCCTAACGCCTGTATAGGGGGTTCACAACCTTAGTTGGATTTTGCATCATCTTGCTAAACGTCGATGTTTGCTCGCATGTCACCTTCCTGCTTGTTTATCGGTTAACGCGGCTGACTCCCAAACTAGAAATAGGATGGGATTTCATCGAGGTCGTAAGTGTATGATCCGCGAGGGGACGAGCCATCTAGCCTTCGGTGACGCTTTTGTGCGCCTAATGCCCGTATGGGGGGTTCACAACCTCCGTGGATTTCTGTATCTTCAGAGCCGTAAGACATGTGATCCGGACGGCGATGAGAAATTGGCTGCCTATGGTGATGCTTACGCGGACCTAACGCCCGTATGGGGGGTTCTGCAGCAGCTCTATTTGGAGTGTTATATCGTGCCTGGATTGTTTGCGAAAGAGTGTGTTTGTGTGTGTAGCGGTGGTCAAACTCGGTACCATCCCAGCGGTTCCCCATCATTGATCTAAACCCATCTTTTATTCCGCATTTACTTTCTTGAAATTAGTTTAATCAAACCAAAATCAACCAATTGCTCTAAATATTAGTTTTACTTGGGCTAGATCTAACTGACAAAGATTCTTAAAAACGTTGTCCTTTGGGTTCGATCCTCAACTATACTGCGATAAGATCCGTCCGCTTGCGGGTGGTATTGTTGCACTTGGTTTTGGTAAAAGCTCGGGGATATAAACCCCGAGTGAATTTGTTAGTGCATTCAAAAAGCCACATCAAATTCTGGCGCCGTTGCCGGGGACAACGGAATCAGTCGGTCAAATCTAGTTCTTGTAAGACTAATCTAGGATTTTGTTTTCTTTTTGAAACTATCGCTCATCTACTTGACCTTTATTCTACTTCAAGCATCTCACTTTCAAACCTTTTCAAATTTTAGGTGCTCTTTGACGATTAGTGCATGCACCGTTCGGATAGTCTCGGACTGACTGCGAGCTTTGATCCCGAAATCGATAGAACCTTCCATCGTCAGATCCGAGAGAATCAAGCCAGAATGGCGCAAGAAGAAGAAGTAGCCCGAAGGGTGGCTCAAGCCATCAATGCGCAGAGAGAAAGGTTCATGCAAGAAGCTAGAGCTGTGGTTCAACAGGAGATCTTAGCAGCGCAAGCAGCAGCACAAGCAGCAGAACTTCAGAAAGACCTTAGAGAGTTCTCTATCCCAAAGGCCGCAAATGTCTATCATCCGGTGCAACCTCCTC
Organism: Alisma plantago-aquatica; assembly: GCA_963693085.1. NCBI lineage: Eukaryota > Viridiplantae > Streptophyta > Magnoliopsida > Alismatales > Alismataceae > Alisma > Alisma plantago-aquatica. The sequence continues at coordinate 1,928,680,435 of OY856409.1, read as the reverse complement.
CCATCGAAGCTGCTAACTTTGAGATTAGAGCACATTGGATAACCTTGCTTCAAAACAACCCATTCTACGGTAAACAAGCTGAAGACAGCCAAGGTCATCTTCTCAGATTCATTGACCTGTGTGCTATGACGAAGCAAAATGGAGTCTCTGATGATGCTATTCGACTCCGTCTCTTCAAATACTCTCTGGCCGATAGAGCCATTAGTTGGTACAACTCACTACAGAGTGATGTACCCATCACCACCTGGGAGCAGCTTCAAAACGCCTTTCTGGAAAAGTTCTACCCCCCATCTCTTACATATGAGATCAGGGGACGAATCACAAATTTCACTCAAGTCCCAGGAGAAACTCTTTCCGAAGCTTGGGATAGATACAAGGAGCTCCTACGCAAATGCCCACACCATGGAATTCCTAAGAATCAACTAATAGAAATATTCTACAGGGGTGTGGAGGATGATGTTAAGATGTTCCTTGACTCCTCGTCTGGAGGGAACTTCATGCGGCAAAGTTACGACAGCGCATGGAGAGTAGTCACCCTGGGAGCAGAAAATCAAGCAAACTGGGGCAGATCTGTTGGTAAAGGAGTCTTAAAGGTAGCTATGGCTGACGCTATCCCAGAATACAAATCTATAGCTGAAACTTTGAAAGTCTTGGTTGCAAAGCAAGATCACATAGAATCATCCCTTGCTGCGATTGGAAGAGGACATTCTCCAACTAGGCAACCAGAACAAGTCAAGTCCACTTCTTTGTTTTGTGAAGCGTGCAAAGGCACTGACCATTCCACACTATCATGCAATGTTCTCTATGATGTTGTTTTAAGTAATGCCTGTGGACAAGGAGATAATTGCCAGATGGAAAATCTTAATGCTATCAACACCAACCCTGGGCAGAACTATTACAATCCGAATCAAAATAGGAATCACCCAGGCTTCCAGTACGGAAATCCTTCAGGAGCTATGAACTCGCATCAATTTGTTCCGAATAATCAACCAAGAGGCCCATCTGGGTATCAGTTTAACCAGCAACATAACTTTGGGAATCAAGGAAACTTCAAGGGAAACTTTCAGAATAGAAACTATAATAATTATCAGAATAACTCTCAGTATCAAAGCTTGAACCAACAACATGGTCAAACAAGATCCATCCCTTCTGATGACAAGCTATCTACCATTGAAAAGTTATTGCAAACACAACAAACGATGATAGCCAATCAACAAGCCCAGCAGAAGGCTATTGAAACTCAACTAGCTCAACTTGCTGCTAGTATTAAGCCACAAGCTGGAGTCTTCGCCGGACAACCTGAGAACAATCCGAAACATCTGGAGCAGCTGAAGGTTATCGCCACAAGATCAGGGAAAAGTTATTTGGATCCCCCAACAAAGACAAGTGTGGTTATTTCTGACGAGAGTGAACCTATGACAGACCAAAACTTGACAGCACCGGAATTGCAATCAAAGGAAAGCAAGACTAATAAGGGAAGTTCTGAAAAAGTTGTCGATGAAGAAGTAGAGACACCTGAACCAGATATTCCTATATATAAGCCTCGTGTTCCTTTCCCATCCCGTCTGAGGGAAACCAAGCTTGATACTAGATTCATCAAATTCAAAGAGGCTATGAAAAAGCTCCATGTTGATATACCATTCCTAGATGCTCTTAATGAGATACCAGCCTGGACCAAGTATCTAAAGTCGCTTCTCACCAAGAAGTACATCACTGAAGAATATGAAACTGTAAAATTGGCTGCTACCACATCAGATATCATACTAAGCAAGATGCCTAAGAAACAAAAAGATCCAGGATCCTTCGGAATCTCATGTCACATTGGCGACTCATCATGCAAGAAAGGATTGGCAGATCTTGGCGCAAGTATTTCTATTATGCCGCTCAGTCTATGCAAGAGACTAGGGTTTGAAGAATTGCTTCCAACTGCTATGACAATTCAACTTGCAGATAATTCGGTAAAAAAGCCATTAGGAATTCTCGAAGACATCCCGGTCAAGGTAGGCAAGGACGCATATGTCCCATGTGATTTTGTCATCATGGACATAAAAGAAGACACCAAATACCCTATTATCTTCGGTCGTCCATTCCTCGCCACTTCTAGAGCCCTTATCGATGTTGAAGCCAGAACCTTACTGCTCAGGTTAGGTAAAGAAACTCTAGAGTTCAAAGTTTTTGAAAGCATGAGAAGACCGAGTATACAGGAGGAAGTCTATCTGATAGATTGTGTTGAGCAGATGTCACAACTTACTCAAGAATATCACGAGTCATGCGATCCCTTGGAAATTTCTCTATATGACCTTTTTAATGATGAACCTACTGACCAACAAGATAAGGATTGCACCGAACCTCCCGACTCTACTAAAGGAAATCCTGAAGCTACCTATGAAGAATTAAAGGTTACCGAAACCCCAGAAGAAATCAGTGAAAAACTAGAACCTCCTGAAATGAAGCACCTACCTGAAGGGCTGAAGTATATGTTTTTAGACGATCTCAAAGTTTGTCCTGTCATTATTAACTCTGGTTTAACGACCAAACAAGAAGAGCAACTTCTGGAGGTATTAAAGGAGAGCAAGAAAACCATAGGCTACAAAATGAGTGACCTCACAGGGGTCAGTCAAGCCTTGTGCATGCACAGAATCCCCATGATGGAAGACCATAAGCCAACGATCGAGCATCAATGAAAGTTGAACCCGAATATGAAGGAAGTGGTCCATCGTGAGATCATCAAACTCCTTACAGCTGGAATAATATACCTGATATCGGACTCACCATGGGTGAGCCCAGTACATGTTGTACCCAAGAAAGGAGGTACTACTGTCACAAGAAATGAAAACAATGAGCTCATCCCCACCCGAACAGTGACTGGGTGGAGGATGTGTATTAAGTATAGAAAATTAAACAAGGCCACTCAGAAGGATCATTTTCCTATGCCCTTCCTCGATCAAGTTTTGGAAAGATTGGCCCATCAAGAATATTTCTGTTACCTGGACGGTTACTCTGGATTCTATCAGATCCCCATACATCCAGATGATCAAGAAAAAACAACTTTCACCTGTCCCTTCGGGACATATGCTTTTAAAAGAATGCCTTTTGGTCTGTGTAATGCCCCTGCAACTTTTCAACGTTGCATGACTGCCATTTTTGCAGGGCTTACTGAAACAGTTATGGAGGTTTTCATGGACGATTTTTCCGTATATGGTGACTCCTTTGATTCTTGTCTTAAGCATCTCTCCATGGTCCTCAAACGTTGTGAAGAAGCACATCTGGTGCTAAATTGGGAGAAATGCCACTTTATGGTAAAGGAAGGCATCATCTTGGGCCACAAGGTTAGTAATAAAGGAATTGAAGTTGATAAGGCCAAGATAGAAGTCATCTCTAAACTGGAAATCCCCACAAATGTAAAAGAAGTTCGCACATTCCTTGGTCACGCTGGATTCTATAGAAGGTTTATACGTGATTTTTCCAAGATAACGAAGCCGATGACTAATCTACTTTTAAAGGATGCTGATTTCAATTTCAATGAAGAATGCGTCAAAAGTTTTGATATGCTGAAGAAAGCCCTTACAACTACTCCCATCATTAGAGCTCCCGATTGGGACCACCCCTTTGAAATTATGTGTGATGCCAGTGATTAGGCGGTGGGTGCTGTCTTAGGACAATGCATAGAGAAGAAACATTATGTGATCTATTATGCATCAAAGACCCTCGACGAAGCTCAAAGGAATTATGCTACCACTGAAAAGGAGCTTTTAGCAGTCATTTATGCTTTCGACAAATTCAGATCCTACCTTGCTGGTTCGAAGGTAATCGTTTACACTGACCATGCTGCTATCTGTTATCTTATGACAAAGAAGGATGCTAAGCCAAGGCTGATCAGATGGATACTCCTTCTACAAGAATTTGACCTTGAAATAAGAGATAAAAAAGGGACAGAGAATGTCGTGGCAGATCACCTGAGTCACATCCACACTCTGGATGGTGAAGGGATTCCGATAAATGACTCTCTACCAGATGATCAGCTTATGAGAGTCTCAGGATTCGAACCATGGTATTCAGACTTAGTAAACTACCTTGCCGCCGGAGTCATCCATCCTCAATACACCGGGAACGCTCTGAAGAAATTTATGCATGATGTGAAGCATTACTATTGGGATGAACCATATCTTTTCAAACTCTGTGCAGATGGATTGTATAGACGTTGTGTCGCCGAAGAAGAAGCCCATTCTATTTTGGAACAATGCCACTCAGGACCCATGGGTGGGCATATGAGCTCTAAAAAGACTGCCTTAAAAGTTTTGCAATGTGGATTTTTCTGGCCAACTTTATCCAAGGACTGTTATGATTTTGTCATATCATGTGATAAGTGTCAAAGAGCTGGCAATATAACCAAGAGAGACGAAATGCCACTGAATCTATGGCAAGAAGTCGAGATATTTGACGTCTGGGGAGTAGACTATATGGGGCCATTCCCATCTTCTAATGGATTCTCTTACATCCTTGTGGCGGTGGACTACGTCTCCAAATGGGTTGAAGCTATACCAACCGTCACTTGTGATTCAAAACCAGTCATCAAACTATTCAAAGATATTATCTTCCCACGGTTCGGAGTGCCAAAAACCGTGATATCTGACGGAGGATCCCACTTCATTGAAAGAAGCCTTGAAGCTCTTCTACGAAAATATGGCGTCTCACACAAGATAGCTTCGCCTTATCATCCACAAACCAGTGGACAGGTAGAGGTCTCCAACCGACAACTTAAGGCTATCCTTGAGAAAACCGTTGGACGTAATCAGAAAGATTGGGCGACAAAAATCAACGACGCCTTATGGGCTTATCGCACTGCTTATAAGACTCCCCTTGGGACTACCCCTTTTCGATTGATATATGGAAAGAGTTGCCACCTGCCAGTCGAACTTGAACATAAGGCATGGTGGGCAATTAAACAAATAAACTTCGATATGAAACAAGCGGGTCAAGCCAGAATTCTGCAACTCCATGAGCTGGATGAACTCAGAATGACAGCCTATGAGAATGCACGAATCTACAAAGAACGTACAAAACTCTGGCATGATGGACATCTGAAACAAAAAGACATATGAGTGGGAGACCAAGTTTTAGTTTTCAACTCCAGATTAAAATTGTTCCCAGGAAAACTCCGCTCACGTTGGTGCGGACCTTACATCGTCAAAAGCATCTCTCCCCATGCTGCTTTCTCTTTATGGAGCGACGGGTCTGGCGAATTTATAGCAAATGGTCACCGCTTGAAAAGATACTTCACACCAGCTGACAAAGGCACCGAAATAATGTTGGAATTCAGCAATCCAAAGGACCCACCATAATTCCGAAGAACTCTGTCGAGCCATCGACATAAAACAAAGGCGCTTGTCGGGAGGCAACCCGACCAATAAATCTATTTTACTTTTCCTTTTCAAATTTTGTTCCTTATAGTTAAATTTTCCTTAAATAAAATTTGCCTTATGAGAGAGTTTTTCTTTCAGGACACGAGATTCGGATTGGTGCTGATCAGAACGAATTCATTCTCGGCAGTCATACCTGGTGTTTCCTTTCCCCTCCATCTTGAATTTAGGGTTTGCTCGAGGACGAGCAAATCTCTAAGTTCGGGGTGGAGGGTGGGTGGTACGTATTCCACTTCCACATACACACCCTCTTTTCATATTCAAAATGTCTCTATCATAAAATTTTTCAAAATTTTGAACAGATACCTGATGAAATTTTGTCTTTTGTTGATAAAAATGTAACTAACTTTTTGCTATGCATCTTCTATCATAACATCCTCCTTATTCAAAGCAAATCCTCAAGAGGACTGACTTTTGAAACTTGCCTGAAACCATCCTGTGAAACTTATGATTCCTAACATCATAATTCTTTTTACATAATGATAAGTATCTGTCAAACTGATAGGGATCAAACACGTCGCGCTTCCTAACTGACTAGTGGAACAATGGCTCAGAAACCCCACCGGATCCGCATCAAGTCATTATTTGAGCAGAGTATGACAAAGAGAATAACCCGGTTTTGAATTGTAAATCAAGTTGCATCCTGATCTGAACTCTCTTCTACACTTCTTCTATCATCTTCGTATCCCTCCATCCATAAATACCACCAAAATAGCCAAACTTGTGTCAAACCCTAAGTTCGGGGTGGCACGCCACTTTCCCCATATCCGCTTCTTCCATACCCCTTCCAATAAATAGGGGCGTACCACCAAAAATGCAATCTCGAGTCGAATAGAGGAGAGATCTGCAATAAAAAGATGCCAAAGTGCACACAAAATAAATGCAATCTCGAGTCGAATAGAGGAGAGATCTGCAACAAAAGATGCCATAGCGCACACAAAAAATATGCAATAAATGAAATTGCAAAACAAAAAAAAATCTCGAGTCGAATAGAGGAGAGATTTACTTCTTCTTTCCATACCACCTTTCACTCCTTTTTCTACCTAAGGGCACAATACATGCCCTACCATCCTGAACTACACCAGTGTCAGATCAAATGCATACTTGTCGATTCTACGGGTATCTCTGAACTCCTACAAAACTCTTCGACATGCTTGGTGTTGGAAAAGGCGGGGAGGAAGCGTTGTTGGGAAACGAACTCAGGAACGAAGCTATGGAAAGACGTGTTTTGTGGTCCCAGGAAGTTGAGGTACTCACTCATACTGAGCAAAAAGAAAACGTTTGTGATGTGAAGATGAAGAAATCACACGGATCGAAAGTATTCCATCAGGCAACAGTTTCAAATTTTATGTTACTCGAGGACGAGCAACGATTTAAGTTCGGGGTGTTTTGATGAGTGCATACTCATCATGATTTTCAATTACCTTTTTGGAACAATTCAATATCTATTCCACATCTTTTCACCCTAATATGAATCATAATGCACAAAACTACTCAGTGATTCAATAATCAAAGTTTTAACTAAATATCTTTCATTTTATGCAGGTGTAGCAGGCAACTCCATGCAAACGGTCTCAAGACCGTTTGGATCCATGCGGTCTCAAGACCGTTTGCTGGAATACACAAAGAACAAGACGAAACCAGTTGCCCAAGAAGTCCACGCGGTCTCAAGACCGTTTGGTCCCATGCGGTCCCAAGACCGTTTGGTCCCATGCGGTCCCAAGACCGTTTGGTCCCATGCGGTCCCAAGACCGTTTGGTCCCATGCGGTCCCAAGACCGTTTGGTCCCATGCGGTCCCAAGACCGTTTGGTCCCAAGCGGTCTCAAGACCGTTTGGTCCCATGCGGTCCCAAGACCGTTTGGTCCCATGCGGTCCCAAGGCCGTTTGGTCCCATGCATTCCCAAGGCCGTTTGGTCCCATGCGGTCCCAAGACCGTTTGGTCCCATGCGGTCTCAAGACCGTTTGGTCCCATGCGGTCCCAAGACCGTTTGGTCCCATGCGGTCTCAAGACCGTTTGGTCCCATGCGGTCTCAAGACCGTTTGGTCCCATGCGGTCTCAAGACCGTTTGGTCCCATGCGGTCCCAAGGCCGTTTGGTCCCAAACGGTCCCAAGGCCGTTTGGTCCCGCGCGGTCCCAAGACCGTTTGGTCCCGCGCGGTCCCAAGACCGTTCGATGCAAGCGCAAGGATCGATTGAAGAACTAAAGCCGCGCGACCACGCCAAAGCCAGTACCGATCAAAGCAAGACCGTTTGGTGCTCAAACGACCTCCAAACCGTTTGATGCCCAAACGGTCTCAAGACCGTTTGGTGCCCAAGCGGTCTCAAGACCGTTTGGCGCCCAAACGGTCTCAAGACCGTTTGGCGCCCAAACGGTCTCCAAACCGTTTGGAGAAGATATTTCCAGCAACTTATCCAAACCGTTTGGGATCAGATCTGAAACTATAAATAGACCCCCAGGGTCCCCATTTCGAGGCATCGGTTCCGGACGCCGAAAGGCTGCCAGAGCACCACACCGATCAAGTTCCACTCCATCTATCGCTGGTGTTGCGTCCAAGGAGGCCAAGAAGAGGAAGAAGACGGCGCAAGGAGCGCATCTTCTTCACCGAGCTGCGTCCACCCTCTGCACCGAGCTCATGGCGGATCTATCTTTCTCTCCTATCCTTCTTGTATCTCGTATCATGAGCGAGTAGTCCTCTTTCACTGGGGTGCGGGGACTAGCCCCGCTGCCCATGCAAACCATGTTCTTTTGTTAAACTTTCCAAGGCAATGTATATAACTCTTCATTTTGTCGTTTATCGTTAAGCTTGTAGGTTGGTTATGTGCGTGTTTTCATCTTTGTGCTCCCTATGTTGCGATAACTTCAATGCATGGGTTCCTATGTTGCGATAACTTCAAGGCATGGGTTGGAACGTCGTTTAGCATGTTTGACCCTTGACGATAACTTCCGATGGGTTCCTTGAGGTCGTAAGTGTATGATCCGCGAGGGGACGAGCCATCTAGCCTTCGGTGACGCTTCTGTGCGCCTAACGCCTGTATAGGGGGTTCACAACCTTAGTTGGATTTTGCATCTGTTGGATAAATTGGATATTATGATAAATCCCTTTGTTTCGATGATGACAAACATTTCATTCTTATTAATCTAACGAGCTACTTAAGTGTGCAGGAACAAGGTGATGACAAAGTTCTAGGGAATCCTTACGCTTGAATGTTTATAAATGTCATACAATGTAATCAATTGTAAACTTGTACAAATATATAATGTACAAGTACTTAGACTTCATGTAAATCAAGTGTTAGATCTCCCTAGCTAAACACCACACTTAGTTAGGTCATCTCCTTCTAATAGATCACATAATGCACACTCATGCACATACTTAGTATCTCAATTAAAAGATTGAAAACAGAGTCAATCTCGGTCGACCACACTCCTCGACCGAGACACTCTCGGTCGACAAATTTCTCGACCGAGATTGACCAAAAGTAGCCGTTAGACACAGCAGTTGACAGTTGCAAATCAACGTTAATCCAGAGAGCCTGTCGGTCGACAAATCCTCGACCGACTGGGCATCTCGGTCGACAAGTCCTCGACCGAGATGGTCTCTGACAGCAACTGCAGAATTAATTAACTAGTCGTTGCTAATGCGCCTAACTTATTCCTAACGGCTAGTTAAGCACTAGAAACCCCCTAGAAGTTGTCTAGAACGTCCTTAAGCATACTTAGGCCATTCCTATAAATAGGACAAGCCATAGGACACTAGAACACACTTGTTACACTTGAGAATACACTTGAGCATATCACTGTTCTCAGACTGCTGTAAATCTTTACATTGTATGTGAAAATTATTCTTGAAAGATTATATGGAATAAATATTAACTGATCATGCTTACATTTCTATTTAATCATTCTTTTATTGCACATTTCTTTTTCAGAAATACTTGCAATGAATAAAATGTTTCAAATAAATTTTTGTGTGCTTTTATATTAAGCATCACTTATTTTAGTCTATCCAAAGTAATCTTAAATTCATGAATGGATATTATTCTTGAATATGCTTCATCATATTTGATGTCCTTATTAAGCTCTCATAATTAGTACACTTTAATGAGTCTCAAATTGATATTTGCAAGCTATCTGCAGAACTCATACTTCGCATATGAATGATTCATACTGGAAACCTGCAGAATATGCCTCTTGGTTAAAATAAAATTTGACCAAGGGGCGCCATGGTCGTAATCAAGGGCGACCTAAAATAAACTTTGATAAAAAATTACTTATTTGAACATTATTTTATTGAACTTAATCTTAGCATATTTTTAAATCAAAACATCAAATCATTTGTGGAAATTAGAAGCCTTAAATATTATTACTCCCTTGGAATATACATATACATATGCTCTACAAAAATGTTCTAAAATTCAGTAAAAAAAATTGAACTCAGTAAGTCTGTCGGTCGACAACTTCGTCGACCGAGAACCACTCGGTCAGCCCATCTCACTCGACCGACAAATTCTAAACAGATTCAGTATCGGACAAACGGTCGGTCGACGAGTGCTCGACCGAGACAATATCGGTCGACAAGCGCTCGACCGAGAAATAGCCGTTGGATATGACCGTTGCGACCCGACCGTTATGACCGTTTTCTTTACCGTTGGAGGACCAAGTGGTGCGTCTGCAACTCGACCGTTGCAGACGCTCGGTCGACGAGTCGTCGACCGACCGGGTCGCTGGAATTCTATAAATAAGTGCAAAAACGAGCCACTTACTCACACTTGCATTTCCTTGCTTCCATAGTCCATCTCTAGTGCAATTTCGTGCAATCCTTCAGCACTCTTACCCTCAAATCTTCCTTGCTTCTTTTCCACTCTCAAGAAACACAATGGCCTCATCATCAACTGTCCGTGGGAAGAAGAAAGTTGCTGGAAGAAAAAGAAGAGAAGATCGGGAAGCCACTCCGCCACTGACAATCATCAATGACATCGCCTTCGTCGACGGAGATGCTGGAGATAGATACTTTCGGCTTTCCTCTAAAGCTCCTCTTCCCCGACGTCCGGTCGAAGTGATGGACTTCATCAACATAGTCGACCTGGAGCATCTCTTTGGAGTACAAAAGCTGAAGGACTTCATCAATCCATCCTTTCCTTCCTATTCTATTAAGGTAGTCAACGAATTCTATGCCAATCTTCTATCCCACACCGAAAATGACACCACATTCTTCTACACCATGGTCAATGGGCATAGTTTTAAATTTTCCGAAGGGGATATTCTTGACATGCTTGAAATTGATATAGATGAATATCAAGATTTCCTTGACCTTACCACCGGCAATCCAATAAATTTATTTTCCCATGATGACCACACCACTAGTCTTAGTGATATAAAAAGAGCCATATTTCAAGCCAATACCACTTGTCATGAAGATACGGGAACCTATTATGCAATAAACCTAAAATCGGCATGTAGAATAGTAAACCTCATTGTTTCCACCAACATACATCCACGAGCCAATAAATCCGAGGTTCCTATCTTCCGTATGTGTCTAATTTATGCTATCATAAAAGAAATTCCCATCAACTTCATTCGCATAATACTTAAAAATATGCTTGAGTTTTCTGGCAATCCACCATATGCTGATTTTGTATGCCAGATTACTCAACATTTTCTTAAGTCAAACATTGAAGATATGGGATACATATGGGAGCGTAGACCACCAAAGATAAGTAAGAACACCGTAGAGAAGATGGGAATTGACTTTGGCCATAAAAGGGCAAGAGTAGAAGGAGAGTCATCACATCAGGATATACCACCCCCTCCTCCTACTAACCTTTCCATTGATCCCATCCAAAATACCCTTACTTATATTGCTGGCTCCCAATATCATCTTAGTAGACAATTAAACTACAATCACCATGCCATGACATACTTAAATCAAAGAATGCAAAACCTTTCTCCTGGCCAAACCGATGAATATCCGCATTCTTTAAACCCTGGCATGCTCAACCCATTTAACCCCTCATACAACTACTACCAACCTCCATCTTCACCATCAATGGATCTTGCACATACTCAATTTTCTTCCATACAATTGCAAGACATAGCTGCTCACTTCCGATTTGACCGAGTTCCCACTTTCCTGGAAGCATATGCGTTGACTACAACTGGTGCTTTGGATTGGCAAACTCTGATCCAATACTATGGAGCCGAGCCATTCCTTGGGAAAGATCCGGACATCGATGTAATTCTTAAATCTTTCCTGTGAAGTTTTGGAGTTGTAATAGTTGTAATGAAAATGATTAGTCAAATTCTATATGATTGTAATCTTCTTCATGCTCTTGAATGAAATTTGCCATTTTTTTATTCACATGGTTATTTGTTTGGCATATGAGACATCTTCAAAACATGGATTATAAGTTCATTGTTGTAGAGCATAACAAATAAGGGAATAATAATTCAAACAGGCAACTATTACAATCAAAATTAAATTTTCAAATAACAAAACAGTTCTCCAGAAACATTCTCGGTCGAGCAACTAGTCGACCGAGAACATTGTCGGTCGAGCAACTGTCGACCGACTGGGTTTCTGTTTTTCCAGATTAACATAAATTGCATACATCTTTGTTAAATCTTGGACATCTTATATATTTGCTTAGTATTCAAACTTTCATCTATCTAAGGGGGAGCAAAGCATAAGAAACAAGAGGAGATTATCAAAACTTTGACCATTTGATTAAAGAAGCTTACAAAAATATTATGTGTAACTGAAAATTTTCAAGAAATTTATGAATTTATTGAAAATGGTATCTTGTATTTACAGGAATTCTCTACCCAAAATAGGGCTTTTAGATGGAGACATTTTTATGTAATCTAAGCTTAGAGGATTCTCATTTAATCTAGGGCTTAACATCCTTTGATTCATGAGAAATCAATATACATTCATCATATGCTTAAAGGAATCTCATATCATTTCAAGGCTTAACATCCTTTGCGAATGATTAAGAAACAAATTGTGGATAAATTAGATAAAAATCCATGTTCCTAATAGGATATCTAATTAAGGGGGAGCATTATATTAAGGGGGAAAAGAAAAATAAAACATTCAACTTGGATATCTTTTTGAAATGACAAAGGGGGAGAAAGAATATAAAAGAGTTTCATCACATCTTGGCCAGCACTCACTTGAAAAACATAAATAGCTACAAAAGGTAAATTTTCAGGTATGAAACTCACATGCTTTATATTTCCTTATTTCATATTTAGGAAATGTTCGTCATCTTCAAAAAGGGGGAGATTGTTGGATAAATTGGATATTATGATAAATCCCTTTGTTTCGATGATGACAAACATTTCATTCTTATTAATCTAACGAGCTACTTAAGTGTGCAGGAACAAGGTGATGACAAAGTTCTAGGGAATCCTTACGCTTGAATGTTTATAAATGTCATACAATGTAATCAATTGTAAACTTGTACAAATATATAATGTACAAGTACTTAGACTTCATGTAAATCAAGCGTTAGATCTCCCTAGCTAAACACCACACTTAGTTAGGTCATCTCCTTCTAATAGATCACATAATGCACACTCATGCACATACTTAGTATCTCAATTAAAAGATTGAAAACAGAGTCAATCTCGGTCGACCACACTCCTCGACCGAGACACTCTCGGTCGACAAATTTCTCGACCGAGATTGACCAAAAGTAGCCGTTAGACACAGCAGTTGACAGTTGCAAATCAACGTTAATCCAGAGAGCCTGTCGGTCGACAAATCCTCGACCGACTGGTCATCTCGGTCGACAAGTCCTCGACCGAGATGGTCTCTGACAGCAACTGCAGAATTAATTAACTAGCCGTTGCTAATGCGCCTAACTTATTCCTAACGGCTAGTTAAGCACTAGAAACCCCCTAGAAGTTGTCTAGAACGTCCTTAAGCATACTTAGGCCATTCCTATAAATAGGACAAGCCATAGGACACTAGAACACACTTGTTACACTTGAGAATACACTTGAGCATACTTGAGCAATCTTTTGCAAGCAAAATTTGAGCACTGTGATCATTGGCCTACACTCTCCTTAGCTCAATCTCGTGTCCTATAGGCTAGATTCTCCTACCTACAGCAATCACAAGTTCACATACTTGGCTAGGAGATCTTACGCTTGATCTAGGCATATCAAGCCTTGGGCTTAAAGGATAAGTTGTAATTTCTGTTTTCCTTTCTTGTTCCTGTTTATCTTGTGTACTCTCCTTGCTACTCCTAGGGTTGGAGGCTGCGGATTGGAGAGGGTTGACTTCTCAGGTGGAGAAGGGGACTTCAAGCTACTTCAAGAAGGCTATCGCAGGGGAAGCTACTTCAGAAGGCTGGTGCAACGGGAGTTGGTGCATCTACTTCAAGGGAAGGCTGCTTCAAGGTTGGCGATTACTTCTAGGTGAAGGCTGCTTGAAGGGTTTAGGAAAAGAGATTGTATTTTATGTAAATTCCTTGAAGAGGTAATAAAATAAATTTCTTTTCAAATCCCGGTTGGGTAAGCAACCGGGTAGTGGACTGACGGCTATAGTATTTGCTATAGTTGGAACCACTCTAAACCTTGTGTCTCCTTGTCCAATATTTTCTTTGTGGTTGTTGAAGTGCAATAATTGTTAAATTATCTATAAAACTCTATTCACCCCCCCTCTAGAGGTTTTCAGCATCATCTTGCTAAACGTCGATGTTTGCTCGCATGTCACCTTCCTGCTTGTTTATCGGTTAACGCGGCTGACTCCCAAACTAGAAATAGGATGGGATTTCATCGAGGTCGTAAGTGTATGATCCGCGAGGGGACGAGCCATCTAGCCTTCGGTGACGCTTCTGTGCGCCTAACGCCCGTATGGGGGGTTCACAACCTCCGTGGATTTCTGTATCTTCAGAGTCGTAAGACATGTGATCCGGACGGCGATGAGAAATCGACTGCCTATGGTGATGCTTACGCGGACCTAACGCCCGTATGGGGGGTTCTGCAGCAGCTCTATTTGGAGTGTTATATCGTGCCTGGATTGTTTGCAAAAGAGTGTGTTTGTGTGTGTAGCGGTGGTCAAACTCAGTACCATCCCAGCGGTTCCCCATCATTGATCTAAACCCATCTTTTATTCCGCATTTACTTTCTTGAAATTAGTTTAATCAAACCAAAATCAACCAATTGCTCTAAATATTAGTTTTACTTGGGCTAGATCTAACTGACAAAGATTCTTAAAAACGTTGTCCTTTGGGTTCGATCCTCAACTATACTGCGATAAGATCCGTCCGCTTGCGGGTGGTATTGTTGCACTTGGTTTTGGTAAAAGCTCGGGGATATAAACCCCGAGTGAATTTGTTAGTGCATTCAAAAAGCCACATCACACATCCACCATTCAAATTGCTTTTCGGGCGACTCATGTAAATTGCATATATATATATATATATATATATATATATATATAATTAACTTTACATTGGGAATAAAGAGATAGAGACTCGGTATGCAAACTGAGATAAAACATGAATAAAATCAAACCATCCAACCACACACAGATATTGATTTATTGGCCAAAAGCATGCTACACATCCACCATTCAAATTGCTTTTCGGATGACTCATGTAAATTGCATATATATATATATATATATATATATATATATATATATATATATATATATATGGGTAGCGATCTAGTGATAAATATTCTATGGTGAGAGCATGAGAGGCATTTGAATAACCATAAAGTTATATATTTTTTTCAATACCCAACCTTATGGATGGGAAGAACATCATTTTATTTACCTTCACACAAAAAATCACAACAATACATTATTTTTTACATGTCCATATATAGAATATATGTATTTTACATCCAACAGTTAGCCTAAAATTCAATATTGAGTGTTGAAAAGTATTTGTTTGTTGTGAATGCAATACAAGTCCTATGATGATGAAATTTTGTAGGAAGGTAACTAATAAGGTATATTTTTAATCCATATAGTTGGATTATGAAAAATTGATCACTACATAAAGTTATTCGAATGCATCTCATGCTCTCACTAAGATATGTTTCTCATTGGATCGACATCCATATATATATATATATTTATTTATTTATATATACATATATATATATTAGTTTGGGATTATGTGATCTTTGATCAGATACACATATGAGATAGTTTAAGTATTCACATCATATGCAATGAATAAACTATACAAATCAAAATTTGATCATATCGATTATCCCAAAATATAGTAAATTGACATGGCTCGGATACCACTATTGGGAAATATGTACACAAAAAAGGCAGTGGAAACGAAAGTTTTATATATCTGTATTCCTCATAAAAACAAGATCGTGTCAACTACTATGAAATAGGAAAGATAGTTTAATGAGTTTATACCTGGTCATGGAGCAACTCCATCAACTACAACTCATTGTAGTGCAACTATCTTCTAGTTTCTCTTGGATGGTGTCTGTGCAGTTCATGGTCTTCACCATGAACAACAGACTCAAATGACGTTTGTAGTAGTTCTTGATCTCATAATAGATTGTAGGCTAATGTTGTCCTCCTGGAGGAAAACAACAACCTCCTCGCCACTAGAAAAGTCTAGACAGTCCAACAAGAACTCTTGTTGTTCTAGTAGACCAGACAGGAAGAAGTTGTCCCTCCCGTTGGTGTACTAGTCACCAACTTGCTCTCCAACAATTGTTTCTCCCTTGATATCCATCCCTTTAATGGGTAGGACTTGTTCAGGATCTCTATTGATTACCACAACCAGAGAGGACAACAATTGTCAGAGGTAGTTAAGTTGTGTTCTAGAAAGCCCTAGTACCCCACTATTATAGGCGGGGTTAGGGGCTACGTTCCCAATCTTTGTGGGAGTGAAAGGGATCGGAAGATCATGATTTTCACAATCAGTCGATTCACAAGTAACACTAGTCGGTTCACGATGCGAACCAGTCATTTTTCCTATTTCCCAATACACATGAATTTGGAAAAATTGTTTCTAATTAATGCAAATATTAATTCTTGTACCAATCAAATTGAACAAGTGAAAAGAGTAATCTTTCTCACGAATTCAGGAAAGTCACTAGAACCTTCCACCAACAAAACTCAGTTGATCGGTTCACTAGGTGAACCAGTCATCTCACTCAACCCGAGTCGATTGGTTCACCTAGTGAGCCAATCAGTTGGTGTCCCATTTCATATAGAACTTCAGCCAATTCTGTATCGATCAGCCTGACACTCCAAACGGCCATCTCACTGGGTGAGATGATTGATTGCCATTCTAGTCAGTTGATTTGTTGCTTGAGTTGTATACCTAAACACTTTAGTAATCAATCCAATCATCATTCATGATTAAAATCCTCTTTTATATGAGTTCCTATGTGTGTGACCTTATAGATTCCATGTCACATTGGCAGTGAATGTCCATAACTAACTTATGACATCTCAAGCAGAGAGTGGTGCCTAGTCACACATCAGTGCTACTCAAGTGGATGAAATGTTGGAGAACAAATTCAACCTAAAATCGGTGTAATGTGTTGTGGTGATTGAATAATTCATTTGTCTCTGATATCCATAATGAACTCAAGGCATGGTGTCGTCATCCTCTCAACGTTCAATCCATGTTCCTTGAACTAAGAGCAAACTATATGAGATATATGTGACCTCAATATCATATACTGATTCACAAGTTCATGCACATGGGTTTCCCAGTCTCACTTATCAAGTGGCTAGGATATCAAACTCCAGTAGGAGGGACAAATCCCATATACATCACTCACAGTCAGTCCCCATGTGTCACAGCTACCCAATCATCACCTTTATGGCAATCTTTACTTCAAGATTGTGTTTGATGATGTCAAAGTATATCAAATGACATGTGATGAGTGTAGTGACTTTAGGTCAAAGAACCACAATCACCATGTTCACTATCAAAGATGACTATGACCACCAATGTAGTTTTCCATGTGTCACTCTCAAGGTGGGTCTATCTGATATATTGTTCCATAGCATGTACATGTGTGCTTGGTTTAATATGCCATATCATGAATAATGAGATTTTGTCATCAACCAACAAACACTCTAGTCTTATGTGTTGCTGGTGTTTATGTTCCTTTCACAGTAAAAACTAACTAGGGATATAATAAGAATGTACATACTCATAGCATTCGTATGATATAATTGTTCAAGTCTTGTACTTGAGGACGTATGCCATTGAGTATTGTTGTTCTTTAGACATTCATAATTTTTCCTCATTATCTCATAATTGAGTAAAATAGAATGAATTGGAAGCCTATCTTTATGAGTATTACTCGAATCCTTTATGGTATATGACATGTCAATCATCACATCATTGGCTCTTTGGGCATACCTTAGCAATAGTTTTAGCATTAATATATTTTTTAACAAACAAATTAGTTGTCATATGAAGATCTTCTACACTCAAGACTCTAAGATTTTAAATTTAGCATGGGTATACTTGATATAGAAATGGGACATATCTCTTGTCTTTATGTCTAGTGTCTTATTATCTCTATAATTTTGTTATATCCTTTTCATATATATTGCATGTTTGAAATATTTGTGACATTCTATGAACTGATGTCCAAATCCTACTTCCACTGAATTTGTAGTCATTGGAGATAGGATAAGGGTAACAAACAATTCCATGTCAGTTTTTGAATTTAATAGCATGATAATGTGAGCTTGGTATTTATGAATGCTTGATTGTGTATTTTTAATTTCCTTCATCTGAATTTTTTTTTCAAAAAATCAAGTGATAATTGATTAATATAGTTGCTCCATATAATTCATGTATGCATGTGGAGGGATAAATTTTAGAGTGATCTCGTGTGGTTCCAAGGCATAACCCAATAAAAAAATTGGAAATTTAGGAAGGATTTTTTATTAATAAGAAGAAACCCACAAAAGAGGCTTAACATCCCACATAGTATGTTGGTCTTGATTGAACTTATTGATTTGGTCCTGATGTTTGGACTCTAGCGATAAAAAGGGTTTGCTGGCCCCAACTAGAATTCCACATAGGCATAAGTATATATTAGTAGTCAAGTTTCAGAACATGTGTTTTTCATTTTCAATTCAATAATGTTATATTGGTGAAGTACAAGAACTTTTTTAAATCTAATTTTCATAAATATAAGTCATGCTTGTATTTGGCATGATCACATTTTCTTTCAACTATTGAGTTTACATGGACATTCAATTTACCCTAGTATTTTTTTGTCAAAACATTAGTATTGTTCATCACTTGATATCTTCACCTTTATTACAATCACAAAATCTTGAATTGAAGTTGTTGGTACCTTCTAAATTGCAGTTGATACATGAGGTGTGCTACCTATTGGTTTTTTGTTTTTATTGTCGATTTTCATTATTTGAGGCTGAGAAATAGTTTAAGATTAGGAGGAATTGATAAATTATTTTATATCATATTTTACAGACTTATTTGCACGCCTAGTGACTGGTTTTGTCTCCATTAGACATCAAATATTTTTCAAGTTATGATTTATATATTATATGATTCTATCCATGCTTTTGATTACGAGTACCCTTATTTTATCACATATCCCACTTGGGGAAACGTGATATCTAATCTGAAAAGAATTACGTCAGATTCCACAATGATCAGAAGGTATTTGAGATAAAAAAACATAATCACACGACTTGTTCCTTGTCAGATGAAGAAGAGAAATCTTAACAAAAATCATACGTCATAATGTAAATTACAAGGTTAGTAGGAAAATTAATGCCTAGTTACTTACTGGGTAAAACAAGAAATAAATCTTAGTTACATGTCATTTACTTATTTTTTGACTCTAGCAGTTCACAATGATCAACAAATTACACGACATAAATGAGACTTACATGTGTTATAAGTTTCTGCCAAACGAAATAGTTCAATTAGTAGTTGGCCAATGTCTAAAAGGGTTCACATCAGTTCAAGAGAGGTGACCGACATGTAGGACATGATAGAAAGGATGAATTGCACCATCTCAAATAATGGGAAGAGAAGTAAGAGTGGATCTTCTCCATTGGTAACTAGCATGGCTCCCTTCTCCATAGATTAATCATCATACAATATGTTCATATCTTAGTACAAGATCATAGGATAGTCCAATAGGCACTCTCTACATTGGCTTGGGTTTTGTTTTGGCTTCGATTCCATCTCTTATCTCCCCCTTGTATATAGATATCTTTCATCAATCCAATCATGAACTGTATGGTTGGTTATGTTCATTGCTTGTAAATGCATGCCATGAGCTACTAGTACACTTATCTTGGGCATGGGGGAGTAGCCCCCACGTCATTTTGTGATGAAAAAGTTTTATTTATAAATTAAGTACATGTTCTAATTTATATTCAGCAAGGATTGTGTTTGATTGCATGTGTTATTGTTGATCACCCTTAATATGTGTTTTATGCTTTTCAATGTTGAAATGGTGCATAGCAGAGTAAGAAGATTTTATTGAGACAGATTAGATCAGGGGGAATACCAAGAGATTTAGACTTTATCTAGTGATGATTGTGCTATGTGTAGAGGTATGTTAATCCGTTTAGAGGTGTGTTACTCCGATTATTGACAAAAGTGATCATGGATCACTTGATTTCTCGTAAGACTGCTTGCACTTATTTATACAATAATTCTTTAATATGAGGAGTGTGATGTGGGTTCAAGATTCCTACCTTGGACTTATGAAAACCCATTAATTCAGGGTTTATATCAATTTTTAACAAATTAGATTCATCAACCTTTTAATCACATACGAACCAGATTTACCTTTTAAACCAACCTAAATTGTCAAATTGGTAGGAGTCATTCTCTTAGTAATGATTGGATTCCTATGGAGCGATCTCTACTAATTCAATCCAGTACACTTGTAAGGTGAGATATATGACTCATTTATAATGATTAAATATCATTATTTGCTTAACACACACTTGGGATAAATGGTTTTTATTGACTGAGGGTTAGGGTGATAGTACAACTACACAAGAAAATAAAGGGATGTGGTGAAATATGAGAGAGAAATATATAGATTAAGGATGTTATTTAATATGTGTCTATTTTTAAGATTAGTTTTCCATAAATAGGAGAGAAATTGTTGGATTCATAGGGGTTTTGGGAAATGGTACAAAGAGAAGTTTAAGGATCTTTAGTGGGTTGTAGACAAAAGAAAGAGAGATGTAATTGTTCAATTGAATTGTAATGTCCAAAATGGGGCGTATAAAATGGTACATGGTGTTTATGTGTAGCACTTATCCAAAGAAATAAATCAACAACACACAAAGCTAGGTGATATTTGTTGACTCATGGTCAATTACGTCAATGTTGACTCACGTCTAAATTGACTAAACCCGTGTTTTGATGGTGACTAACCATTCCACATATTTTTGTCTAATGTCTCTACTTGAGTGATTTCAGATTAGGTATAGACACACTCCAAATTCCCTAACTTGCACATATCAAATTGGAGAAAAGACAAGTCAAAGTCAATACAAGTGCAAGTTTTTGTAATATGATGTAAATCCATTAGAATCATGTTGTAAATCACTTGTAATGATTGTATGACTTGTAATTAAGCTTGGAAAAAATCAGGAGCACTTAGATCGAATGTTTAAGCACTCAAAAGCCATTTTCCAAAATTCACATCAGGTTGTTCATCGGCCGAGTTGTCAACACACAAAACTCGATCCATCATAATTGGATCTTGAAAATGACTTTTGATCGATCGAGTTTACACTTCACAAAACTCGACCGATGGAGTACCTGACCAATTCGATTTTCATTGGTCGGTCGAGTTTCCACAGGACAAACTCAATCGATGGTCTGAATATCAACTTTGTCTTTTATTCTATCGGTCGAGTTATCCTTATAGAAACTCGACCGATTGCACTGTACAGAAAAGTGCTTCTAGTCATTTTGGAGTTGCAACAAGTGAAAATATATTCGTTGCAAGCCACAAAATGGCTAGTTTTCGTTCTTAAGAGTTCCCAAAGGCTAAGAGGCATCCCCAGCTATAAATAGGACCCCTTGGGCTTCATTCCAAGGTTGAGCATTTAATGCAAAACTATATGTGAGGTTCCTATTCTATAGTTGAGTGCTTCCTACAGCCTCCTCTCTCTCTCTAAGCTTAATCATTTTCTACATGTGTTAGAGTGAGTGTGAAATCTATAAGAGATCTAGTCCTACATGTATATCTTGTGAGGCTCTCACTTCCACCACCTCCCTATCTCTCATTTCAACCATGAAGATGAAGGTTCTCTCTCTTGGCTAAGAGAGGTGAAGAAGAACAAGGGAAGGCATCCCTTGGTGAAGATCAAGGTTGAGGACTTGAATCAAGAGTGGGTAAGACCTTGGTGAAGGAAGAAGACTCCTTGCTCAAGTGGGTAAGTCATTTGTGGAAGCTTCTCTGAGTGAAGGTGAAGTCAAAGGCAGAAGATCCAAGAAGAGTGGGTAATCCCTGCAAGGCTGAAGACTTGTTCAAGAGTAGGTAAGTCCTTGGAAGAAGGCGAAAGAATGCTTGCAAAGTGGGTAAGTCCTTGGTAAGGTTGAAGACTCTTTGTATTGGATAGGTAAGTCCTTTGGTGGTCATGTATTGTATCTCTTATAATGAATATAATTAAGATGTAAGGTTAAGAAATCCTAGAGGTTGACCTCTCTAGGTAGTGGACTGACTTACTTCTAGTTTGAAGTGTGGAACCACTCTAAATAGCTTGTCTATTGGTGTATGTTCAATCTCTCTCTCCCTTGCTATGCATGTTTCAGTTGCACACAAATTTCCTATTTAGAAACCTTATCTTGTGATATATCTTGAAGGTCTAATGAATTTTGTTTAAGTGCATTCTGCTCTATTCACCCCCCTCTAGAGCATTTAATCACCCATCTTGGATCCAACAATTGGTATTAGAGTGGGCTTCTTCAAGCATACTTCAATAAGTCAGTGAAGATGGATGACTACCAAGGAGGGAGATACTTGTTCAGCCTAGCAATCTTTGATGGGAGTAATTTCCTCTATTGGAGAAGAAGGCTTCAATTCTACATCCAAGGATCAAGTCTTGAGATGTGGCAAATGGTGAACAGCCCATACATGCTACCAAAGACAAAGATTGAAGAATGGGATGATGCTACCTTGAAAAAAGCAACCTTGAATGCTAGAGCCATGCACATCCTCTATGCCTCCATGACCCCCACAGAGTTCAACTGAATTTCTTCATGTGAAATGGCCTATGAGGTATGGAGAAATCTATGCATCACTTATGAGGGGACATATCAAGTGAAGGAAAGAAAAGTCTACATGCTCAAAGGGCTGCTTGAGAACTTCAAGATGGGAAAGGAGGAGAGGATAGCCAACATGTACTCAAGGCTCAACACCATTGTGAATGGTCTTGCGGTTCTAGGTCATCCTATGTCTAGAGGAGAGATCAACTCAAAGATCCTTAGAACTCTTTCCAAGAGGTGGGAACCCAAAGTGACTTACATTGAAGAAGAAATGTCTCTTAAGGATGTCCCTATTGAAGATCTCATTGGAAATCTACAAGCACATGAAGTCACACTTGACAAAAGAAAAGAATTTCAAAGACAAGAGAAGGAAGAGCTAAAGAGAATGAAGAAGGCTGAAATGAAGGCTCAAATTGAAGCTATCATGGGACAAGCTTCTCCATCCTCTCAAGTTAAAGAAGATGTCATGTACTCCAAGGGTAATCTCTACAAAGGCAAGTCCTCCTCCATCCGGTGCTTCACATGTGGAAAGAAGGGTCACTACAAGGAAGATTTCTCACAAGGTATAAAGACCCATCTTCACAAGAGAAGAGAAGAGAAGAGAAGTACAAGAAGAAGGATAAATGCCACTCAGGCTCAAGTGACTCCTCCAACTCAAGCTCAAGTGAAGAATCAAGTGAAGAGTCAAGTGGTAGCTCAAGCTCTAGTGATGAAGGAGAATCCCATTTTTCTCTTATGGCTTCTACAAAATGTGAAGACTCAAATGAGGTAAATCTAAACTCTTTAGATAAAGAACCTTTAATTGCTATCATTAATACTACTCATGCCTCTCTTAAGTCTTCTAAAAAGAAAAAGAAAAATCTTGCTAGAATTTTTGATAATTTATATGTAGAACTAGATGATCTTGAATATGCTAATTCCTGCTTGCTTGATGATAAAAATGATTGTCTTAGTCAGGTGGATTTTCTTAAACTTGAAAATGCTAGCTTGCTTGACAAAATTAGATTTCTAGAAGCTCAACCTCTCATGCATAGTTCTAATGAAGAGCATAATTTAATTGTTGATTCTCTAATGCATGATATTGATGTTCTTAAATATGAAAACAAGGACAAAGATTTTGTTTTGCAAGAATTAGAATCTAAAAATGGTATTTATCTTTCTAAGATTGCTTTGCTTGTAACAGAAAATGCCTCCTTACTTGCTAAAATCAATGTGCATGAATCTTGTTCTAGTTCTACTAGTAGAGAGAATGATGTTGCTGCTCTTCATATAGATAAAGATTCTCATTTAACTAAAGCTCTTTGCTTAGAAAATGATCTTTTTCATGCTAGAGGTAATATCAATAATTTGTCTTCTACTATTACTTCTCTTATGCATGATAATGATGGTTTGAGATCTTCTTTGCAATGATTCTTACTTGGTAAAAAGAATCTTAATGACATCCTACACCATACTACTAAACAAATTGGTAGACATGGTTTAGGGTATGATAGTAGTCAAAGGAACAACAAAGGTAAAGGACCTCCTATATTCCATGGAGAATCCTTTAGTTCCAAGACTATGGGCACATGCAACTATTGCAATGATTTTGGTCATCATTCTACTTGTTGTCCTTTAAGGAAAGCACCCAAGAGCAATAGGACTTGGGTTGCTAAGCTAACCCCTCTGAACCCAAAAACATGATTGGGGACCATTTCATCTTTCTTCTTGTAGGTACTTGCAAATGGATTGACTTGAGCTATTGAATTGCAAATTGACTTGTCAATCCACATGAAAGAAGAAAGGTGAGATGTGTAGAGGGTGACAACAAATAGAAAAAGGAATGGTAAGAATAAAGGTAAAAGTTTTCTTGCTTATAACCTTTTCTAACTTGTTTTTGTCAAGTTAGTGTGCACTATGCATGTGGTTTTTGAGTCAAAAGTGGTATTTTGTGATTTTCTTCACACTCTTGCTCAAAAAATGTTTCTAATGCTTCTATAGTGCATTACTAACTTGCTTAGACATATTTGCATATGGTTTGTATTTTTAGCTTGCCTCTAAATATGTTATTATGAAATATATGTGCCTTTTGATAGCAGCTCTATCGGTCGAGTTTGTCCTATTTGAAACTCAACCAATAGGCACCAATGGGTGTTGCCAGCAGCTATCATCGGTCGAGTTGTCAATGCACATAACTCGACCGATAACATTGTGCACAGAATACACAGTTGGCTTATTCAATGAGAATTTCCCTCTCAACTATATTTTCTCAACGAATAGCCTTATTCTTTGGCACTCCTTTGGTACCTTTATATATGCATATATGTATATATCTCTCTTTGTTTGGATATATCTCTTCATCTACTCATAGACATGCTTTATCTTATGTATCTTTTAATATATCTTGCTATGATCTAGATCCTACTAGTAGTCCTAACTTGTGATAACATCTACTAGTAGTTCATATACATGTAGTTATAGCCTTGTTTATAATTGGCATCCCTGCTCATCAAGTGGTATATTCTACTATATGCTTTTCTTGTATCTTGTCTCATACTTGCTCAAGCTTGTTCCTTGAATGGCTTTTCTACTATCTTGAGTTGCTTGCATAACATCATGATGCAGGATGCATAAAGCTACATTGTATGTAGAAATTGGAGTATTTTTGGTTTTCATGCAGATTTGGCTCCAGCTTCAGTTTTTGGTGCAAGACTAGTGTTTTTTATGCAGAAACTACCTTCTGAGCAAGACTCATCACTTTGCCATGAGCAGTGATACTTTTTGGGCAAATTCTATCATCTTGAGGGTCAAAATTGCATTTTATTGTTTTTCTGTAGCACTTTATCTTGCATTTTGGGTTTTTCAAGTGCATGCTCTAACTTGCATTTCTTTCTATGCTTGGGCAAGCCCCTACTTGTGCTCTTCTACTCTTCTTATATAACATTTTGTTATCTCCTTTCCTTTAACAAGTGGTGTTTCTTATTTCTTCATACCCCCACATTTTGAAATGACAAAGGGGGAGAAAGGTATGTCTTCTCTTGACAAAATAGGGAGAAGGCATGTCTTACATGAAGAAGAGAAGTATGTTCATATAAAGGGGAGAAGGTAAAGGGGAGAAGACATATATCTATAGAACATATATGAGTAGAAGACATAGTTTCTATAAATGTTACGAAAGCTAACCATGCAGGAGAAATAGCATCAATTGAGGGGGAGTATGAGAACTCCATGAATATCAATTGAGGGGGAGCATATGAGCTCAATCCTATTGAAACTCCTACGTCTCTACAAAGGTATGATTTTACTTAAAAGCTTTCAATACACTTATGGAATGGTTTTTAATCTTCAAAAAGGGGGAGAATGTTGGCTCAAGGTCAATTAGGTCAATCTGGACTCACATCTAAATTGACTAAACCTGTGTTTTGATGATGACTAACCATTCCACATATTTGTGTCTAATGTCTCTACTTGAGTGATTTCAGATTAGATATCGACACACTCCAAATGCCCTAACTTGCGCATATCAAATTGGAGAAAAGACAAGCCAAAGTCAATACAAGTGCAAGTTTTTGTAATATGATGTAAATCCATTAGAATCATGTTGTAAATCACTTGTAATGATTGTATGACTTGTAATTAAGCTTGGAAAAAATCAGGAGCACTTAGATCAAATGTTTAAGCACTCAAAAGCTATTTTCCAAAATTCACATCAGGTTATTCATCGGTCGGGTTGTCAATACACAGAACTCGACCGATCCTGATTGGATCTTGAAATTGACTTTTGATCGTTCAAGTTTACACTTCACAGAACTCAACTGATGGAGTACCTGACCAATTTGATTTTCGTTGGTCGATCGAGTTTCCCCAGGACAAACTCGACTGATGGTTTGAATATCGGCTTTGTCTTTTTCTCTATCGGTCAAGTTACCCTTATAGAAACTCGACTGATTGCACTATACGGAAAACTGCAGAACAGTGCTTCTAGCCATTGTGGAGTTTCAACAAGTGAAAATATATCTGTTGCAAGCCACAAAATGGCTAGTTTTCATTCTTAAGTGTTCCCAAAGACTAAGAGGCATCCCCAACTACAAATAGGACACCTTGGGCTTCATTCCAAGGTTGATCATTCAATGCAAAACTCTATGTGAGGTTCCTATTCTATAGTTGAGTGCTTCCTACAGCCTCCTCTCTCTCTCTAAGATTAATCACTTGCTACATTCGTTAAAGTGAGTAGGAAGTCTGTAAGAGAGCTAGTCCTACATGTATATCTTGTGAGGCTCTCACTTCCACCACCTCCCTATCTCTCATTTCAACAATGAAGATGAAGGTTCTCTCTCTTGGCTAATAGAGGTGAAGAAGAACAAGGGAAGGCGTCCCTTGGTGAAGGTCAAGGCTGAAGACTTGGAGCAAGAGAGGGTAAGACCTTGGTGAAGGAAGAAGACTCCTTGCTCAAGTGGGTAAGTCCTTGGTGGAAGCTTCTCCGAGTGAAGGTGAAGCTAAAGGCAGAAGATCCAAGAAGAGTGGGTAATCCCTGCAAGGCTGAAGACTTGTGCAAGAGTAGGTAAGTCCTTGAAAGAAGGTGGAAGACTCCTTGCAAAGTGGGTAAGTCCTTGGTAAGGTTGAAGACTCTTTTTATTGGATAGGTAAGTCCTTTGGTGGTCATGTATTGTATCTCTTATAATGAATATAATGAAGATGCAAGGTTAAGAAATCCTAGAGGTTGACCTCTCTAGGTAGTGGACTGACACACTTCTAGTTTGAAGTGTGGAACCACTCTAAATAGCTTGTCTATTGGTGTATGTTCAATCTCTCTCTCCCTTGCTATGCATGTTTTAGTTGCACAAAAATTTCCTATTTAGCAACCTTATCTTTTGATATATCTTGAAGGTCTAATGAATTTGGTTTAAGTGCATTCATCTCTATTCACCCCCCCTCTAGAGCATCTAATCACCCATCTAGGATCCAACAATATTGTTGTGGATTTCCAAAGAGATCAATGGGGAGGGAACATAAACTCCACCATGAGAAGCTCACCTCAAACCAAAAGAAAACATATTGCATCCACCTTCCATGTTATTTATTTCTTGTTTTAATCAAAGTTTCATAGTTAAGGTACTTACAATCTAACATGGATCTCATGTGCTAATAAGAGAAAGTGCACCTACATGCCACTTAGGGCTCTAATATAATTGATGGATATCTATATAAGTATACCTACTTTTATTATTATTCACCAACTTAGAATTACCATCATGTACACTCTCTTGAGAACTTTTGGTTCCATTAATAGAAAAAAGATATACATGATAAAATATAGATTATACTTCAGTATTCAAATGCACATAGATATCAGAAAGATGTAATCCTACCATATATATCAAGTGAGTGAATATAGTTGTATGGGTGTTATTGGTATATACCACAACATATTTTCTAAGTGGCTAAGATATTGAAAATATGTGTTTGCTTTTTATATTTTATGATGTTAATTGATCTACATCATCATAATATATTTAAAACTTCAAGAAAATGCATTAAATTGAAATGATGTTATTATACTTGGGGAATGGACACTTATGATTGAAAAGTTACTATATCAACATATTTGGGATTTGTTAATCATAATGAGATATGGATTCAATTTAGTAGGTGTGAGGATATTTTACTATGTGTTTTTCTAGTCATAGATGTGAACCTTATGCCTTAGGAATGTGTTAGTGTAAGCAGAGACAAAATAGAACTTCCCCTACATGAGGAACTTGGAATGAGAACCATGATATTCATTAATGTTTTTTCCCTATGGGAATATAATATGTGGGCCAAGCCGATAGGCCTCTATGTCAAATCAGACTTATACACGTATTTTTGGTGACCAACTAAGATGAAATACTTGAGGTGAAATATTGTTTTCTACATCCACCATGTTCCTTGTTTTTTTACACCTCTATCATGTCCCGTAATAGCGCTTTAGATATACAACATTGCAACTCTAACCAACCTCATTGTATATTCACCTTCCCCATTTCCCTCATTTATATCTAATATATTTGGCATTTGACAGTGCATAGTGGGAGAATAAAGAAGAAATGAAAGAGGTGGATAGTGGAAAGAGAGGGGCAAGAAAAGTGGTAGTGCTAGTCTGGGCCGAATTGGGAGGAGTGGTGGCATTTATGTTGGGTGAGGTTTTGGCACTAATGGCGGGTGATGGTATCGTAATGGATAGAAAAAATAGTTGTTAGCAATACCAACAACATTATGTTGTGTTGATAGTGGTATCAACATTGGCAAGGATGGTGGAAGTGAAGGGAAAGGAGAGAGCTGCAAATGTTGTTGATTTTATGTCATGAGAGACATCATATGATGATTGTAAGGGGACATATTATACACTATTTAATTATTAATAAAAGGGAATTCTACATGTTATATATGTTTCATTATTGAGATAATGATAAATGTAATATTATCCTAACAATGTTTTAAATTTATGACATGTAGTCAGAGTTGAGGATGTGAACATGAGATTGTATGTATACTTATATTATTCTTTCTTGCTATGTCCTTGGTTAGATATGACAATAATAATAAATAAGACTAGTATGTGAGGTGACTAATGATTGTTTCATCTCTTTAGTCATGATATTGGATAGCAATACAGACACATAGTTACTTGTTAAAGAACAAGCTATATTGGACATAGCCATTTTGAGAATGAAAAATGGAAGACATATCATGGATTTTAAAGTCATGTATCAATGTGACAATGTTTATGGTGATTCTTAGACCTAAAATCACTAGAATGATCACATGTTGTTCTATGTACTTTCAATAAAGGTTGTCATACATGTAGTGCTTGGTTTCACTATGATACTTATGGATTATTATAAGAAATGAAGATGGAATTTTTCCCTTTTATTGGAGTGATATCATGGACACTTGAGAAATGATACTATGAAATGTATGGCTATGCTCATGTGATTTAATGTATGATATCAAGCTTGCATAATCTTAGTAGTTTGCTCTATCTCAGCAAACATATATTGTATATCAAGAGCATGACTACTCCATGCCTCATGTTCAATATAGATATACGTGATAGAGGTATTATATGATAATGGTAACATTGGTCACATATAGGATAAGGTTGTTCTCCAACTTATTCCTATTACTTGGGTAACCATGATGTGTTTCTAGATACTAGTTGTTTCTTCTAAGGTCTTTGACATCACTATGAATGCAAAATGGAACCTATAGGGTCACAAACATTAGGATAATCAAGTGAAAATAAGTTTCCAGCCAAATTCATACTTATGATTGTTATAGATTATGAATAGTGTGCATTTTGATCCCACCAATCAATTGAAATAGTCAACCATTCATCTCATTAATTGGTAAGTCGATTAATCAACTAGTTTTAGTCGATTGACATTAAATAATTATGTAACCATCTGATTGTCAAAACTTGTTAGATGATCAATTGAATGTTCGTATTAGGAGTGAACTATTTACAAAACTTTTAGAGACTAGAAATCCTATTGATCTATTGAATCAAAAGTGTATGTTTTCAAAATAGTCCATCTGGACTGGAGCATTTCCTGAGTGTTACCTATTTTGAGTCTATGTTGAGAATGAAACTAGGAAAAAGATTTTTTTAAATAACCATTACCCTTGAATCCCCTATCAACATCCAAGGGAAGAAACACACAAGTTTTCTAAAAATATACCCCTTTATAGATAAATAAATGATCATAAGGATAAAAGCCCACTATAAGAGGAGGAAATAAGAGATTGATGCTAGCACGTTGACAAGTATGATCCTCTTCTTCTTGGAAAGGTGGTTTTCTACAAGTTCCCCTCATCTATGTGTATGACATAGAGGACAAGGGACATGTATAGATGCTTGAAGGGAATGTTCCATCATCAAGAAGAATGAGTTCTATATCTACTATTGTTGCAAGGACAACGCTAACAAGTATAGATGATCTTTTTTATTATTTGGTGAGGAGAACCCTTAGATAGTTTTAGATATCACTATAACTCTTCTAAGCATTGATAATGAATGGTTGAAGCTATGCATCTAAGAGAATTACAAAAATTATGATGACAAACCTAGTGGATGAACGTTTTTGGCAAAAATCACCAAGAAGCTACTAAACTTCTAAAGTGGAGAAAATCATCATTTATCCACAATCCTATGTTGTGATACCTCCACCATATTTTGTCTTGAACAATCTTTTACAGGGATGGTACACATGGATGGTGGTGTATAATGATCTTTGTTCCAACTTGAATATGCTTAATGATAAGTCCTTCTACGAGGGGTTCATTGATTGAGCATCTCCACCTAGTTGTCACATGTAACACATGCACCCAATTCAATCAAGGTACTATGGTCACTAACATCTCTTTTTGTCTAGGGTACACTCACACTCCTTATCAGGAAGTGACTCAAAATACTATTTGTTGGATTGAATTGAAGTATCTACACACCTCTTCACTGAATGTACTTCCCATGAGAAGGGGATCTACTTCTTGTTATAGTAGGACAACCCCACCCTACTTGTGTTGCCCACCCATACTTACTTTGTAGTGGAAAAACTCTTCTATAAGATCACTGATCTCCCCACATTCATTGCTTCTTGTGACACCCTCCTACAGAGGGAGAGATCCTCGAGCCTACTTTAGGACATTGCAGTGCCTCCAAGCTAATGATGATGAGATTGGGCCACCTCCTCCACCTACTACGCATCACACCAAGAGACATGTTCCAGATAGTGCCATCTCATCTAGACATTTTGGCAGCATGGAGTTGTAGTAGCAACTATATCATCAAGAGAATAGCCAGAACTACATGGAGTGGGGATAGTAGAGGGAGTATCACCACCAAAACCACTTATATCTGATGTAGCAGGCTCATCAGTAGTGGTGCATTTTTATTGAGGTGGCTACAAATACATGTAGATGCATTACAAGGACTAAAGAGTTAACCAAACATATCCCCTATCCTATTTTTAGTAATGGGGATGACAGTATACTCAGCAGATTAAGTATGATGATTCTCCATAGCCATCTAGGGACCAAGATTGGTCTGATTCCCCATCTAGGGATTTCTTTCATGATCACTATTAACCACCTCTAGCTAAGATTCAATACCATCAGTAGGAGTTGTTCCCGCCAGGTCAGCACAGTGGATGGTGGTGAATCCAGTCAAGTTTCACCACTACATTTTTAATTTAGGGTTTTCTTGAGGATGAGAAATGTTCTAAGTTTTATCTGGAGTGTGGGTGGCACATTTTTACTCCACCCATATTAGACTTGGTTTATGATGGTTTTTATCAAAGATCCGCTTGTGTATCATGCAAATATAGTTGTCCATGCATTTTTTGATTAGTTTTTAAAAAACCATGTTAGAACTACATGTAATTGTCCATTATCTATTCATCATATACTCATTTACATGTTTGCATTATCTTCATAAGCATCATTTCATCATCAAACCCTTTGAATGAAGAAACTTTTTGTATAACATTGATAACATCCAAATTCAGGCATTTATGCTAAGCATTTATTTATGGTTTTGTGTCATTATAGTCGTAATATACCCAAAATAACTCTAGATTATTATCTTTTAGTAATTTATATCTTTTCATAGATAGAGTTTCTCAACTTGCTAATTTTGGGTTTTGCAGGCACCGAGCTCAAGAAGACATCAACCCTAGATTCTGCCACACAAGTATTGCGTAATGTGCACCAGACCGACTTGCGGACCCAACAAACTTTTGATATCTTGGATCCTATTTTGGATGCTCAATCCTTTATCAGAGAGCATCCTCATCAATTAGAAGGTACATCAACACAGACTTATCAACCACTAGTAATAATCCCCCTCGTGGGCTGGGTTTATCCCTAAGGTGTAAGATCGTGAATGCTACACTCATTGCAATTGCCGCACTGAGCCGAGCACTATCAGGACGAGGACAAGTTGTAGTGACTGCTACACTCATCGTGACCACTATAGGGCTTTGTGACTACTAAAACCACAACCATAGAAAAGACTATCACAACTGCTACACTCGTTGCAATCACTACATCCATTGTGACTGAGACACCCAACATGATTGTGCCCATCCTGGAATGGTTGAGGCAAGGACAAGGGCTAACAATTGTCTCGACTGTGACAACTGTCTCGACCACTACAAGCTCTACACCTGTTACATACATCCTGACCGTGAAATATCTCGACCGTTGCACTTGACACGGCTGTGCCAAGCCTGGCAGGGTCAAGCCGAGACAAGTGTAGCGGCCGACACATGTGTCGTGACTACACATTACATACACGCTGCGTTTGCCTATAAATACCCACCCCTCGCTACCTAGAGAGGGGTTCTGACACATTTTGGTTCCAAGTTTTTTTAATTCCCAGAGCCCCGAGGGAGCATGTCAAGGTCCGAAAAAGGATAAAGTGTTCATCCTATGCCTGTCACTTCAGTTTGATTCCTTCTACCATCATTTTCCACCACCATTTGCCCATTTCCTACCATTCCAAGCCATTTTCCACCTTTATACACCACCAATCTATTTTTTGGGGTGGAATTGAGGAGAAAGGAGGCCAAGGAGTTCAGAAGACCGAGGAGGACGACCCAAAGACAAGATATGGCCCATATGGAGGCAAAGGAGCGAGAACCACCTTTCCTTTATAGGCTAAATCTCTTAATGTCCTTTCTTCTACTCTTCTCTTTAGTTTCCGTACAAATGATATTCTTCCATCTTTGTTCGGTGCAAGCTACGCCTGTCCATGGCTACTTGAGCTCTTTCTTATAAATGTAGCCCGTTTTGGGCATGTTTATGTACTCTTACCTTAAGCAACTAGTTTTATTTCGGTTCTAGTACGTTTTCTTTTTTATCTTCCCTTTATGGTTATTATTTCTAGTTTGGTTGATATCTTTCTTGCTTGAACTTCTATTTCTACCTATATCAAGAGATTCATTGTAGAAATGGGTAAGATAAGATAGTTTGGATTAGAATCTAAAAGGAGGATGGTTAAAGGTGATTTGTATAGAACCATAGACTTGGGCAAGGTCGGGCCCAACCTGACACACTCAGACCCACTACCAGGTTCTACCCAAATCACACCTTAACCTAGAATCTAAGAATGTTCTAGACCTGAGAGGGTATCTAGAATATTCTAGGTTGTTGATTTGTCATCCTCGAGAGAGGTCTCATATCATTATGGGTTATAGTCACGTTGCACAAAAGTGAGTGGTATGATCCCCCATAGGAACAAATACCACAATACGTACTAAGTTTGGATGTAGGTTGTTTGTTGATGTATTCCAGGGTTTCCTATGCCTGAGAATGGGTGCAAAGACTTCCCAATTTGTGGTTACATAGTTAAGAACTCCTTCTCTTTGATTAGTAGAATCCAACATATTTTGTTTTGTTTTTTGTTCTTTTTTATTTAATGACAATCTGCTAGACTCATTCTAGTTCTATACTTTTATCAACTATTGGATTGGCTTAACTAACTTAAGAGTGAGATCTTAAGCATCCTAAACGTACCCACATCCCTATGTTTGACCCTATATATCTACTTCAACCTTGTACTAAAGTTGCGGGGGTCCTTCAAGGTTTCCAGTTATAAATTTAAAAGTCTAATCTTTTTGAATCCACCTCCTTTTAGACGCATGATTTGGGCCTATCAAACATTCTTTTGCAAAATTTCTAGTACTAGAACCTATCATGTCACTTAGGACCTTAACAATTATCATTCTCTAGAAATAATGGCAAGTCATATGGGATTAACTGTGATAAATATAAAATGTCTCTTAATGATTATCTAGTCATCTTATGGAAACATCACTATTTTGCAAGTTCCATGAAATGATTGATCTTTTGTTAAGATTGTCCCATGTGTTATGTACTAACATACGATATGCATAAGTTTAGCCTATACTACACTTCTTCCAACACCATCTTACGCCACCATTTACCAAAATGATCAAAAATAAAAAATTGTGCCAAATCCTATGTTTGGGGTGGCACTCTCTCCACTTCTGCATACCCATTTGATGTAATAGGGGTGTGCTACCAATAAAGAAAAGATACCAATGTGTACAAGAAAAAAATTGCATTCAATATAGCTGCAAAAATTAAAAGTGATATATCAAGTTGAATAGAGTGGGTATTCAATTTTCTTATGTTCATACCACAATTCACTCCTTTTTTCACCCAGAGGTAGCACAAATACCCTAAAAATATCCATTCACAACTAAACACTATTCTTTTTTTGAATCTCATAAGAATGTTTACAAAAATATTAGAACCATCAATGTTATGACATATGTTGCATTGTAGGTTGAATTTAAGTCAAGACAAGAAGTAGGAAATTTTGTTTTTGTAATTTCCAAAATTGGCATTACTTGGGTAATTTTGTGGTAGGGATTAATATGATATTGAGAGCGAGAGGATGACATGCAATTAGTATTATTTGGCAGCCATTTGTAATTTATTGTTACTCATGGATGAGCAATGTTTAGGTTTAGGGTTATTTTATGAATTCATATTCATACCATAATTGCATGTTTTATGTTAGATTACTTGGATTTGCATAGCTTATTTCCTCAATTTTAGAATCAATTAGTCTAAATTACTTTTGTCCTCAGATTTAGACTTTTAATAGAAATTCTCACTCTATTATGGGGGGGGGAATTCCCATCTAATTCAAGAGAGTCTTCATGACCTCATTCCTAATCTCATCTTCCATGTGTGGACCTGCTTGAGGGCTCAAAGACAAATTGGGATTGATATGGGAGGCCATTCGGGGGACCGGTCTTACTATTTGACTAGTGAGCCAAGGCACAAAAGGAGCCCTTCATACACCATCTCAATCTCTTGACTCGCCTAGTGAATCGAACAATCGATTGGGTATAATAAGATAATCCAGACTTGTAGAGCCATATGAGTCTTCTAACTCAGCATGTGAATCGGTCAACCAGTTCAAGACTTTTTTTACAAATATATCTAAATAGATTCAAAGATTTTCATGAGATATGTGTCGATCGACTTGCCATTCGAGCTACCTGACTAACCCGTTACGCCACTCAATCAATCCAAGCCTAGTCAATAGACTGGACTAGTAGGTTGATTGATCGAGAATTCTCTGGAGTCCCTTAACAATAGCCATTCATTCATATGACCACATGATTGGTCGAAAACCATTTCTAGCAAGTGCAAGTGAAAAGAAGTGAGTCAATCGACACATGCAATAGGTTGGTCGGCTTCTTTGCAATCACTTTAAGATGAGTCTCTTTACCCATCATTTCTTGTCGAGCACTGGTTCGACAAATGCACAAATACAATGGTTGCCACTGGGCCATCCAAGTTAGATTTGGTGGGTCTAGGGGAACTCATAGAAAGGGAAAAACAACTTAATGATTAGGGAATCAATTACTCTTTGATTTAATCTATTTAGAAGAAAGGATTAGAGAAGAGAGGAAGGAACAATGTCCTTTCATGAAGATTTTTAGAATTTTTTCTACTAAAGCAATCAACTACAGTTGGGGACCACCGAATACATACTTTTTAGTCTTTTGTGGCATGAAAATTTCTTTCATTACTTTTATCTGTCATACTTCTATGGATATGTGGGATTGATTCCCTCACTGGGCAGGAGGATTACCCCCTTCACCTATATTTTAGTTTAGTTAGTATCAAACTTTCCAGTTTTGGATAATAGATTGCTTCCTGATCATTTCACCATTTTTACTTAATAAATCAATTTACATGTTTAGTAAAATCCTAGAAATGGAGATCAAAAATTTAGGATTATATTATTGATTTTATTCTTTAAACCCCATTTGACATCACAAAATGGGTTCTATAGGATAATTAGTTGATGATCCATGGGTAAAGAGACCTTGATTCCATGGGAAAACCAATCCTTGTGCACCTTAAATTATGAGAGGACACCAATTCACATGTTCCTAATGTAATTAACCATATTTTAATTATTTATAAAGATTATGTTAATTATGTAGGTAGTGGAAGTGAAATTCATAGTGTCTTGTCAACTTTAATCTTGATTCAATCATTATTTTACTTTTTTTGCTTCAAATTAGTTTAGTCCATTCAATCATTCAACCATTTATAATCATAGATCTCAATATATTGGATTTTATTGCAATTTATTAAAAATATTTTCTCTTTGGTTTGGCCCTATAGATATACTAAAATAAGAATCATCCTCTTGTGGGTGAGTAATATTGCACCTACAAATAGGATAGACCTAGGTT
This sequence comes from Alisma plantago-aquatica, assembly GCA_963693085.1. NCBI lineage: Eukaryota > Viridiplantae > Streptophyta > Magnoliopsida > Alismatales > Alismataceae > Alisma > Alisma plantago-aquatica. Next base: position 1,928,643,503 of record OY856409.1, on the reverse strand, counting down.
TTATTAGTTTGGGATAATTTCTTGTCTTGTAAAACTCAATAATATTCATGTCTATTATTAACCACATGTAGAGAGAATGAGAAAACCATATCTATGTTTCCCATCATGTCATATCCATATATCACATCTCAAGATTATATCATAAACACATATTGTAACATACTAGATCTCGGACCCTACCCGACCCTACCCTAGAAGTTAACATTTTGGACTTAGCCAAACAAGGTTGAAGGTAAGACCTAAATAGATGTTTAGTATAACCCCAACAAGCTAATGCATGTATAGATCACCTTAATATAACCAAATGTTCTAAAATTAATCTTAGGTTTATAATGGATACATAAAATATGCCACATAACTCATTTTGGTGGTATTATGAAGATAAGGAACTTAATTGGATGAATAATTTAGAGAATGGGCCATTAATAGGCCATATGACATATCTCATAAAAAGAAGTCTCAAAATTGTAAACAAACTTCAAATTCGAAATCTACATATCAAAATTAGCCTATATGTCAAATTTCATCTAATTTGGACAACCTTGAAATATTAGGATAAGTTTAGGAGAGAGAAAAAGAGTAAAAGGCATAAGTAATGAATAATGTGATTATATAACTTCAAAATATGGAAATAATGGCAAATTCATATCAACACATCAAACATATCTTGTGGATGAAGTTTGTCCAATTTGGATGTTGTTTGTGCAAGTTATGCAATTTTAGGTACATTCTGGACTTTTCTACAATTTACCCAATAGTGAGGTTTTCTTAGAAAATTGTCACATGAATTATAATCCTTATATATTCCCTTACCATTCTCTAGTTTTTGAACTATAGGGCACCTAGTTGCACCTTGGTTTGAAGGTGTTTCTTTCCAAGGGCATTTTAGGGATTACTCTCTTTATAAATGAGCTTGTCTTTAGAAGCTATCAACCAATGGGGTTATTTATTTGATTGGAGGTCGGTTGGGATGGTCTATAAGTGTCCACAAAACAAAATTCGATATTCAAGAAGCCTCTATGAGTTTTCCTCTTGCATGGCCATGAAATCCCTAGGCTAAGGACACATGGAAAGCTCCATAGACACCTCATGCTTGACTTTTTCCTTATCTGTAAAGGTTTCATGTCCATAGGCAGCCTTGGCATCGGACACATGGAAAGTAACTTGACACCTTGTTCTTGACTTCTTACTTATCCATAAAGGCTTGCATGTCCATGGACACCCTTATACATGACACATGGAAAGTCTCATAGACACCTCATACTTGACCTCTTTCATTATATAGCCATATCTACCCCTTCCCAACTCCAAATTCGAAAACTCTTGCTCTTCTTTCTTTCCTCTATCTTAGAGCTTAACTCCTACTTTGTTTGTCCACAAAGATGTTGTTCCAAGGTAAAAGAGGGTGCCTACCTTGGTGAAGAAGGCTCCTAGGGTTCAAAATTTCTCTATTTAGGATTTCTTAAGATCCTCCTTGGTGATTTAGACCAAAACTAGTAAGTATCCACCTTCCCTTCCCTATTTTCATGTTGTTAGTCTTCCTTCCACCTTCCTCCAGGTCAAAAACCTGGTCTTTCATGGTGAAACCCCACCTAGATCCATTAAACACCCCATCTCCATGTTCTTTTGTTAGGGTTTTTCACCTATAAAGTGGAGAAGGTGCTTCTTGCTCGAGATAGGAGCTTTGTTGGTGAAACTAGCCTCTCTAAGATTGGGAACCTTACTTATTAGACTTGTCCACCTTCCCTAGAGGTTCTTTGGAGGCCTATTCCTAGATCTAAGACTGACTTAGACTGTTTAGATTCTGAAGTTGAGGTATGATGTATCCCCTATTCTTCTATGTTGAGCAATTCACCTATGCTTATCCATTCTCTTTGTCCTATGGACATTAGCCTATACACAATGTCTTTTCTTTTAAAAATCATGGTTCATGTGAACTACCTTATTTGATATTGATAATGTGATCATGGATATTCTTTTGAACTCTTATCTTATGCTTTGTTCATGATGGAACTCTAAAAGATGACATGTGATGTGTTTTACGCACTTATGAGGTGGATGTATATGTTGGTCACTTATGCGGTGACTAGTTTATATATTCTAACTATACTTTCTACTTTCCTCTACATTTAACATGTTATGTGATTTAGTAGCACTAGAGTAGTGTAATTGCATTGGTTTTTATGGAAGATGTGTTATTTCCTGCTGAGCAGATGTGATATTTCCTACTCTTTTGGGATGGAAAGGAACCTCATACCCAGGGTAACATGTGTGTTTCTTGGCCTATTTGGGAGATTGGTAGTATTCCCTTCTCTTTCAGTTTTCAAGTTTATGAGACTTGGACGCCTTTGTGTTTATATTTTTCTTAGGCTATGTTTATATCACATGCATGCAGATTGATGATATGGGGTGTGTTCCCTAATTCTTTACATGTGTTTGTGTTGCACAATCTTTATGTTTTGTTAATGGAAAGTATTCTTTTGTTATCATATGATTTCAATTCATTTCCTATTGATACCCATTTGGGTGCTCCTTATCCTTTCTATGGGAAGCCTTTTATATTTGATGTCCTTTATTCCATATATTGCTCAATTTCCTATTTAGTATGCACATACCAGCCTTTGTTGATGTCATCTATTTTATCTTCTTGCTGGGGTATGCTTCCAGCCCTAGGTGAAGGACTTGGATGATAAGGCAAGAAGTTTTGGACTAGCTTAAGTAGTTAATGCTTGGAGACAAAGTTGTAATGGTTTAGATTTCCCTCTACTTAGATCCTTATGTTGTATCATACATGTAAACCCTTATGGGATATTATGATGTACTTTTGTAATCTTTTGTACAAATTGAATAAAGTCATTATATTTATTATGTTGCTATACTTTGGTTGTTTTGAATACCATTTATTGAAGACTAAAAACTTTGCACCTATTCTAGCATACCTTTGAGTGTGTTTGGAATGGATATTTTATTCTTCAAATTTTTAGTAAGGGGGTGATCCCGCCTCCTTACAGCATGGTATCAAAGCCCATAGAAGTCGAAATATGACTATTTCAATTTTGTCTCCCTAGTTAGAATCATTGCCTTACCTTTAAGTGACATGTTTGTCCTAGAGTTGATCAATAGATGATGAAGGGTTGATTTAGGATCCTATAGTTTCACATTAGAATAATGATGAATAGATCCTTAAAATACTTACAAGTAAACATGCATAAGTAACCATAGTAACTTGAAGTTGTTTATCTTAGCCTTTAGGCAGCTACTAGGACATGAAGTTGAAAGAAAAGGTGTTTACAAAGGATTAGGGTTTGGGGGCTGGCAAGATTTTCCTCCACACCACTAGCTTGGTTTACAAGGACTCCCGAATACATATGATACCGGCCTGGCCTGAGCTGATATGAGTTGTTCAAAATATCTTTCTTTTAGGTAATAGTATCCTTAGACATCTATATGATTTATCTTTAGGGACCCTAATATGTTGAACTAGTCTCCTAGGTGTAAAGACTTTTTTTAGGATGGACAAGAGCAAGTTAACCCATAGTTCATAGTTAGTCTTTGCAAGTTATGTTTTTTTTGCATGATGCTTATATAGTTGAATGTAAGGAAGTGTAGTTGAAGCTTTTGTACCTAAATAATAGTTTTGACTTAATAAGATGAATCCTTTAAGGGGTGGTGAATAAGTTGTTTTCTTATATGTTGATGTTTTGATTTCGCAGACAAAATCCCTTTAATAGTGTGTGGTAACATACTAGATCTCAGACCCTACCCTCGAAGTTGACATTTTGGACTTAGCCAAACATGGTTAAAGGTTAGACCTAAATAGTTGTTTATTATAACCCAAATGAGATAATGCATGTATAGATCACCATAATATAACCTAATGTTCTAACATTAATATTAGTTTTATAATGGATACATAAAATATACCACATAACTCATTTTGGTGGTAATATGAAGATGAGTAACTTAATTGGATGAATAATTTAGATAATGGGAAATATGACATATCTCATAAAAATAAGTCTCAAAAGTGGAAACAAAATTAAAATTCAAAATCTACATATCAAAATTAGCCTACATGTCAAATTTCATCTAATTTGGACAACCTTGAAATATTAGAATAAGTTTAGGAGAGAGAAAATGAGTAAAGGCATACATAATGAATAACGTGATTATATAACTTGAAAATATGGAAATAATGGTAAATGCATGTTAAACACATCAAATATAACTTGTGTATGAAGTTTGGTCCAATTTGGATGTTGTTTGTGCAAGTTATGCAATTTTAGGTACATTTTGGACTTTTCTACAATTTACCCAATTGTGAGGTTTTCTTTACAAATTTTCACATGCATTATAATCCTTGTATATTACCTTACCATTATCAAGTTTTTTAACTAGAGGTCACCTAGGTTCACCTTGGTTTGAAGGTGTTTCTTTCCAAGGGAATTTTAGGGACTACTCTCTTTATAAATGAGCTTATCTTTAGAAGCTATCAACCAATGGGGTTATTTCTTTGATTGGAGGTCTGTTGGGATGGCCTATAACTGTCCATAAACTATAATTTGATATTCAAAAAGCCTATATGAGTTTTCCTCTTGCATGTCCATGAAATCCCTAGGCTAAGACACATGGAAAGCTCCATGGACACCTCATGCTTGACTTCTTCCTTATCCATAAAGATTTGCATGTCCATAGGCACCCTTAGAACTGGAAATATGGATAGTAACTTGACATGATATGCTTGACTTCTTATTTATCCATAAAGGCTTGCATGACCATGACACCCTTATACATGACACATGGAAAGTCTCATAGACACCTGATGCGATGATTTTGAGTCACATTTATAGACATTTTTCATATGTGTTTTATGCTCTAATTAGTCATTTTTATGGATAATATTGCATAATTCACTCATTTAGGTCTTTGCCATCATTTTATGTCAAATCCCCTTAGTTGTATCATTTTGAGCATTATTTATCATATTATCATAATTTGTGTGGATTTATTTGGTCTTGTCTTGGAATTTCAGGAAAAACAAGTATCTGCTTCCGTCGATACCATCCACGGAAGTCGATACCATCGACCAAGCCACAGGTTGCCAGCCGAGAGGAGCAGCACAGAGTCGATACCATCGACCCAAGTCGATGCCATCGACACATTGAGGCTACAGCGTCGCTAAAAGACACAACCTACGCTAAAGAGAGTCGATACCATCGACCCTAGTCGATGGTATCGAGATGGACACAGGCACTCAGACGAAAAGAAAAGAAGGCTGCCGCTAATACGCTGGGTCGATACCATCAACCCGCGTCGATGGTATCGACGCCGGCAGATATGCGTTGGATTCGTTTTGATCTCAATCGGACAGCTGGAGTTAATTGACGACCTAATTAGGGACTTCTACCTAATGACGGCCGCCCAGACGAGATGATCATCTAATTTGTCATTGCACAAGTGCCGAGGAGCGGGAGAGAGGAGAACGGAGGCCAGAAGTTCATCCCTGTCGATCCGGACGCTGCCGAAGACGAATTTCACCACCGAGAGGCGGGAAAGCTCGTGTTCTACGCAAAGGATCTACCGGTTCTCCTCCGTTCAGGGGTTTTCCCACTTAATTCACGTTTTTCTTATGAATTCCCCTATTTCTACCATGTATTTGTGCAAGATGAACATGCGGGGCTAATCCCCTCTATCTTTAGGACCGGGAGTAGCCCGGGAATGCATTGTATGCCAGTTTTATATTAATATTTCATATTTTCTCTCTTAAATCCGTGGTATAGTTTCGTTTTCTCCATATATTGTTATTCTTGATCACCATAATAATAACCAAATGCCCTTAATCACTTCGACAGAAGGATTAAAGGTTGAAAAGAGACGAAACTTACATTAATCGATAAATCCCTTGACAAAGGAGGTGTAAAATTAATGGTGGAAACTGAGAGATCGTTCGTAATGCGCTTAGTTTAGGGAAATGATTACTACGATGGTGGAATCAACCTAAACCTAAGTAGTGAATTACACCACGACAGTGGGTAATTCTGTTTTCAGGCCACTAACCGGATAGAGAGAGAAGAGTGAGGAATTATATAAAACCTAATACAATGTTGACCCGCGGTGAAACCGCAATCCTAAAGATACCCTTTTGAATTGATTAAATTAACCTTTAATCGATTGTTTTCTTTGTTTCAATTTATTTTCTTTTAATTTCGACAACAAACCCAACTTTGTTATCCGGCCTAGCTGATCGCAATTAGTTAGTAGGAGTCTCCAATAATTCACGTATCCATGTGTTCGACTCAGGCCTCACAAAGGCCTGTACTACTCGACGCGTATACTTGCGTTTTAGCACGTAGTAAAATACACGTCAAGTTTTTGGCGCCGTTGCCGGGGATACTGCGAATTGTTGGCACTTCGAGTGCTAAGAGCGGCCACTCTAGGCCACTTTTTTTTTTTTTAATTTTGAAACAACTTTAAATATTCCTAAATTTCTTTATAATTGTATTTACTCGTTCAAGCATAGTACTGAACTCGAATTTTCTCATTTCAGGTACTGTGTATGGTGCATACACGTAGTACAGACTACGACAATCGCACACCCGAGGTTCCACCTCCGGGACCTGAGGACGAGGAACACTACAAGAAAGAGCACCAAGAGGAAATAAATTCTGAATCTGAAGCAGAAGAAATGGCCGAGCCACAGACCATATGGGAGAAGATCAAAGCCTATTCTTCATCAGCTTCAAAGGGGCCTATAAAGAAGCAGGCGGTCAACATACCAACATATAAGATTGATCCGGCATTGATCAACTTGGTAAAATCAAATGCATTTCACGGGCTAAAGAATGAGGACCCAGTTGCACACATCAGCCAGTTCGTGGAGAACTGTGACATGGTGAAGATCGACCGATTCCCACAAGATGCTTTGTACCTCAAGCTATTCCCAAGTTCCTTGGCAGGAGCAGCAAGAGAGTGGCTACATAACCTCGATGATGAGTTCGTTGAATCATGGGATCATATGGTGGAGGTTTTCTTCGAGAGGTTTTCCCTCCTGAGAAGACCAACGACATCATTAGGAAGATTCACAATTTCACCCAACAGGCGGGTGAAACATATTCTGAGACCTGGGAGAGATTTCAGGTTATGTTGAGGAGATGTCTGCATCATGGTTTGGACAAAGATACACAAGTAAAAATCTTCTATTTTGCTCTCTCCGAGCATGATAGGAGTAATTTGGACTCAGCCGGGTCGGGATTTTTCCTAAATAACACTGACACTAGATGCTGGGAAATACTAAAGAACATGGCTAGGAAACAGTCATGGGGTGACAGAGGTGCCATGGAACATGTCAAGGTTGCTGGCGAATCCAGAATAGTTAAGGAGCTGAACGACAAGTTAGATCTTCCAGCCAAGAAACTGCTAGCTAAGGAAGATGCATCTGAGGATGAGGAAGCCCAAGTGAAATTCATGCAACAACAGGGCTATAGAAACAATGACTATGCATGGAGGAAAGATAAAAAGTTTTCATGGAAGGATCCAAATAATTTTCTGCAGGATCCGGATGCCAAGCCACAGCCAAGAGTCGAGGATAAGAACACTGAACTACTGAGTCAAATGGTACAGCAAAACCAAGAGATGATGGCCATGTTTGGTAAGCAATTGCAATCTCAAGGTGATATTCTAACCAAGTTTGGGCAGACGCTGCAAAGCCATGGAGCACAAATGAGGGCATTGGAAACCACCTTGGCACAGATTTCGAGTGAAGTGGCGGCAATCAAGCACGCCAATCAACAGAAACCAGCCGAGAATGCAAATGTGGCCCAAGCACACCATCAGGTCAAGTATATGTCTGTGGTAAACAGTGAGGAGGAATCTCAGGTACAAGAAGCTGTAGAACCAAGAAAAATGACTTTTAATACGAATGCAACACCGGAAATACCGTATCCACGCACTTACTATAGATTGTCGGGCGGAAACCCTTTCTTCAGAAAATCAGAGAGAGTTATGAATATTGTATCTCCATGTAGGCAAGAAGAAGAATTGCAGGTTGTTTGTGCACGTGCGGAGATAGCGAACGTGAGAGAGAAACCACAACAAGCTGTTACCATTGAGGTTGTCTCACCAAAGCCCACGTCGGAGGGAGTGATTGAAGCAAGCTTGGGGGAGGTGCCCCCGAAAAGCTCATATGTGCCACCTCACAGGCGCGCTGAGGCAGCAGATGTTTCAAATTTGGTTAATCCTAAGTCAAAGAAAGAGCATCGTCATTTTAAGAAATTCCTGGAGATATTCCGAAAACTCCACATCAATATTCCATTAGTGGAGATGATCGAGAAAGTACCCGCCTATGGGAGGTTCATCAAGGAAATCATCAATAAGAAGAGGCGGATAAAAGACAATGATATTTGTCGGATGAATGAGACGGTGAGCTCTATGATACACGGGAGTTCACCAAAGAAGAGAAAAGACCCAGGAGGTTTTTACATTCCGTGCTCAATAGGTGGTCGACATTTTCCTAAAGCACAATGTGATTCCGGCGCTAGCATAAATCTCATGCCTTTGGCGACATTTCAAAAGTTGGGGTTAAAAGAGATTAAGAGATCAGCCACAACAATTGAATTAGCAGATGGGTCTATCGTGAGACCATACGGAGTGTGTGAGGATGTGCTCGTCAAAGTGGATAGATTCATATTCCCGGTGGATTTTGTTGTTATTGATATGCCACCGCTCCAAAGCTGTGAAATTCTTCTAGGAAGACCGTTTCAAGCAACATCGGACGTCGTGACTGCCTTAGGAAGAGGTACTTTGTCCTTGGGAATGGGAGGAGATCGAGTTGAATTCAAATTACCGCATGATCCTCTAAGCGCAGTCTCCAATGTGAAAAGATGATGAGCTTCATACCGTCTAGCCTAAGACGTTAAATAAGGGCACTTGTTGGGAGGCAACCCAACCATTGGTACATTAGGATAGTTTAATTCTAGTCATAGATTGCTTTCATTTCATTCAAATTCTAGTGTAAAGAAGATACCTTGATCCGTTTGTTTAATGTGCAGGCACAGGCAAGGTCGATACCATCGACACACTGGTCGATGGTATCGACATAGGTTCAGGTTGCCAGCTGCAAAAATCGCTCTAAGTCGATACTATCGACGGTCCCGTCGATGGTATCGACAGACCTACAGGCAGGTTGCGCAATAATTGTCGATGATATCGACATGCCAGTCGATACCATCGAGATCTCTAGAGAAGTTCAGAACGATTTGTCTCAGTCAACTCGATACCATCGACGGCCTCGTCGATGGTATCGACATGGTCACAGGTTGAAGTGAAAAAGTGGCAGTGTCGCAATGAAGTCAAGTCGATACCATCAACACCCGTCGATGGTATCGATATCCATGTCACCGATCCGCGCAAAGACATCGACGGCGATCGCGAGTCCACGTCAGCGATCCGGGTGCTGCGTCGATACTATCGACTTTCGTCGATGGTATCGACAGGTCAGCAATCCGGGTTTCCCGATCCAGCAAACGTCAGCCGTCGATACTCGCGAGGGAGGCGGATAGCAGCGAGACGTGTCGATACCATCGACCCGCGTCGATGGTATCGACGGGTCAACAGTGGCGCCGGCCAAGTCTATATAAGGAGAATTGCAACGTCATTTGACGTCACACCTTCAGTGCAAACTTCCTCCTTTGCGTCGAGCACTCCCCTGAGCTCTCCAAGATCGAAGAGCAGCAACATCGAGCAAGGATCTTCACCGAGCGGAGAATCACTTCTCCATCTTCCTCGAGCTCTCTTCTTATAATCCCATCTTTCTTGCAATAATGGTGCACACCGCCGGATCATCGTCCTCGTGCGTGAATCCCATGGAGATCGGGGAGTTTTTTCCACCCCCTACTGCTTCCGTACCACGTCTGCGCTTGGTTCACCCTTCCGCGGAGGTGAAGAGGTTTATGAGGAGATCATGAAGCGGAAGATCGAGCCGACCCGGTATGTGGACCGGGGTATGATCCAGGAGCTTGGATTCGAGGCCAACTTGGCCTATGTGCTGGCAGGACAAGCATGTCACACCAATCGACTGGCCGGCGAGCTGGAGTACCATGCGGATGGGCAGCCGTTCTTCGGCGAATGGCCCACCTACAAGGAATTGGTGGCGGAGTTTATGGCGTCCCTCGACGTCTGCGTCGTGCCCAATGACGTGGTTGCATCGGATCGTGAGTGGATCAAGGGCAGTGTGTCCTTCCGGCTGTTCAACATCAACTACAACATCACGTTGGCCCAGTTCAATGCAATTTTCAACTGGAACCATGGTCGCAACGATCACCGGCGCCCAGATTCCCGCACCGACTACGACAAGATCTTCTCCGAGCTAGTCACAGTGCCGGCGGGAAAGACAGTGAGCTACCACAATGCTGTGGTAGAGGACTTCGAGCATCCCTTCGTCTGGGTCTTACACCGGATGTTGAGCCTTACGTTCTTTGCTCGGAGCGATTTAGCATTGAGCAAGTTTCAGGAGAGCGATCTTTTCTTCCTCTACATGCTCCTGAAGCGATAGAAATGCAACTGGGGTGCGTTCTTTCTGCAGCGCGTCCTGGCGATGAAGAGGAGTACAAGGAAGGCTCCGATCCATTTTTGTGGGCTCATCACCAAATTGGCGTTGTACATGGGGCTGAATTTCCAGTCTATGACTCCGATTTCCACGAGGAGTAAGGTGAACGTGCAACATCTGCACCGTTCAAACTTATCCTTCTCCGGGATGGGTTGGCGTACGCACACTGCCACGTCAACCACGCTTACTAGGAATGCGCACTGCCGGACGCCGTCTTCAACATCGCGGGCGCACAGCACTTCCGGTGGCTGATCATAGCCGTCGAGTCCGATGAAGAAGAAGGCAGCAACGACGAACAAGAAGGCGAGGCTGAGGAGGAAGAGGAGGCTTTCACACCTCTTCGAGCACGAGTAGCACCCCGGAAGTGTCCTAGGATGCATCCGGGTGCGTCTTCATCATCACAGCCCCCACCGCCATCACCACAGCCCTCACAGCCAGCCGAGGATGTCTACTCAATGCAAGGCATGTATACGATGTTGCAGGACATACATCAGACACAGCAGCAACATCTAGAAATGTATACCGGTATTCAGGATACTACGAACTGGTTACTTGACAACCAAAGGGCGATGTTCGAGAATTAACGTCTCCTCCTCGACAACCAACAGCAGATACACAATCGGTTGCAAAGGATGGAGATGCAACATGAGCCCTTTTACGACCATTACTAGAGTCAGAGCTACTTTGGAGGCTATCCACAGCCTCCGCCGAGGACCCATTACGATCCGAGCTTCCAGGGGGAGTATCCTTCTTGGGATCCTACGGCCCCACAGTACCCACCTCCGCCTCCACAAGAATGATCAGGGTATCTCTGTTCCACTCTTAAGATTGTTTTTGACTATGAGGCCATAGTCGAATTCAAGCTTAGGGGGGTATTTGGAACAGCTCTATCTTTTCTTTTATTGTTTTTAGTTTTTCACAGTGTTATTTGTTTCCTGCATTTTTAGTTTTGGTAGGATCCACGTGCTATCTAGTGTAATTGTGGATGTCGTAAAAGTTTGTCATCTTGCTGTTAAATTCATGGGAAATTTAAGGGAAATATAAAAAATTTTGTGTCCTTGGATAGCTTGACTTGGTTGTCCTTGGGGAACTTATCCTACGAAAATGATTGATTATGTCAACTTTAAAACAACATTTCACACTTATACTCCTATTGACTCATGAAAAGTGGATAGTAACAGTTGTTTGAGCCTAACCTAACCAAATGGTAATGAGACTTTAATTGGATGTAAGAGAGAGAACCCTTTAAACTACTACACATGTCAGTAAGGAGGGACACATAATATCTTTCTAAGGTTCAGTCATCTAATCTTGTGATCATTCCACATCATTTTTCCATAATCCACCTAAGAATTGGAAGTAAAGTGCAGTTTTAATTCCTTCTTGTGTGCATAGCAATTAGATAGGACTCGCAGTGATATTTTTCCATACTTGTGCATAAAAAAAATATAGGGATTCATTCACATTATCTTTAGGTGCATGCCATGTAGTTGCACTCATGATTTTCATGCATAAAGTACACCATGTATCTCAATTTTTCCTCAAAAGTGATCTAAACTGTTCCATACCTTCAAAATATTGAAAAGATTTCCAAGCATGAAGTAAATAGCCCAATACACTTATCTCTAAGCAATTATGGATACGTGGGCTAAAGTGAAGAAAAAAAAATTCTGAAAATCTGAAATAAAGAAAAAAATTAATTAGAAAAGAAAGAAAAAAAAGAGAATTTAGAAGAAAGTGGAATAAGATGGAGAAAGGAACATGATATCACTCGCATAACAGGAAATTGAGTACATGATGTGGCTTAATTAGATTTCCATCTCATTTTGAGGTGGAAGGTTAGTGCATGCATCATTTCACCCAATTTTAGGCATTAGGGCATTTTTAATGTGCATTGGCATCATTTAGGACATTTTTGTTTTATGCATGTTGAATTTATAAAATACTTCCAAGTTCTTCCATGAAACACCCATTTCCATCCACCCGTTGCTCGGATTGGTAGGCCACCGTGAATTTCTCCTCACTAATGATTATCAAGAGAACTGCTTCCATGTAGATGGTAGTTAGGGCGAGTAACGTAGTGTAGGCGATCACAAGATCCACCAATGCTGAATCGACGAGTTCTATTATGTTAACTGCCTTATGTGATAGTGTTCATCGGTTTTAAGGATAATTTCTCTTATGGATGATTATTGTCGCCTTTAGGGTAATTACTGTTCTGTGGTTAGAGAAGGTCGGTTTGAGAACGTTCAGTGGGAGTCACATGGGATGTTGGGTTGGTGTGTTGATTTTTAGTTGACATCTGCAATTCTATTCTAAGGATTAGTTGCTCGAGGGCGAGCAATGTTTAAGCTTAGGGGAGTTTGATGCGATGATTTTGAGTCGCATTTATAGACCTTTTTCATATGTGTTTTATGCTCTAATTAGTCATTTTTATGGATAATATTGCATAATTCACTCATTTCGGTCTTTGCCATCATTTTATGTCAAATCCCCTTAGTTGTATCATTTTGAGCATTATTTATCATATTATCATAATTTGTGTGGATTTATTTGGTCTTGTCTTGGAATTTCAGGAAAAACAAGTATATGCTTCCGTCGATACCATCGACAGAAGTCGATACCATCGACCAAGCCACAGGTTGCCAGCCGGGAGGAGTAGCACAGAGTCGATACCATCGACCCAAGTCGATGCCATCGACACATTGAGGCTACAGCGTCGCTAAAAGACACAATCGACGCTAAAGAGAGTCGATGGTATCGAGATGGACACAGGCACTCAGACGAAAAGAAAAGAAGGCTGCCGCTAATACGCTGGGTTGATACCATCGACGCGCGTCGATGGTATCGACGCCGGCAGATATGCGTTGGATTCGTTTTGATCTCAATCGGACGGCTGGAGTTAATTGACGACCTAATTAGGGACTTATACCTAATGACAGCCGCCCAGACGAGATGATCATCTAATTTGTCATTGCACAAGTGCCTAGGAGCGGGAGAGAGGAGAACGGAGGCCAGAAGTTCATCCCTGTCGATCTGGACGCTGCCGAAGACGAATTTCACCACCGAGAGGCGGGAAAGCTCGTGTTCTACGCAAAGGATCTACCGGTTCTCCTCTGTTCAGGGGTTTTCCCACTTAATTCACGTTTTTCTTATGAATTCCCCTATTTCTACCATGTATTTGTGCAAGATGAACATGCGGGGCTAATCCCCTCTATCTTTAGGACCGGGAGTAGCCCGGGAATGCATTGTATGACAGTTTTATATTAATAATTCATATTTTCTCTCTTAAATCCGTGGTATAGTTTCGTTTTCTCCATATATTGTTATGCTTGATCACCATAATAATAACCTAATGCCCTTAATCACTTCGACAGAAGGATTAACGGTTGAAAAGAGATGAAACTTACATTAATCGATAAATCCCTTGACAAAGGAGGTGTAAAATTAATGGTGGAAACTAAGAGATCGTTCGTAATGCGCTTAGTTTAGGGAAATGATTACTACGACGGTGGAATCAACCTAAACCTAAGTAGTGAATTACACCACGACAGTGGGTAATTCTGTTTTCAGGCCACTAACCGGATAGAGAGAGAAGAGTGAGGAATTATATAAAACCTAATACAATGTTGACCCGCGGTGAAACCGCAATCCTAAAGATACCCTTTTGAATTGATTAAATTAACCTTTAATCGATTGTTTTCTTTGTTTCATTTTATTTTCTTTTAATTTCGACAACAAACCCAACTTTGTTATCCGGCCTAGCTGATCGCAATTAGTTAGTAGGAGTCTCCAATAATTCATGTATCCCTGTGTTCGACTCGGGCCTCACAAAGGCCTGTACTACTCGACGCGTATACTTGCATTTTAGCGCGTAGTAAAATACACGTCAACACCTCATACTTGACTTCTTTCTTTATATAGCCATATCTACCCCTTCCCAACTCCAAATTCAAAAAAATATTGCTCTTGTTTCTTTCGTCTAGCTTAGATCATAACTCCTACTCTGCTTGGCCATGAAGGTTCTATTCCAAGGTAAATTAGGGTGCCTACCTTGGTGAAGAAGGCTCCTAGGGTTCCAAATTTCTCTATTTGGGATTTCTTAAGCTCCTCCTTGGTGATTTTGACCAAAAATAGTAAGTATCCACCTTCCCTTCCCTATTTTCATTTTGTTAGTCTTCCTTCCACCTTCCTCCAGGTCAGAACCCTGGTCTTACATAGTGAAACCCCACCTAGAGCCCTTAAACACCCCATCTCCATGTTCTTTTGTTAGGGTTTTTCTCCTCTAAAGTGGAGAAGGTGCTTCTTGCTTGAGATAGGAGCTTTGTTGGAGAAACCAACCTCTCTAAGCTTGAGAACCTTACTTATTGGACCCGTCCACCTTCCCTAGAGGTACTTTGAAGACCTAGGCCTAGATCTAGGACTGACTTGGACTGTTTAGACTCTGAAGTTGAGGTATGATGTATCCCCTATTCTTCTATGTTGAGAAATTCACCTATGCTTATCCATTCTCTTTGTCCTATGGACATTAGCCTATATACAATGCCTTTTCTTTTGAAAATCATGGTCCATGTGAACTACCCTATTTGATATTTATCATGTGATCATGGATATTCTTTTGAACTCTTATGTTATGCATTGTTCATGATGGAACTCTAAAAGATGACATGTGATGTATTTTGCCCACTTATGAGGTGGATGTATTTGTTGGTCACTTATGTGGTGAGAAGTTTATATATTTTGACTATACTTTCTACTTGCCTCTACATTTAACATGTTATGTGACTCAGTAGCACTAGAGTAGTGTAATTGCATTTTTTTAAGGCAGATGTGCTATTTCCTGCCAAGTAGATGTGATATTTCCTGCTCTTTTGGGGTGGAAAGGAACCTCATACCCAGGATAAGATGTCTAATTCTTGGCCCATGTTTTATATATTTGGGAGATTGGCATTATTCCTTTCTCTATCAGGTTTCAAATTTATGAGACTTGGCCACCTTTGTGTTTATATTTTTCTAGGGCTATATTTATCTCACATGCATGCAGGTTGATGATATGGGGTGTGTGCCCTAATTCTTTACATGTGCTTGTATGGCACAATCTTTATGTTTTATTAATGGCAAGTATTCTTTTGTTATCATATGATTTCAATTCCTTTCCTCTTGATACCCATTTGGGTGGTCCTTATCCTTTCTATGGGAATCCTTTTATATTTGATGTCCTTTATTCCATATATAGCTCAATTTCCTATTTAATATGCACATACCAACCTTTGTTGATGTCATATATTTTTTCTTCTTGCTAGGGTATGCTTCCAACCCTATGTGAAGGACTTGGATGGTAAGGCATAAAGTTTTGGACTAGTTTAAGGAGTTAAATCTTGGAATCAAAGTTGTTATGGTTTAGATTTCCCTCTACTTAGATCCTTATTTTGTATCATACATGTAAACCCTTATGGGATATTATGATGTACTTTTGTAATCTTTTGTGAAAATTGAATATAGTCATTATTTTTATTCCGATGTTATACTTTGGTTCTTTTGAATTCCATTTATTGATGTTTGAAAATTTTGCACCTATTCTAGCATACCTTTGAGTGTGTTTGCAATGGATGTTTTATTCTTCAAATTTTTAGTAAGGGGTGATCCCGCCTCATTACACATATATCTTAGCATGGTTATGCTACACAAGCTTATATAGGTAGCTCACTAAACATATATGAATTTATCTAGATTAGTTGAGGCTGTCATGACCCTTATCTTGAGGGTAGTGTCATGCTCAACCTCTTTGAGCACATCCATCTCTATAAGTAATATATGCACAATTGTATCTTTCTTATCTAATCTAGGGTTCTAAGTTGTAACTCATCGACATCTGTTATAGCTTCACAAGATTTAGCTACTCATGCACAGACCAAACCAAACAATATGTGACATTCTCTTCACAGGTTATTCAGACATGGGATATGTTTACCCAATTGTCGATCTCTTATATATACACCACTAGAGTCCATTGTGGGGAACCACCAACCCGAGCATGAGGCTTCACAACATACTAACATTTCTTACCTCATCCACTCTCTCTCTTCCTCACATAAATGGTAGGTACTCATATTCACATTCACATATACATATATATTTCTAGCCTCTCTCTAAATCTAGGGTCCCCCTGAGTATAGGGTGTAGGAGATCTAAAGGAATCTTACATAAAGAAAATCAACTCATTCACTCTGGAGTAGTCAAGTTTCGAAATATCATATCATATATTCCTCATATCTTGGAGGTTAGATACTTTAACCTTCTCTCTAATGGGTCTCACCCTCTCTAGAGTTAACCCTAAAATTGATCGTAACACTTGAGGTCCTCCTTCATAAAAGATCTTGAGGCTCATGATGACTCACATCCATATCTTAATATAGCTAATCTACACTTTACAAACCATACATACTTGCATTATCAAACTTATCATAAATTTAAACTTGATAATAATCCTTTAGTTAGACTTACATCACTATGTCAAACTTAGATCATATCATATACCTCTCTATCTTTTGTTCTAACTTTCACGCATTATGATAAGTAACTGGACATGTAATATAGAATGATTTTGTCTTCTACACTGATGTCACTATTATAACTTGATTTTTCTCATGTTTTAATATATTTGTTTGCAAATAATGTTATATGAAGGACACATTAGAAAGATAGTTCTCTATGTGTATTTTTTGTAAAATGTGGATTGAAAGTACAAACACTCCATATGGGATGAATTTTGTGTAGTTCACTATTTTCAATAAACCATTACTAGATTTTGTACAAAGAAAGAGAGGAAAATTCAATAATAAAGAAATCAATATAGGTAATTTGCAATGGATATTTTAAATATGGAATTATGTGGAATACTCTAGAAAAGAGTGTTTTCATGCATAAATAAATAGTAATAGATTTATGCATTGTTGGATAATAGAAATATGATATAATGTGCAAATTTTATTTTGGATAATTAAAGGAATATTTGTCTAGCCATTATTGGTAACACAAAGTTTGGGGCATCAAACATGAATATATCACCCTGAGTTTGAGGATAGTATTAATGCGTTCAGATATGTGATTACGGGGATATATCAAAGAGAGAAAGAATGAATCATCTATGTTTCAAGTCAACGAGAATATTTTGAGCAATAACCCAATTAGTGTCATACAAGATATCCTTTCATGAATAGTTCTTTTGGTTGTCAACCAAGTTCCTTGGTATCAAAGGGGCTGGTTAAGATCTAGAAAAAGGAAGGAATATTTGTTCTATTAATGACTTTTAGGTTGTGAAATCTAACCATAGGAGTCAGTGAAGAATATGATTAAAAACCTTTCCATATTAGCAAATTACTACCATGAAAGTCTCACACCCATTTGTATGTGCTTGAAAAGGGAAACAAGTCATGATCCCTCACCCATCTTTCTCTTCCCATCATCATATCCCTCTAATGTTAATGTTCCTACAAGGTCCTATTAAGGATCCCAAGAGCCGGCATCCCCAGAGAAGCACCCAATAGAAGGAGACCTGCAGCTGGACCTTAACTAATATGATACCACCCTACACTTTCTAGAAGTAGGTTCCAGGGAGTTCTTTAGTTCCTAGGAGGGTATCTGTATGATGGAATGCCTCCCTTTCCTCCTAGCATCCCTGACAGTCTTTTCTACATGCTTCTCGTAGAGCCATGATCCAAAGGACATGATTC
This sequence comes from Alisma plantago-aquatica, assembly GCA_963693085.1. NCBI lineage: Eukaryota > Viridiplantae > Streptophyta > Magnoliopsida > Alismatales > Alismataceae > Alisma > Alisma plantago-aquatica. The sequence continues at coordinate 1,928,625,167 of OY856409.1, read as the reverse complement.
TAGCACAAGAAACTCTCATCGAAAGATTCTACGATCACACATCCACCTCTTAAGGATCTTTGGTGAACTTAGGGGACAATGTATCTTGGTTATACCTATGCGGAGAAGAAGGTCCAGGAATGTGAGGTGATGAGCCATTGGCAAGAAGTCTTGTAGCAGCCACACTACACTCACATCGGCTAGAGTTGTAGATCGTTGTTCTGCTAGTGTGAGTGCTATGACGGATTAGGGAGGGAGAAGGATCAGGACGTTGAGAAGTGGAAGGGGTAGATCTAGCTGAGGAAGTGGTGACACACTAGGGCATACAGTCGAACGCAGTCTTCAGCTCCTCTTCATGATCCCACTGTATGTGTGCAAGATCCAGACATGAGGTGGAAGAATAAATAAAGTCAAATGACCCTAATACCACTATGTGCTTGCTTATGACCCAAGGGTAGAGAAGTCTTTTCTCCAGTCATGAGCCAGCCAAGAAAAAGGTTAGTAAAGGTAATAAATGCTAATGTTGCATCCTTTCATTGACACGATTATCTTTATTTTGTAAGTATAGTAACTAATTGTAAGAAACTCAAAATTAAACAAGTTACATTTGAAAATTGATTAGAAAATGAGAGAAATCTAAAAATAGTTTTAGAGTCTAATTATACTTATTGTTCCAAAAGTAGTGAAAATATGTGTTAAAATGGTGTTTAAAGTATAAAAACCCTAGTTTTGATTAATAGGTTGTTAAGCAAGTGATGTAATCTGATAATATGGAATATAATGGTGATCTAACATGATAGGACCATAATGATGACAGTTAGAGTTTCAAATGTGCATAATCATGAATATGAAGAATTAAGTGTAAAGATTCTAACTTGTTAGGTTGGTAATGAAGTTAATCTGATCTAAGTATTATAATAAAGGGATAAGGTACATGTGATGATCATGATACACTTAACATGAATTAGGGTTCTTATGTCAATAAAACAATGAACATGGTAAGTGGGGTATCAAAGCATAACTCGAATGATAACTCAATAACAAGGAAACCCGAAACCCTAGATTAGGTCCTAACAGAGTTTAATATGTTTAATGTGATGGTGACATGTGTTAGGGACATGTTTTTTTAGTAAGGGCAATTGTCGCTTTTTATTTATTCAGATCAACTAAGGATAGAGCTATAATGTTTGCATCAAAATCCACCAACAAAGTGCAAGGATCTTCTAAGCAACATGCGAGAGAAGACAAGGCATGTGCATCTGCATTGCCATTCCTCTTTACAAAAAGATAGTGAAAAGAAAAGAAACCACCGGATAAACAACAAATATCTTTGATAATGTGATCTTCATATCCTCTTCCCAACCACACAACTTTATTGCTTGTATGAGTATTGCACTATCGTCTCCATAGTCAAATCTAACAACCCCAGTTCTAAGTCTAGACATATACCATTTTGGACTGCCACTCCCTCCACACTAAGCACTGAGAACGCATGGTCCAAATGGCATTGGTATGTGGCCTTGATATTAGTGAGGTTATCTCTAATGACAACGCCAATACCCCCATGGCCACTGGGTAAAACACTAGCATCAGCATTGAGTTTGAAGCACCCCGGCAGTGGGGGCTTCCAAGTAACCATAGTGATGTTGTCTGTCCTTAGACTGGTGGAACTCAGTGCCATAGAATATGGTCCATATTCCGCCACCAACATGAGGAAGCTAGCTATAAGTGTTGGGATGTAAGGTCTATGTGGTTTGAAAATGTATTATAACCTTATTTTCCATGCTACCCAAAATAGAGTACCTCCCTCATCCCTTTTCCTAAGATCATCGTCACATATCAGCTCCCATAGAAAACTCCTCACGTCCTGTCCCATTTGACCATGCCAGTACAACTCTCCCGACGCCCAAACCAGAGTTGCAATAGTACAATGCTACAAAGCATGGGTAGCATCCTCTGTGTGTGTAGGGAAGCACTGGAAAAGCTCATTCAGAACTGTGTGCTTTCTACATAGATCCACTGAAGTAGGTAATATGTCTCTTAAAACATGCCAAATAAAATACTTTAACTTTATAGGCCAACGTTGTTTCCATACTCTTTTCCAATCCTTTTCTTCCAAGTCATCTAGTATATCTTCCCCTATTCGCAAGATTTGGTAAGCGTTATGCACTGTGAAGTCCCCCCTATTATCATTGTCCCATTAAAGTGTGTCCTTCTACTCCCCACGTCCAATTGGTATAGCACAAACCATAGATCTAATATGGGGAGGGAAGACATCTGACAAAGTCATCTCATCCCACTGTCTAGCATTTGCGTCGATCAAGCCGACAACTGAGGTGTATGTAATAGGGCCCTGCACAAGATAGTGATGCACCATTCCACCCCACTGTGGGATCCATCTGTCTCAGTATATGTCAATTTTCCTCCATGTACCCACTCATCATAAGAAACCTAGCCTAGCCACCTACACTTCTCCCCAAATACTCCTCCACATATATCTCAGGGCACCACCAACTACTGCATGAAGAACCGTAGTGTGTCTATAATATTTCTCTCATAGAATGCAGCTAACCAAAGATGTCTTGTTAGAAGCCAGCGGCCACCCTTGCTTTGCTAGTAAAGTTTGATTGAATGCCTTAAGGTCCCGGAAGCCCATGTCGCCAAATTCCTTGGTCCTACATTGTCTCATCTAGTTCAACCAGTGAATATTTGTTTCTCCTTCCTTAACGCCCCACCATAAGCGTGCTATCATCAAACGTATCTCATCAATTAGCCCCTCTAGGATCTTGAAAATGCTCATGAGGTATGTGGGTATAACCCGATT